>CM045495.1:0-517813 GCA_024704745.1 Rosa lucieae | reverse complement strand
ACAACAACCGGCTTCAGTTCTTCTCCGGCGAACAACGGCGTCACCAGCGGGTTCATCAACGAACGGTCACGATTGAAACTAGGGTTAGCAGATGGGATCCGCCACAAGCCCAAAGGACTCCCGTTTATGGGAGCAGATTGAGAGCCGTATGATCCACCGGGGCTTCCATAGAACCTAGGACTGGTAGTAGTAGTACTAGAACTGTGGTTAGTGTTCCAGGACGGATAGGTGGGATGATGATGGTGATGATGAGCAGAGCCAAGGCGGCTGTAATTCATTCAAGCCGTACACGTGTGCAGCGTCGTGGGAGACCAGCCCTCCATGCACCATAGCCGACTGGAGATGCTCGCGTTTGGCGTGCTGCCGCTCTCTTTGTGTGCGTTTTGGTGGCCGCCGAGGGCTTGGCTGGTCGGGAAGTTTCTGCAGCAGTAATGGCACTCGAATCTGCGGCTGCTCTCGCTGCCATTTTCGCTGTTGCTGTTGCTTATGTTTGTGTTGTTGGTGTTGGTGTGCTTGTTGCCCTCGTCTTCTTTCCCGTTCTCACTCACATTGTTGTCGACCGATTCCGACTCGTGGTTGGTGTCGACGCCGGCCCCGAATTCGATGCCAAAGAGCCTAATGCCCTTTTCTTTGTTGACCGGAGGAGCCGGCCGGATAAAGGGCAGCTGAGAGAAGGATTCCACGTTCATGAAGTCTTGGGTTTCCCTCTCAATCTTCTCCATGAAATTAGAGATGAGTAGAGCTAGCACTGGTTTTTTTTTTTTGTCTGTTCTTTTGTGTGGCCGTTGGGGGGGGGGGGGGGGGGGGGGGCGCGGCGGGCAATAAGAAAAAGGAGTGAGGAGTGAGGAAATGAAAGAGAGAATTGGGAGAGAATGGGAAGGGAGAGGAGGAGTAGTCAGATATGTGGGGGTTGATGAGGAAGAAGGGGATGGAGTGGGACCTATAAAAGGGGTGAGAACTGAGAAGTAGGACTGTGATTCATGGACAATTGGGGAGGCTATGACCCATCTGAGAGTGAAGGCCTGACAATGCCACACAACACAAAGTTTGAGACTAGCTAGCTTAGCTTCGGCTTCTGAAAGTACCACCTTTGCTTGCTTCCTTTCACTTATTTTCGATTTTGCTAGGAGGAAACTAGGAAAGTTTGTTATTACATCCCTTAACTTTTCATAATTTTGAATCTAATCCCTTTTGTGATCCAATAAGGAAGGTCACAAGTACTCATCTATCCAACAATTATGCTTATATCCTAATTTGATGATAAAGATGAATGTATTTAATGAAACAATAATTAATTAATGATGGTATTGTAAGAGTTATGATGATGGGGAAGTCCATATAAGATGGAAATGACGGGTGCATAAGTTTGAGATGCATTAATCTCATAAGGAAACTATTAAACTGAAATAAGTAATTAATCAAGAGGTTCAAAGAGCTAGGGCACTAAATAGGGTAAGGCTGTAGCTATAGAGCAAGGAATATAAAGAAAGCTAGCTAGATGGGATTGATAACTACCAAGTACTTCCTAATTTATTTTAATTCCATTACCTAACTGTGGAATAGAGATTTAAACCAGGAACCACTTAATTAGTTAACCAGCCAAGCTAGCTAGCCCGATCATGTGGGTTAATAGAAGGCTTAGCTCTATTTAACTTGATTAAGAAATTCTCTTGTAGTTCATTTATGTACTAATTTAGGTATAAAGCTGGCAATTTCATCAAATTAAAACAATTTTCTAAATTCCTAAGTAGCTCTTCCCTAACTTTACGTTGAACCTATCCTAATCAACTATCCATCATGTCCTAAACACGATCATCTAATACTATATATGTCAATTCTCATGCGTAACTCCACCTTGAAAATTAATTGATCATCTGCAACTCCACCTCAAAACTAATCAGTCCACCTCAAAATGCCGCCTTGCAAATTGAGAAAGGATTTTAGTCAAACTATAAACTAATATTGGACAATTGTATTTGATCTAGATCTCTCAAACATAAATTTCAATTGTTCTAATGTGTGCAGTTATTGTCAGTTTGTTAATTCTACTTACTCTTTCACCTTATTCATAATCCCTTTTGGTGTAAGTTTTCCTTACAACTTAAAAAAAAAAAACTAAACCAATCATCATCCCACTTTTTTGACAGATGTTTGATAGTCGATCCTCTATTAAATAGTCTTGTACAATTCAATAACAGTTTACTGAACTAATACAACAACAAATCAACCATAGTGTTCGAGAAAACCTACTGAACAAGACAACATGTGGTAGACTTCCAACGAATAATGTAATAATGTTTGGTAAGTGTAAGTGTTGCGTGGGAGCAAACAAAACAAAATGTAATATGGTGATTCTAGTTGGACCTCCAAATTTACTATATGGACCTCTATCATTTTTCAATAATTATTAGACTTTGTCAACTCATATAAAAAGACATATAAGGATACAGAGAGAAAGAGAAAAGAAAAAAAATTCTTCTTACCTCCCAGGACAAACTAACGACGTTTCTCTTTTTACTTTCAAAGTATGTTCTTCCTTCAATCTGCAATGCTTGGATGCGAGTTGATACTTTTGTAGAAAATTTTAAATTGTTATTGTTTTCTATTAAAGTCCCATGTTTTGAAGATGGAATTAGATAAGTTTGGTCTTTATACTTGTAAGCAAAACTACTCCTTATTTGTTTCAACTTTAGGAAGGGATAGATGAATGAAACAGTAACAAAAAATACTTGTAATTTCTCATCAGTTTGTTCTGCTGCTTCCCTTAACTTTTTCTTCAAAGTTTTTTTTTTTTTTTTTTTTTGAATGAGAGAGGAAAATTCCCCCCAAATTTATTAAAAAAAGAAG
Source organism: Rosa lucieae (assembly GCA_024704745.1). Classification (NCBI taxonomy): domain Eukaryota; kingdom Viridiplantae; phylum Streptophyta; class Magnoliopsida; order Rosales; family Rosaceae; genus Rosa; species Rosa lucieae. The sequence goes on along the minus strand of CM045495.1, from coordinate 514,966 downwards.
AAAGAAAAAAAGACTAACTAGATAGGGGGAGACATGAACCTAACCCCTCTAGTAAGAAAGTCGAAAGACGTCTGACCAAACAACCAAGCAAAAAACTACCGAAAGTGAAAGTTAGGAAGCCCCATATGATCTCTGTTGCAAACTTTTTCCTCAAAGCTTATATCTTCAATTCTCCATGGCTTATGACACTCCAAAATGTTGGATTGATTCATAGAACCAGGGGAACCAACATCAAAGAATCTCGCTTTTAGGAAAGGCTCTTCTTCGAGTTCGAGCATTAATACCTGAAAAACTCACGAGTAGCATTAATACCTGAAACTTGACTTACTTGACCAGTCCAAATCTGCAATTTGGTCAATTCATTATGCTTCTTCTTCTCTTAGTTGAATTAATAGAGATAATAATAAAATTATTAAAAAAAATAGAACAAAAGATTGTTGAAGAATAAATTTAATTATTCAAGGATATTTTGGTAAAATTAAGGAGCACTTAGCTATTTAAGTATTTAAAACAGTGAATTAGAGGTCCAATAAGTATGAGAGGTCCAAATAGCAAATTTGGAGATCCAACTAGAACCCCCCAATGTAATATTGAATAAAGGGCGCGGCTATTGCCACCCTATCATTTTCTTAGTTTATCCTACAAATATTTGAATTATTGAAATACTATATTACCTAAGTGCAAAATGACTAATAAGTACACTAATTTTCTAAAATCCAAATAGGTGAGGAAAAATAAATACATAAGTAATTAATTAAATACAAAGATTACTTAATTTCTCATTCGATAACATTAATCTTTATCTTCTCCACCCAAATTTGAATTTATTACTTTTTTTTTCTTTTTGTTGCCTCCTCATCGTTAATTCATTATTCAATTCACAAAACCATTAATAGTGTTAACTTTATCAAAATCTTTTTAATACCGTTTGTGGACATCGAAAGTAAAAAAAAAAAAAAAAAAAAAAAATCAATCTCATCTTCATTGCTCGTAGTTCTAGACTTACTAATTTTTTTTAATTTCTTTTTACATGGATTGAAATAGAGAACACTGAAATTGAAAAAAAAAATTGAAGGTAAATTAGATTATGATTTTATTAGGAAATTTTAATATATTTTAGTTTTTTTTATTGATATAAATTAAATGAGAGATTTTCGTTAAAAACATTTTTTTTGCAATTGGATATGTCATATAAGGATATTCTTGGAAAGAAAAATGGGTTAGATATGTAAATTTAATAATTGAAATTAAAATGTAGGGTGTAATGAGAAGTAGGGTGAACAAAGAAAATGGTAGACAATAGCCGCACCCATTGAATAAATTATCATCCCTTTTGTATGTAATAAATTATCATCCCTAATTTCTATTTCGCAAGTGTTGGCTAAATTCTTAGAATGATGATAATTTAAATAGACACCTAAAATACGAAATATCATCTAACCAATTTGTATGTCCCCAAAAGATCCACATACACAGACACGAAAGAGATGAACTAATACCTGATTGGTATATTCAACATTATATGATTTCTCCCTACAAGCTATGATAGCAAATTAATTATAAGATATGAATAGAACAAAACCCTTATTGAATGATACTCGAGGTGAGTCTTCACCAAATGTCTAAGCTGAAGTAATCAGAAATTTATCATATTGTTTGCACACCAATAGCTTTCTATTTATTAGTGCAGCTAATTTCTTCTTCTTCTATCCCGCAAATATAACACATGCAAATGTAGCATTCGGTATCATATTAATCAAGCAGGACTTATCATTCTAGCTACTAGTAAAAACTTAAATTGACTCTGGCCAGAGACATTGAAGGAATAGAAACTTCTAATCTAAGCTGATGTTGATTGATATTGATATTGACAAGTCCATCATATGCATTTAATCATTCGACTCTAAAGTACCAATTAGGTTTGTATTACCAACAATTTTGGCTTTCTTTAGATTTGTTGCTTAAGTTTCTTGTTTTTGCCCAAGTTTCTTGTTTTTATAATCTTCCCCTGCTTTTCTGAGTTTGGTTTCAATTGTGTATATTTTTTATTGGATTGATCCGTATTTTGATATTTAAATATGGTGATTATGTTGTTGTTGCAGTTTGAGATTAGGAACCTTAATCGGCTATGGCACTTGTGGGAGAGAGAAAAGGTTTAGTATTTCACACTGAGATTAGGAATCTTAATCGACCATGGCACCCAGTCAGTTTGGATGTGAAGAAGAAGAAGGTAGGAAGGAAAGAAGAAAAAAAAGGAATAAAAGAACGAGATGGGCAGTCCCGCTATTTGATTGTAACGGTTCGTGGATTGAACTTGATCTACTTGTTGTTTTCGAAATCCTTGAGAAAGAAAAATTCGACAATAGTTGGGATCAGAGGCGACTATCTGTGAATTTCACACCAATTTTGGGCGTGAAAATTCACTAGTTTTTCAGAGCTTCCTAGACTTCAGGTTTGGTTCATATGGACTTTGTTGCTATGAACCACGAGGTGTTCAATTGGTGAGTTGTTTGATAAACCAATACTTCAAGCTTCAGTTTCAACAAAGAGACCAGATTTAAAAGTGTGAGGCTGTGGGTTGCAATGTTGCATCTGATCTCAGAGAACGATGCTGCAGAATTTGTTCAAAATTTAATAAACCAGACTGTTATTGAACACTTGGATTTCAATTTTGATCGACATTGTGAGGACATTTTTGTGTTCTTGTTTTCTTATAATCTGATGATTTTTTTTTTTTTTTTTGAATGAAGGGCTGGTGGAGCTGCCCTCAAGCCATGATTAATGAAACTGTCGAATACAAGGGGGGGACATTGAGCCTAAACCCCTGATTACCATAAGCATCTAGAAAATTTTCCGAAATAATATCAGAAATCTCTACAGGAGACTTGTATTCTAACAAGCACCAACTAGCAAAGAGTGCAATAGCTACTCCATTTGCTTTAACATAGCAGTGATTAATGAAACTGTCGAATATAAACATTAAAATTGAAATTGGTCTTTGTTTGTTTTGGTATTGAAAGTTTGAAACAGAGAGAATTGGGGAATTGTGAAAATTGGAACCATTTTAATTTTTGTCTTTAATGTGGGAGTAAATGATGAGATTTCTCTTTGTTCTTACATCTGTATATGATGAACAGGGGGGAGAGAGAGACATAAAGCTGAATAGACGAGATTGTCCTTGCACATTTGAATTTTGGATGGCACCATAATGGAGCTAACAACTCTATATACTAAAATTGGGTCGGGATGAAAACCTCAGATACCACTATGATAGTTTTAGAAGCTGAGGTACGAAAGTTTAAAATGACAAAAATGTGAGACACTGACACACTGTTTGAGCCATTTTTCCTAAAAACTATTGCGCTCGTTAACCCAAGTAACTAGGAATTAGATTATCAGCCTGCGTTGCTGACAAATTTTGCTGTAAACGAAAAGTAGATCGAAGTCCATTATATATTATCCGATAATGTTTGCCGACTAAAAGTTAATAATCAGCTTTATCTGCCGAAGATTCTGCTATCCACCTAGGTGAGGGTCACCTGGTGACGTGGCAGAGAGACTGGGTGACGTGGCAGAACAACATAGGCCAAATGAAAAGTTGTAGGGTCCGCTCTGACCCAATCTGTCTCCCCCCCCCCCCCCCCCGCTCCGTTACCGTCTTCTTACGAACAGGTTTGGAAAAAAAAAAAAGGTGAGTTCGATTGAGAGAGAGAGAGGACGGGTAAAAAATTGAGAGAGAGAGAGGACGGGTAAACAACAAAAATGGCTACACAATGCCAAACATCCCGGGTTTCGCTCCCCTAGTGTTGAGAAAACCTCCTCTCCATGTCCGGCGGCGTCATCGGACAGTTCCTTTTCGACTCAGTTTGGGTCTGATGTGAGGCTTGGGACATCGGCGAGCCGGTGATTAGTGTGATTGGGACATCGCGGTGGCGGTGTGGGAGTTGAGGGAGGAGATTGGAGAATTGGCTGGGTGTCGAATGAACGGAGACTGCCTGGTGGAGACGAGATCGTGCCGGCGCGGCTTGGATCCGATCAATTTGATCTGGTTTGGACTGGGTCGCATGAGTCCGATCTGGGAAAGGGATGGGATGGAAAGGTTGTCGCTGCTCCATGGTTAAATGGTCGACGGCTCGATGGGAATGGCGGTGGGATGAAGGCGGCGGTCCCGCGAAGGTGGCTGTGCGGCGCAGCGAGTGGTTCGTCGGAGGTGGTGGGGTTGGGCCGGGTTGAATGGTTTGTTGAGTGGGTTGAGATCAGAGGTCGAAATAGGCCTATCCGTGGTGGTAGTTGGGCCTGGGCGTTTGCCAAGGCCTTGGGTCTTTTTTGTATTTATTTTTTTTTACGTATTTTTATTTTGTATGAATTGTTTTGTGATAATTTATTTTAATAAACTACATTTTATTATATGAAACAAAAAATGAAAATGGTAAAAAAACAAGAAGAAAGAATTATGAAATTAAGCTCTCTAATTGGACGTTGAACGGTTGTAGGAATAAATTTTTTCTAGATTTTGTAAATAAGTCACAAAGTTAGAGCTTATGCGAGATGGTCATGAACAAGGTGCAGATAGATTGGAAACTTGTGTTTTATTGTTAGTTATATCGAAGTTAGTATGGTTGATTCAGTGGATCGATTTGAAATAAAGTCGAAAGTTGTTAATATTTTGACTATGAGTCGACACGCTTTGTACAAGGCAACTTCTCTAAGGGGAGCGGCACCATGTGTGCACAAACATCTTGAAATTTTAACAACAGTTGGTAGACCCCCTACACACGAGAGTGTGGGAGCTGAAAGACCAAAAAAATCAATTGGCAAGGACCGGTTACGAGCATATTCAATGCATGTTCTATTTAGGGTCTCAAGTTGACCGGATAGATCGAGGCCTAACCAAAGGCGGAAATGGCTGAAATTTCTACCACTTAGATATATTCGTATGCGGACAACATCTGACGGTGCATTTTAAAAAATTCCAATTCGTCCCCCATTTTGCTCATAGAGGGTAACAAGCCTAATAAACGAAGTTAATACTACATTACTAGGCTTATAAGGATTATGTGTGGTCCGAAATCTGGGAAATGGAAATCGATGAATCTGAAAATTTCCATATGTTTATACAACAGTGATAAGTATTGTACAAAAAAATTAGGCCGATCCGTCTTGAATAAGGCACCCAATGGAGCAGTCAACACTTTGAACACGCAAACTTCCCTAAGGGGAGCGGCACTATGAACGAATAAACATCCCTGAATTTTTACATCCGTAAGAAGACCCCTACACACGAGAGTATGGGAGATCAAATATCAAAAAAATGAATTGGCAAGGACCGGTTGCGAGCATATTTGCTTTATGTTCTATCTAGGGTACCGAGTTGACCGTGTAGATCGATGCCCAGCCAAAGGTGGAAATGGCCGAAATTCCTACCACTACCATATATTCGTATGTGGACAACATCTGACGATGCATTTAAAAAAATTCTATTTCCTCCCCCATTTTGCTTGTGGAGGGTAACAACCCTAATTAACAAATTATACTACATTACTAGGCATATAAGGATTATGTGCGATCCAAAAATTCTAAAATGGAAAATGATCAATCCGAAAATTTCTATATCTTTATACAACAATGATAGGTATTGTGTAAAAAAATTAGGTCGATCAGCCGTGAATAAGGCACCCAACGGAGCGGTCAACACTTTGCCAAAGAAACCATCCATAAGGGGAGGGGCACCATCTGCGAACAGATTCCTGGAATTTTGACATCCACATGTAGACCCCCTACCCACGAGAGTGTGGGAGATGAGAGATAGAAAAAAAATGAATTTGCAAGGACCGGTTGCAAGCATATTTGTTTTATGTTCTAATTAGGGTATCAAGTTGACCGTGTAGATCAATGCCCAACCGAAGGCGGAAATGGCCGAAATTCCTACCACTACCATATATTCATATGCGGACAACATCGGACGGTGCATTTAAAAAAATTCCATGTCCTCCCCCATTTTGCTTTTGGAGGGTAACAAGCCTAATTAACAAATTATACTACATTACTAGGCATATAAGGATTATGTGCGATCAAAAAAATCTAAAATGGAAATCGATCAATCCGAAAATTTTTATATCTTTATACAACAATTATAGGTATTGTGTAAAAAAATTAGGCCGATACGTCGTGAATAAGACACCCAACAGAGCGGTCAACGCTTTGCAAAATAAACCATCCCTAAGGGGAGGGGACCGTCCGGGAACAGAAATACCGGAATTTTGACATCCGCAGGTAGACCCCCTACCCACGAGAGTGTGGGAGCTAAAAGATCGAAAAAATTGAACTGCCAAGCACCGGTTACGAGCATAATTGTTTTATGTTATATTTAGGATATCAAGTTGACTGGATAGATCGAGGTCCAACCGAAGGCGAAAATAGCTGAAATTTGTACCACTAACATATATTCATATGCAAACAACATCCAGCGGTGTATTTTAAAAAAATCAATTTCGTCCCCCATTTTGCTTATGGAGGGTAACAAGCCTAATAAACAAGTTATACGACATTACTAGGCATATAAGGATTATGTGTGATCCAAAAATTTTGAAATGGAAATCGATCAATCTGAAAATTCTCATATGTTTATAGAACAGTGATAGGTATTGTATAAAAAAATTAGGCTGATCCGTCGTGAATATGGCACCCAACGGAGCGGTCAACGCTTTGCAAAATAAATCATCCCTAAGGGGAGGGGCACCGTCCGCGAACAGAAATTCCAGAATTTTGACATCCGCAGGTAAACCTCCTACCCACGAGAGTGTGGGAGATGATAGATAAAAAAAATGAATTTGCAAGGACCGGTTCCGAGCATATTTGTTTTATGTTCTAATTAGGGTATCGAGTTGACCGTGTAGATCGATGCCCAACCGAAGGCGGAAATGGCCGAAATTCCTTCCACTACCATATATTCGTATGCAAACAACATCTGACGATGCATTTAAAAAAATTTCATGCCCTCCCCCATTTTGCTTTTGGAGGGTAACAAGCCTAATTAACAAATTATACTACATTACTAGGCATATAAGGATTATGTGCAATCCAAAAATTCTAAAATGGAGATCAATCATTCTGAACATTTTCATATGTTTATACAACAGTGATAGGTATTGTGTAAAAAAATTAGGCCGATCCGCCGTGAATAAGGCTCCCAACGGAGCGGTCAACGCTTTGCACAAGCAAACTTCCCTAAGGGGAGCGACACCATGCGTGGGCAAACGTTCCGGAATTTTGACATCCGTAAGTAGACCCCCTACCCACGAGAGTGTGGGAGCTGAAAGATCGAAAAAAATGATTTGCCAAGGTCCGGTTACGAGCATATTTTTTTTATGTTCTATTTAGGGTATCGAGTTGACCGGGTAGATCATGTTCCAACCGAATGTGGAAATCGCTGAAATTTCTACCACTATCATATATTTGTATGTAGACAACATCTAACGGTGAATTTTTTAAAAACTCCGTTTCATCCCCCATTTTGCTCATGGAGGGTAACAAGCCTAATAAACTAGTTATACTACATTACTAGGCATATAAAAATTATGTGCAATCCAAAAATTATGAAATGGAAATCGATCAATTTGAAAATTCTCATATGTTTATACAACAGTGATAGGTATTGTGTAAAAAAATTAGGCCGATCCGCCGTGAATAAGACACCTAACGAAGCGGTCAATGCTTTGCACAAGCAAACTTCCCTAAGGGTAGCGGCACCATGCGGGGACAACCGTCCTGAAATTTTTACATCCGTAAGTAGACTCTCTACCCACGAGAGTGTGGGAGCTCAAAGATCGAAAAAAGTGATTTGCCAAGGACTGGTTACGAGCATATTTGTTTTATGTTCTAATTAGGGTATCGAGTTGACCGTGTAGATCGATTCCCAACCGAAGGCGGAAATGGCCGGAATTCCTACCACTGCCATATATTCGTATGTGGACAACATCCGATGGTGCATTTAAAAAAATTCAATTTCCTCCCCCATTTTGCTTTTTGTGAGTAACAAGCCTAATTAACAAATTATATTACATTACTAGGCATATAAGGATTATGTGCGATCCAAAATTTTTGAAATGGAAATCGATCAATCCGAAAATTCCTTTATTTTGATAAAACAGTGATAGGTATTGTGTTAAAAAATGAGGCAGATCCGCCGTGAATAAGGCACCCAATGGAGCGGTCAACGCTATGCACACGCAACTTCCCCGAGGGGAGGGGCACCGTTCGCGAACATAAATCCCATAATTTTTACATCCGCAGGTAGACCCCCTACCCACGAGAGTGTGGGAGCTAAGAGATAAAAAAAAAAAAAAGAATTTGCAAGGACCGGTTGCGAGCATATTTGTTTTATGTTCTAATTAGGGTATCGAGTTGACCGCGTAGATCGATGCCCAATCGAAGGCGGAAATGGCCGAAATTCCTACCACTACCATATATTCTTATGCAGACAACATCCAGCAGGGCACTTTAAAAAATTCATTTTCCTCCCCCATTTTGCTTATGGAGGGTAACAAACCTAATAAACAAGTTATACGACATTACTAGGCATATAAGGATTATGTGCGATCCAAAAATTTTGAAATGGAAATCGATCAATCTGAAAATTCTCATATGTTTATAGAACAGTGATAGGTATTGTATAAAAAAATTAGGCTGATCCGCTGTGAATATGGCACCCAACGGAGCGGTCAGCGCTTTGCAAAAGAAACCATCCCTAAGGGGAGGGGCACCGTCCGCGAACAGAAATTCCAGAATTTTGACATCCGCAGGTAGACCCCCTACCCACGAGAGTGTGGGAGATGATAGATAAAAAAAAAAAAAAAAAGAATTTGCAAGGACCGGTTGCGAGCATATTTGTTTTATGTTCTAATTAGGGTATCGAGTTGACCGCGTAGATCGATGCCCAATCGAAGGCGGAAATGGCCGAAATTCCTACCACTACCATATATTCTTATGCAGACAACATCCAGCGGGGCATTTTAAAAAATTCATTTTCCTCCCCCATTTTGCTCAAGGAGGGTTTTATTTTTGAATAACCTTAATAAACAAGTTATACTTAAATTGCTGAAAATGTTTGAGATGTACCATGTTTTTATTTTTAGTTTTATTGATTTATATCGTTAGTAGTAAATTGATATGACATATTTCTATTCGATTGTGGACACAAACCGTGCACTATTTAACAGTGATTAATGAATTAAAAAAAAGTTGATGTTAATTTCTCAAAAAAAAAAAAAATTAAATAAATAAAACGGCGGCGTTTTCAATTTTCAATTTTCATTCTTTCCCTCCAGGCTCCAGCGGACCAATTTTACCTTTATGTCCACTGGGATTTATAGAAACTAACCCTAGAAACTCAACACAATCTCTCTCTCTTCCTCGGCCGCACACCTAATTCTCTCCTCTTTCCTTTCCACTTCTCTCTGCCATCATCGGAGACCTCCATTTCCGGCCACCAATTCACAACACCGCCACTGCCAATCGATTCTGGACCCAATTCCGATCAAAACCCAAGAAGATCACTGCCATCCACCACCGCCAGCCTCATCACGCAGACGAAGCCGGACATCAAAATCCAGAAGTCTCGCTTCCGGCCGTACCTCGAAGGACCCTGCACGTTCTATCGCCGGAATCCTAGACCTTGGGTTTCTCCGGTCTTCCCTCTCCAAATCGAATAGAGCTTCAATACCTCCAAGAATGGAGTCGGTGCCTCTCCTTTTATCAAAACCAAGGGCCCGACTTCTGATTTCAATCAGAGCCGCCGCGGACTCCGCCGGATTATCCTCTTGGTTCTGGTAACCTCTTCTCCCAAGTCTCTTATTCCTTAATAGGCTGAGTTTCAATTTCACTCTAATGGAGTTATTAATTTTGATTGTTGTTCTTGAATTTCGTACAAATTGAAATGTAAAGGGGAGCTTCTGGTCTTGATTTCGATTGATTTTTAAAGGGATGACGAGGAACTAAGGAGGACTGCATGAAGCAGCAGGTCATTGAGACTATTGTCTCGGCAGAAATGATACAAGGTAAGAATTCCAAGCCTTTGAGTTGTGATTGTGTTTCTGTTGGGATATTGAGATTAATTAGGTCTGTAACTTTGTGGTGGAATGAATATATGGAATTGATGTATAAAAGCGTTAGATTGATGGAATTTGGGATGTCTATGAATTGGGGCCGTGACCACTTACCCAATTTTAGCATGAACATTGCCCACTTACTCCACTAAGAGTTTTTTAACCCCCTTTACCCAATCTAACCTATAGTGACAGTTTTGCCCCCTATTAAACTCTTTCCTCTCAGACTCTCTCTCTCTCTCACTCTCTCTCTCTCTCTCTGTCTCTGTCTCTCTCTCACACAAACGCTTCTGGGTTCCCAAATAACTGCACTTAAACCCCCTCAAACTAAACTCCGATCAGAAATGGAGTCGGACGTGAGCATCGAAACCAGCTCCATGATCCGCGTGGAGGTCCTCCCCATCGGCCACGTCCCCCCGGTCGATCCACTCTCCGCCGTCAGCTCCATCTACACCGAGCACCAGAAGCCGCCCTTCGCTCACCAGCCCTGGGACTCCGGCAGCCTCAACTTCTAGTTCGTCCTCAGCAGCGCCCTTCCCAGCCCCTGGGAGGACTTCCAGTCCAACCGCAAAACTCTCGCCATCATCGGAATCTGCCACTGCCCTTCCTCCCCAGATCTCGACTCCGTCATGGATCAATTCGATTCCACCTGTAGAGCCTACCCTGTCGCCCTCATCGAACTCTGCTGTGCCTTCTGCCTCGCCGATTCTCAGGTGTGCTGGTTTGGAGGAGCAAACCAAGAGTTGAATCGGTGGACGACCGGAAATTTTCGATCTGCAGACATGGAGAGAGAGAGAGAGAGAGAGAGATCAGTTTCTGGTTTTTTTTTTTTTTTTTTTTTTTGCTACCCAATACATTTCCTGGCTACTGGGGGGCAGTAGACACATTATTGGCCCCCAGTAGACTTTGATATGAGGGACAAGGATCACTATAGTGTGGTGTTTTGATAAGTTACCTGTTGTTTTCTGTGTATTAAAGTCAAATTATTTGTGAATACTACAAAAATGTGCATTTTTGGTGGTCTATTGGGAGGCAGTAGAAACATTGGACTTTGTATTGGGGGGGCAGTAATATGATTACTGGGGGGGCAGTAATATGATTATAAATTGATCAATTGTTCCTGTAGTGTATTCATTTTGGTTTTGGGAGTTCATACAATTCACTGGATGGCAATAATATGATTTTTGGGAGGCAATAATATGATTACTGGGGGGCAGTAATATGATTACTGGGGGGCAATAATATCCGGATTCCGGATTCCAGTCATCGGTCGCCGGATTTCGGTTACCGGTTCCCGGAATCCGGTCACCATTCGCCGGAGTCCGGTCACCGGTCGCCGGATTCCGGTCGCCGGAGACCGCGCCGGCCACTGGTCACCGGAGCACAGCAAGGTGGAAGGTGACTTCTCTCTCTAAGTGAGAAAGAAGGAGAGGGCAAAAAAGTCTAAAAAAAAAAGAAAAAAGAATTAATTGGGTAAAGGGGAAATAATCCCTTAGAGTGTTTTGGGTAAATGGGGTTAAAAAACAGTTGGTGGAGCAAGTGGGCAAATTTTAGCCTAAACTCGGGTAAATGATCATTTCCCCCTATGAATTTTATTAATACGGAATTGAAATGATTTTGCAATTTGTTTCGGGTTTACCGTAGTTGAACTAAAATTTGCAGTCTTTCTTTATGTTTAATATCAGCAAAGGGAACTGACAGAAGAAAATGGGTATTCCTAATCCAGCAGCGATTAAGCAGTTTCAATCGACAATAAAGGAAGGTAGAGTTTGAACAACCCATTTCAAATATGTAAATGTATCATCCTTTTGTTTGATCTGAAATTTTTTGTGTTTTTTTGTTCGTCTTTTTTGGCTTTTTAACTTTACAGTTGATGAGCTGCTGAAGAACACATTTGAGGTTAGACCATATTTCTCTTTCTTTGAACGTTTGTGATGTGCAGCACTAGATAATGAAAGTATGAAACCCTTTACTTATTACAGTTTAATCATTTAGCTTTGCATTTCTTTTTGGAAATTACTTACTGCTGAATCTTAAATCAGTTTGATGGACTTGATCTGAGTCCCTGATGTATTGGATTTTGGGCTTTTCGTCATATTTTGGGTTGTTAGATTGATTAGCATGAAATAGAAGAAGAGACTTGCTGTATTTATTTATTAACACTCGATCAATTTTCTGGCATTCTTCCTTCTGAGCTTGGTTATCTAGTCAATTGCGGACCTTGAAAGCCATCAAATCCTCCTTTTTTCCGAGTCTATTCTGTGGATAAATACATGCTGCATGTTGCTAATGCAAAAACTTGTTATATTTTCAGGCTTTATCGGAAGTGCAATGAAACATTCAGAAGACTGGAGGGGAAAGATTTGAAATGCTCAAGCTTCAATCAAATGTTGTACGAGCACTTAAATGCAGCTCAAGACGTAATTTCTACTTTATGAATTTATACAAAAACTATGAAAACCCTATTATATTTTCCAGAAAGTGTGACGTTAACTTTGAAGCATGGATGGTTGAAATGAAAGGCATAACCTATCACAACAGCAAACATGGTAATCAGACTACAGTTAAAAACTGTATGTTGATTCATTTGTTGGCAGTGCGGTCACGTTTCCGAATTTGTTATGTGTTTGACTCTAAACGAAACCCCAAACTCCAAATTTCTGTTATGTTTTAGTTGTGTTATGGTTGTTCTACTCTGATTGTAAAGAACTGCTCTTGGGCTTCACATATGATAGTCGCTATAATTCTGTCTTAATTCTAGGTTTGCCATGTTGTGGTGCACACTCCTGTGATGTATATTCTGGGTTAAATATTGACAATTGGATGGTGCTACAGATCAACATAACAATGTATGTACAAGCTCTAGAGGAAGATTGAGACATTCGTGTTTTTGTTTGTCTCATAAATCATAATTAACTTTGGCAAACAATTGAGAGTTTTGGTATGATAATATCAGCTAGGGTTCTCGGGGTTTCAGAAAAGGTCTATTAAGGTAATTGGTTTAGGTATGAAGTATCCCAGTATCAATGCATAGGCTGCTATCCTTAATTGGCCAAGGATTCATCAAAATGAAGAGGAACTTGGGGCACAAAGAGGAATACAAATTCAACAATGTACCAATCTTGACCATCATTCCAGAGATGAGTACATAATTTCAAAGGAAATCATCCAAAATTTTTACTACTCTGAATAAAGAATAACCCGAGGCAAATCAACATGCTACAAAAGAAATGTGTTTGATTATGTTGCAATAAGAACACCCTCTATTACACTGTAAAATTAACAAATTTAAACCTATAAAGCTATACCGACTACCTTCTCTAGGCATAGTTTGTTGAAATCCCTTCTTTCCTATCTGCAGTGTACTGTAATGGGAACAAAGCTACTTCACCTACGGGTAAGATGCTTAGAATAAATTCTCAATCACAGATATGGTTTTTCCTCGATCTTCATACTCTACATTGTGCAGGCTGCAAACATCTCACAGATATGAATCCAATGTCTTTTAAACCATCTCCCTGCATCTGGTTTTACTTTGATCCACCACCTCAAAGCAAATCAAATCATACCCCAGCACAAATGGCTCCTGTAACAAAGAACACCTAATGAAGTAAATCAACCGAATCGGCGCGGGCTGGCACAAAACTTTATATAGTAACTTGTGTATGTGTGTGAGGGAGAGAGACAGACCTGCTGTCCAAGAGGAGCAGCAAAACTTGGCGTCATTAAGATGTTTAAAATCAAGCCCAATTAACCAAGATCCGACACTGACATCATCATGGGCATAGGTACGGAGAATATCTCTGCAGAACAACTCACAGAATTCAAGTTAGCGCTCTGCATGGTGATAAATGAAGGGACCAGTTTATTGAAAATAATTCAGACCAAAAATATTCTAGCGGAAGGAAATTTATTCGAACAAAATTGGTCAGACCTTGAGAAATGTCATACATCTCACATGAAGCATGGCGAAAATATCTGTTGGATGCAGAAACATAATTTCAGTAAACCATCTTTGATGTCAGCTGCATATAGACTTTTATTAAAACCCCATATACAACACTATCACTTAAATCCCATATAATCAAGCCTGCTGAAATTGCAGTTCTCCAGAAAAATCTTACCATCATTAATCTTAATCATGAATATAAGTTTTATATAAATAGATGATTCAACGTAAAACTTACAATGCTGCAGCAAATCGTGCAAAACTGTCTGAGGAGTGGCCCACAAGTGTCCTGTGAAAAGTGTCCTAGGGAACCATGGATTTGATGAGGTAAAATACCAAGAGGTTGCTCACTGCTTCCGTTATTACTAGAGTTTGCAAATATCCTAAACACATGCAGGTTAACACAAGAATTCCAGGTGAACCATTGAGAAAAACTAAAAAGCAATAATAAAATACAATGCCAAAGACAGTTTATAAATCAGAAGATTACATACATGTACTGCTTCCATAGAATTGAAATATGTTTCTGAACAGAATATATGGGCGGTCAGATACCAGAAGATCTTGGATACCCCAACATGGAAGAAGCCAATAGTACGTGATGAACAACACTGAAAAACAAGTAAAGAAATGAGGATTTTTGCAAACAAAAAGTGAGCATCAAGGCACGTATGGTATCTGCTATATAAATTCAAGGGATGTAAGAGCAAGTTAAGGATTTATGATCCATCCACGATAATGGTTTCACATTAACGAGGGCGCATTAAGTGGCAGGGAAGCTTTACCCAAATTGGTTCAAATCTTTTAAGCCCGGATACCTTAAACAATCTAACGAGCACTTGACAAATTAAATATTTACAATGATCGGAAAACCAAAAGCAGTAAATCTGAATCAAATCAATCTGACCATAAAAAGAAAAGAAAAAATAGAAATTTAACAAATCTAAAATTGATTCAAGGAAAGAGAAATCATTTTCCAAATCCACATGGACATGATAACCCATATCTAAATAATAAACTGAGAGAAGAGATCTCAAGTTATGAACCTTCGAAAATCGGTTGGATGGCCATGCAATGCATGAGACCGAGCCTCAAGGTGAAGATCTGACGGAGCCTCATGGTGTGCAGATCTCCATCAATTCCAGATGAATAATCTGATCCAAATCTCGATTTTGGATCTCCATCGATATATGATAGTCAATAATACAATGTTAACCATACAACAAGTGCAGTTAAAGAAGATAAAACCGAATTCATATGTTAAAGCAAGAAACACCTGTGATAGAAGACGTGCAGCTCCCAGAAGTCGTTCCATGAATTATATTTTCCACCTTCACATTTTCTTCTCTTCAAACTGTGACAAAAGGGTTTGACAGGTGATTAATTTTGTGGTCAAGCCGATGAAAGTTCCAACCCTTTCAAGCACACAACTGAAGTTTGCCCACTGGGGACAAAAAATAAATAATTTTTTTATCTATATAGGATCCATGTGATGACAATTCCAATTTCATTTTTTACCTTCTAATAGATGCACATTTTGCTTTGTCTCTTTCCAGTGATACTTTGGAAACAGCAGCCCAAAATCTCCTCCAACTTAGTTGATTGTAAAAGCCTCAAATCCCTTCTTACCTGATTTATATACATACATAAAAAAAGAAATTTTAAAAACAAGGTAAAACTTAAGACTGATTGTAATAAGCATAGCAACCTAAAATTATATGTTAATTTCTGACATTTGGCTTGCTTAATGTATATTGAAATCTTTTCTTTCTTTCTGTTCCATCAATTTTGTCAGCTACGAACCAAACAACAGAGGAGTAAGCTTAGAAATTAGAACCAGTAGCTAAGGTGTTAAAAAATAAATTAATTAATTAAAAAAAACAACAACAATTCTAGCTCCTTATCAATTAAAAGAAATGCCTGAGCTTCTCACCTGATAAAAGAAGTTATTACTATTTGTATACAGTATATGTACACAGCGTAGACTATCTAACCAGTTATCAACGTTCGATGAATTTATGCTCCTTGTGTACAATTGCTCTAAAACCAGACCAAAATATGTATATAATTTTTATAAAGAGAGGACACGGTCATGCATGCTCCCTTGCAGCAAGCACGTGAAATTTTCAGCATTATTCGTTGGGAAAGGTTGCCCTATCAAACAAAATTTTCAAAAAAAGTTTTCCCATATAAAAGATACGTCAACAGAAAAATTAGTGTAGTGCTTTATATACTTTTTATTATTTGTCAGCTTTGTTTGATTTACATAAAACAGAAAAATGTAGTAAGGAACCTGATTATTACACTACAGAGACTTGCAATACAAAAGTTAATGGAGGAAGGTTATCTGTCATACTAAATTACTTCAGTCCCCACATGCAACAAATTTATTGTTCACATCACT
This sequence comes from Rosa lucieae, assembly GCA_024704745.1. Classification (NCBI taxonomy): domain Eukaryota; kingdom Viridiplantae; phylum Streptophyta; class Magnoliopsida; order Rosales; family Rosaceae; genus Rosa; species Rosa lucieae. Next base: position 498,510 of record CM045495.1, on the reverse strand, counting down.
CGTAACTGAAGCATTATATCACACAGAAAGCATATCAATGCACCGTAATTGGAATTACTCAGTGGACAATACCTTGAACCAGAACTAGAAGGGCAGATCAAGATTCTTGAGGTGCTCTCATTGCAAACAACTTTCTCCACCTTTTACTTGCTGCTGCCCTGCAAAGTGCAAAACAAGATTCATGATCAATTCATAGATAAGATTGATCGGGTAGCATAGCCAGTAAGGATCAATATCCAACCAGGCCACCAGGCCTCTAACCTCCTAGGCAAGAAAGTGCCAGCTCGGTGTAAGGGATGAGATTTGAAGTGCTATGAGCCAGTACCTTAAACCAGAATTAGAAGGGTGCGTGGATCAAGACTCTTGCTCAACTTACTTTCTCAATCTTGTACTTCTTGAGGGTCTACAGTCTGCAAAACATTCACAAACAGTTACTTAACGGATGAAGCATGAGCATATAACTTAGAGTAAGGATTGACTAGCCGCATCATAGTGTACGGGTTTAAGGTCTTCAATTGCTTACCACAATAAGTAATAAAGTTAGTTTGATGACGATGGTGGTGTATGAGAAATGAACTCCATAGGCTGTGCAGACGTGAAGATGATCTAGATTACAACATAGGATGAATGATTGCTTGGCTTCGGAACTTCAGTCAAGAAAATGAGAAATTGACTGCTTTGCCTCCATTAACTTTGAAGAGCGCAAGGTAGTGCATATATACACTAGTCTAGGATTCAGATACAAAGAAATGGCATCAGCATGGACTATATATATATATATAGTGATTATTCAGTATATAAAGACAAAATCTCAGATGAACAGAACATCAAGAAATTCATGCTAACTATAGTGTTCAAGCAGGAAGAAACACGCAAACCATACCATCTGCAAATTATAAGAAAAATACAAGGACAAAATCTTTATAAAACATCACCAAACGTATCCTTGACTGAGAAACAAAAGGGCATGATTTAACATTTGTATTTTCAAGTCTGTGATCTTTTAGAACTTGTTTCGAGCATAAGCTCATAGCACAGAACTACAGCGATTAAAACATACAAAAGCCAAAGAGTTTCAGGTCCTCCATATTAATCAAATCAAATTCTCATATAAACTCAAAAAGTTTAATTCTTTTCAAATAGACAATCAAAGATAAAGAGTGAATTGATGACAAAAATTAGAACAACAAAATAACAAATGTGGATAAACCCATAAAATTAAGCATCAGAACAGAGGTCCTTGTACATAATTGAAAAGAAATACCATAGCAGAAGAAGACCCATACCGGATTTGTCTTAGAAAGTAAACATCAGGATACCACAAGCCTTTGTTTCTTCAACGCTCTCTATCTCTCTCTTGAGCGGACTGTTTGATCGTTCATGTGGATAAACCCATAAAATTAAGCATCAAACAAGCATCAGAACAGAGGTCCTTGTACATAATTGAAACGAAATACCATAGCAGAAGAAGACCCATACCGGATTTGTCTTAGAAAGTAAACATCAGGATACCTTTTCGCGCTCTCTATCTCTCTCTTGAGCGGACTGTTTGATCGTTCTCTCACTCCGCGTCCCGATCTTCTCTGAGCGCCAAATCGAAAGAATTGAGGATCCCTTTTCGCGCCCGAGTTCAGGAATGAGAGATAGATAAGGGTTAAATAACTGTTTTTCACTGTTTACGATCTCAGCCGTCCAAGCTCATTAAACCTGATCCAAGGGCTGGGAGCCTATCCCTCAAGTTGGCCAAAAATAGGTATATCCCTCATTGGAAGGGGGCTATATATATATATATATATATATATATGTATAATCATACTTTCCTTGATGATTGCAATCAAGATGTTTCGCGCTCTTGATGGCTGGCATAATCTTCCCGTCTCGCACAGTCTTGACAATCAAGCAAATCACCATTAATTATCAAATATCTTGATAATTAAATAGTCAATCAATGAATATTCAGATTTGCCTCAAGATTACTTAATGTCTAAGTAGGCTTTGTTCAGACTCTAAACAATATATTTTGAACTTGTCGAAAATATATAGCTTGGGCCACCGATATTGGCCCGATTTCTTCGAGCCCCCCTCGTCGGAAAAAAATGTTAATTTTGGGTTCAAACACGTGCATACACCATCTTGGTACAAAATCGCTTTGGAAGTGAGAGATCACATTTGACAGCATAGTCTTCATTCGGTTAACCATTACTTCGGAATCAGCTTGTAAATCACATTGCATAAACTAATTGGATGAAATCGGTAACATGCTGCAATAAGTTCCATACTTGACATGATAAAAATATTTAAAATTAAAAATTAAAATGAAAAAACTAAACCTAGAGAACAACCAAAAAAAAAAATTATGTTGAAATAGTGGTCGAGCTGCTTACATTGGCTGCGCCGGAGGATCGAGTAGGGCAGCGTACGTGTTTGTATACTGCTGAACGGACTACTACTATGATGTTGCGCATATGCATCGACTATGGAAAAAAGGTGAGGCTCAGTTCTTGTTGGGTGCCCACAATAAGTTGGAGGCCCAAATCTTGTTAGGTGCTCAATCTAATTTGGGTGTCCAAACAAATGTGGAGGCCCAAATTAAGTGGAATGCTTAAAATGTTTTAGGTGTCCAAAGCTGCTTGGAATTGTATTTGGGCCCAAGCCTGGACTAGGCTGAAGGCACTACTAGAAAAAGGGCCTAAGGGGACACATCATATGTGTGCCAATTGGTGCCTATAGGGATATATATGTGTGCCCATTGATGCAAAGGGGACACAAAGCCATTTGTGCCTATTGCTAGTGTTCCTATTGCTAAATGGAACAAATAACTTATGCGTCCCTAAATAACAAAGTGGGACCTATGGTTTCTCAAACTACAAATATAGTATAAATATCATACATTTGTACAAATACACTACACCTATTGGGGACACTTTAGCTATGTGTGCCCACTGGGAGAATTTTTATTTCCTTGGCTTCCCCCTCCCTAATGAGGAATAATTGCAAAACTAGGCAAAAAAAAAAAATCAATATTTATTAAACACCACAACAGTAAATAATACAAGAGAATAGTAATCACAGAATCCCATTATATCTTTTCCATTAAACTCAGATATCCAACAATACATCAACAAATTCCAAAACCCTGTATTACATTCTCTCCCCAAAACAACTAAACTCAAATTTTGAACTTTTGAGTAGAGAGAGAGAGAGAAAGTGAGAATATTTACCAGCATAATTAATATATATATATGTATATATAGATGCAGTGCTTTCATTAGCAGGATTCGAAGAAGCAAGTGAATTTCTTGAATTTCAGCCCTTCCTTCTAAGTTGATGAGAAGATGAGATGCTTCCACAGGTTATGAAGGTTGTTTAGATTAGATATTGACCTCTTTGATGCACTCGTTACCTACATGAGGACATGCCCAAGTCCATCAAATAGATTAAACAGAACCATCAAATAATTTCACTATAAGAACACACGCTGGTCCCTTCAAAATTACAAGTTTCATTTTGTGCTCAGACATAAAAACCATTGTAAAATGGTACTGTTTATTATCTAATTGTTTGAACTTCGAGCGTGCTTTTCTTTAATAGTCTCAAACACTCACCGGCACTGTATTATTGCCAAGATCCAGCAACCAAAATCCAATAATAATGACATGCAAAAGCTACCCTTGTTCTGGTACCTTTGAAGGTTCTGCATTTTCTTACATGAGTTGGCTAACAGATCAGGAAGTTTTGCAATATAAAATATAAAGAATCAAAATAAAGCAACCAACCTGTAAGGCTCATGTGTATCTACTAATAAGTATCCAATGTCTAGGCTTTAACAATAGATGACCTCTTTTTTTAAGCTGCAAAAGATTAGGAAGCTTTGTCAGGGCTTAAGCAAAGCTTCTTCTCGAACATCAAAGCACTTTGGTAATTAAATGCAGGAAAGAAAGAAAAGAATTAAAGAAAGCACCACCTTTAGAGGTGGAGTAGAGTAAATGTATGATAGCAAGGATCCACTCAGAGCAAGGTAAAAGACTATTGGGAAATCATGTCCTACATAAAAGGGACACCATTTCTTCATCGAAATCCATCCAAATATGTTTACAAGAGCCAGGCCACCATTTACATTACTTACCCACACATCCAACATACCAGCTGAGACAAGACCTCCTAAAAGCAGTACCCAGATTTGAGCATAACCTAACAGAATTCAAGAAGGAAAAAAGAAAAAAAAAACAAGATAAGAAAATTCAGTCACTGCCGATGGTTATCCATACATAGTTCAGTGAGTTACATCGTTACCATTTAGTATCTAAACATATCAAGACAGAAGAGGTACAAGTACAATTGATAAATTTTTGGGTTAAATACTGTTTACTCCTTGAGCTTTCGACTAAAAAACACTTCAGTCCCTGACCTTTTAATTTCACACGTTTAGTCCTTGTACTCTCAGATTTTGGACCAATAGGTCCTTTTCTTTAGACTCTGTCCAAAACCTCCATTAGTAGCTAACGTGGCAATTCCTTTCCCGCTAAAATGTCTATTCTACCCTCACTTCCTTTTTTTTTTTTTTTAAATTCTTTTATTATTATTTATATTTATATTTATTCTTTATCTTCTTCTTCTTCTTCATGTTTTTTTTTTTCTTGTTCATCTCTTCTCCCCCTCCCCATCGCTACAGCACTCCAACCTCATCCTCGCCACTGCCTTCGCCACCTCCACCACCATCACTTCAGATACGGAACATCCTCAATGTCAGGGCAATCGTTCACAATCAAGAAAGAGCAAAGCCACCTAATCGCCGCTTTCCTGCAACCAAATCAATGTGAAGCAGAACACTACCATCTCCAAGCTTCAAATCTGTATGCAGAACACCCATCATCTCCAAGTCTGAGCAATTACTCCAATATTAGAGAGAGGAATTTGTAGGGGCCCGACAAAGAGCATATCGGAGAGACTATCGGCGGCGGATGACCTCTACTGCTCTCGCGCCCTGCAACCCATCATCATCAATCCCTCTCAGTGTCAGGGGTCCTCCTCCTTTTCTCGAATTTCAAACTTTCAAGTGCGAGTTCAACTTTCCGGCGAATCTATCACACTTCGATTTCCGATAAGTTCTGGTAATGTTCGAATCTACCACCTCCACCACTGCTCTGCCACCCAAAACCCTTCTCCCCATCGTTGCAAATCTTCGTGAGAGTTCTTGATCTGGGTTTCAAGAAAAAAGAGTCTCTCTTGTGTGAAACATGTTTGATTTGTGAAAAATTCGATCTTTTCTGCTATGTGGGTTTGGTTTATAGTGTTTCTTTGGTTTTTTCTATGTGGGTTTTCTGTGGGGAGGTTTGTGGTGCAGTTCAACGACGGAGGTCTAGAAGTGGGACGACGGAGGTGGAGGTGGTGTAGAAGTAGAGGAAATCGATAGCAGAGGTGGAGGTGGAGAAGGGGACTGTGGTGATTGAATAAAGGAGAGAGAAGGATTTGGGTGAGAGATTCCAGAGTTGGAGTTGTCGGCTTGGGGATAGCTCCGGGGAGGTGTAGAGCGGGTTTTCGAAGGGGTCGCGAGTGTCGGATCGCATGGGGGAGAGGTAGCGGAGGGGGAAGCGGTTTGGTCGTCGGAAGTGATGGAGGAGGATTTCTGGGCTTCCATTTTGGTGCTCTTAGAAAAAGAAAACAAAAAGAACAATAAAATAATTGAAAAAAAAAATAGAGAGGAAGTCAGGGCTATAATAGGTATTTGCTTCTGAAATGGGTCCCACGAAACTGAGTTAACATCAAAGGATTAGCCACTTAACGGACAATTTAACGGATTGGACCTATTGGGTGAGAAATTGAGAGATGAAGGAGTAAACTTGTCAAATTAAAAGTTCAGGGACTAAAGTGTTTATTCAGTAAAAATCTAGGGAGTAAACAATATTTAACCCTAAATTTTTTGTTCCAACCAAGGATTTCAAATTTTCCACAGCCTCTTGCCCAAATTTCCTTTTCATTGAGCTAAGAAGATATATTATTTTTTGTTCATGGACATGCGTTAAAGTTTCCATGCCCCAGACCTAAATGTTAATAATGCAATCTACAATAGTCTAATACAAGTGCAAAAGGAGTTGACAGACTTAGAAAGGTAGTATACCCTACTACTTTTAGTATTGCAATCACTAAGAGCACTCTGCAGGTAAGAAACTCTGAGCCCTTTTCAATGGAAGATTGTAAAAGAGAACGGGGGAAAACCCGTTAGACATAGTTTTCTAGGTGCGAAACCTATAGCTCCAAAGAAGTCAAATTCTCACTCACGTCGTTTGCTCACCAATTACTTCAATTGAAAACCCTAAATTACTCGATCAAATTACCAGTACTCAATTCAAACCCCGAAAATCACCAATTACTCGTTTCAATGCACAAACTACCTACCCTTGACAATTAAACTGAAACCCAAACCTTCAATTTCACACAAACAATAATTGAGGAAGAGATTGAAGTACCTGAAGTGGTCGATGGCGCTGGAGCAATCTCATTCATTCTTAACCATAACCATTGCCCAGCACCAAATACCCTACCGAAACGCTTTGATAAACCAGAAGAACAGAGTGGGACAATGATTCAATAAAGATATGGCAAATCGAGACACTTTGGGGACAAGTCTCCATATGGGTGTTCTAGTTTCAAAAGAAATTGACAGAGCGAGGGAGGGCAACTACCATCGATGGTGATACGAATTTGGAGGAGGAGTCATGGTGGTGAGAGAGAGAGAGAGAGAGAGAGAGAGAGAGAGAGAGAGAGAGAGAGAGAGAGAGAGAGAGAGAGAGAGAGAGAGAGAGAGAGTGTGTGTGTGTATGGGTGAATTGTGTGCGCGTGTATATGATATGAAATTAGGTATACAAGGACGTATTCGCAGGCATTCTAAAAAAAACAAAGGATGTATTCGTATAACGTGGTCTGCATTGTGGGAATGGGGACACTTATGAGTCTTATGTGTCTCTTAATTTTTCAATAGGCACACATGAGCACATCTGTGCCTTTTTATCAGTTTTGGGGACACATAGCTCATCTGTGCCCAACATATGTGTCCCCTTAGCCTTGTTTTCTAGTAGTGAGGGCCCAGGCTCTCTAGGGTTTCTCATTTGGGATCCTGGAGAATTAATCGAGCATTTGTTAACTTTGCTGGTATTGGGTTTTGCTCAGCGAGCGCTACATTGGGCTTGATTACCTTTAGTAGCCCATATGTTTGGGCTTTAATTGTTGTAGGTCTCTCCATTAGTAATGTAATTGACTCAATTTTATCTGAAGTCTCATGGGGTATATATTTTCCATCGCTAAAGTGACAGATGGATATAGAAGAATAAAAAAAAAACTACTTTAGGAGGTTTGCTCCGCGTTTTCAGGAGAAGGGAAAAACTTGGTTGCGCTTCTTGAATCCATGTTCAATCCGGCGGCACGTCCTCAGGACATCGTTGTCAAATGGGTAGGTTTCATTTAGTCCATAAGTGAAGCTCCATGGCAACATGGGGAGGTGCGACAGCGCAATTCTGTTTTTTTTAGGAGAAGTTTGCAACCGTGGTTGTGCAACATCGAAGGGAGGAGGTTGTCGGGCGTTCCGGTCTCTAAACTCTGTTGCAAGTGTGCCAGCCTCTATTGATTGTTGGAGGTTGTGGAAGCCGGATGTCAGCCTCTATTTTCGGGTGGTCAGGCCACTATTACGGCAGTTACCGACATCAATGGTCCTAGTTCGACGTTGGTGTGATTCAGTGGCAGCAGGTGAGGCTACAAATGCAAGCCATGGGTCAACGGCGGTGTGGTTCGTTAGTGGCAGTAGCGGTGGTACTTTTCCAGCTGCAAGGGGTGGAGGCAGATGCAAATGGGAAGTCCGGGTCGTGGGCCTTTCTTGTGTTTTTGGGCCTTTGCTTGTGGGTCTGCCCTAGGTTTTCGGTATTTTTAATATTTGGTTTCATATTTAGGTGTATCTTGGTTTCATATTTAGGTGTATCTTATTTACAATAATTTCCTACCCACTCTTGGTAAGGGCATATGGTTTCTGTCCAGGTCTGCATACTCAGTATGCCTTGTCTACCCTGGCGAGGTGGCGAATCATGAATTGGTTGAAAACTCCTAGTGGCAGAATGAAATGATGTGTCATCGGATTTATTTTCGGTTGTCAGCATATTGGAAAAGCTACTTTATTGGTTTTATGGCATTGTTTTAACTTTCTAATATGCCACCGTTATTGTAAAGCAAATGAAGTAGTCGGCATGACACTCTTTGCTATTTGGTGCATGTTTAAATACATTGTCGTTGTAGAGACTCCTGTTATTATTCGGGAGGTCTTCTTGAGGAGTATTGTAATATGGAGTTTAGGCACTATGTCTCCAAGTGTATTCATAAGTTTCATTATTCAAGACTTGAGGGTAGTCGCACAGCCCTTATTTAAAAAAAAAATTAAGTTACAGAAGGATACGTTCCATATAAAACCCATTTAGGTTGTTTTCTTATTTGTAGGCTCATTTGAATAAACGAGCTATGCTGAATTAATGAGTGGTGTTAATTAGGTATTTTGTTTTGCTTGGTCTAGAGACATGATCCAAAGTTCCAAACTGTGGACCTGATGTAATATATATCGTTTTCTCCTTATCCCAAAATATAATAATAAGGGAGCTTCTATTCATACATCAAATATTGGTATTTGGACAATTCATTGAAAAAGTGTTAGCACCTCTATAACTCGTATATGGAGGATGAACTTCAAAAAAAAAAAAAAATTGTTGCAATTCCAAATCTTCAAAAACTGAAGGAGGTCCAACTATTGATTTTTGAAAGTATGAATAAAATCTAAAAAAAGAAAAAAAAGGTTTTTATTGATTTAATTGGACGATGGGCATTATAGGAAGATTAGAAACGTGTACATAGCAAACTGGTTATTTGTAAAAGTAAGTTTGAGGTCTATTAAGTGGGGAGGTCCAAATACCAAATTTAGAGATATGAATAGAAGCTCCCTAATAATAATAATAAGAGAGTTTCTATTGGGACCTCCAAATCTGCTCACTTGACCTCACTCTATTAAGAATTATTAAATGACATATATAACCTACTAAAAAATGACTATTAAGGACAATAATTATACCAAAAAAAAATTATATTTATTTTATGTAGACTTTTCAATTCAATAATATTATATTGTATTCCTTATTATTTTCCTTATCTATTTTCATTTTCCAATTTCACTACATACTCATTAAAGCATTCATATATATTTAATAAGAATTAAAAATATGATTAAGATCATGTGACATAAAAATATATGATATATATGTTGAACACATATTGGTGAGGAAAAACAAAATAAATCATTTTATAATTTATGACCTAAATCTAAAACAATCCATTATATTTGCAAAAAAAAAAAAGATTTAAACAATTAATCATGTGGTACAAAAAAAACAGAAAAAAAAAACATTAAAAAACGAATGAATTTTTTTTTTAAGAATAAAAACATATGATTTTTTTTTTTGCACAGCTAAAATAGAAAAAAATTTAAAACTAATAGTTCATGGCATTTTCTTATTGATTAGAAATTAATTTTTGAAACTCAAGTTTGATTAAGAAATGTATATTTAGTTAAGATTTATAGAATGATTAAATCATTGAAATGACTAAATTTTTTATTTTAAAGATAATAATTTGTTTACAAATTATATGAGTAAGGTTATTTGAGGAAGTTTAGTGAGTAAATTTAGTATTTGAAAATTTGATAAGAGGTGTAAAAAGCATAGAGGTCAAGTGAGTAAATTTGGAGGTTCCAATAGAAAAACTCTAATAATAATAATAATAATAATAAATTTATTGTTTAAGGATATCTCTATTTGTGTTTAATCCAAACTTTAGGTTACTTGACCTAGTGGTAATAGGGTTCAATTAGAAGAATCTAGAGATTATCTTTCCTTGTATGATTCTAACTCTATGCATTGTAATCCTCTATATAAAGAGACCCCTATTATCAATGAGAATACAGAGCAAATTTCTCTCAGTTTCTGATTCCCTAAAACAAGTTATCAGCACGAGTCCTAACCTTGAAACCCTAAATTCGTAACCTTCAAATCTCAGAAACCACCGCCGCCTACCTTAAAGCTCTCAATCCCAGGAACCCAGAATCGGCGACGCCACCCCCAAAACCGGCCGGAATCAACCTGAACCGGCCACCGGAAGTGTTCAAACCAGCCTCCCAAGAGAATCCGTCAACCTTCTGCCTGATTTCGCATCCTTCCCATCCACCAATCAGAGCCACCTCTTGTCACAAGCTGCAGCGCCACCCCAGGATCCGGGAACCGGTGACAATTTTTCGGGAACAGGCCGTCAAGGCCTCGGACCGACTAGCAGAAGCACTGACGTCTTCATTCCGGTCTGCATCTCCAGAAACCCAATTCAGAAGCAGAAGAAGCCCAGCCCAGAGATCAGACCTCGGCCCAGTAGCAGGAAAAGCCCAGAGGCCCAGTAGCAGGTAGAAGCCCGGAAGCCCAGAAGCAAGCCCAGTCAACGCAGCCCTCTGACGTCAGCAACCGGACGCCACGTCAGCAGCCTACGTCAGCACATCCGGTCAACGCCGGTCAACGGCCAGTCAACGCTGGTCAACACTTTTCCGGCCAATTTTTCGGTTAAAATTTCCGGCCACTTTTTAAGGTAAATCTTTTCTAAAAGTTCCCGTTTTTGAAGTTTTTTTTATTTTCTTCTTCTTTTCTCGGGGACTTCCAACATCCCTTATTCTACCCCCCCTTTCTTCTTCATAGGGGAGACCAAAAGCCGAACTGTGGGGGTTCGTGCTCACTCCAAGCTTGGAGCTTGTAGAGTCCTCCAAACTTAGAGTTTGTTGAGAAGAAAACGATCGACCAAATACATCGTTGTTTCGATCTAATCCAAAACCCCTCTTGGAATCAGATTTTCTTGGAAGCGACTACGCTAAGAAAATCCCTAATTTCTTGGAAGCGACTACGCTCAGAAATTTAATAGTTTTTCGTGGTAGCCTTTTTCGCTCCGAAACTAACCCTAATCTTGTGTTGTTTTTTTCAGGATGAGTTACCTGAACAAGTTGAACTTTGTTCCACTAGAGACAACTGGCGCAGGATACCATAGGTGGGTCCGAGATGTACGCCAACATCTTAAGGCTGATGGACTTCTGGAAGCCATCCAAGAGCCTAGTCAGAACGTGCTCTCCATTGAGCAAGCTACTGCTTTTGAAGCAAATCAAGCAAAAGCCATCATTCTCATGACAAGGCACATGAATGACGCGCTCCAAAGTGAATACCTCAATGAGGAAGACCCAAGAAAGCTATGGGTTAAACTTGAGCAGCTATTTGGCAACGTTCGTGACTTCATGCTTCCTGATTTAGAAGTGCGATGGCATAGCCTCCGCTTTTGTGATTTCAAGTCCGTGCTTGATTATAACTCGGAAGCTCTTCGTATCAAGTCTCTGATGGAGTTTTGTGGCCAAACCATAACTGATACGATGTTGATCGAGAAGACTCTCTCTACCTTCCCCGTCTCTGCCCTGATGATTTCAAAGAATTATCGGATTTATGTGAAAGCAGGACGTATCACGAGGTTTCATGAGCTTATTGGGGCCATGAACGTAGCTGAAAAGCACGACAACATACTTGTGAAGAACTATAATGCTAGACCCGTGGGAACTAAGTCTATTCCGGAGTCTAACTATAGTCGCGCCCCCAAGGGAGGACGCAAGGAGCGAAACCCTAAGAGTAGGGACAATTCTGGACGCTCTGGTCCATATTCTCGCCCTAAAGAGGAAGGAAATCGCTAGGGCTGGGCATGGGACGGGACGGGACGAAATTCTGGTGATCCCGGTCCCGGACCCGGAAATAAAACTCGGGACGGGACTGGACGGTATGGCACTTTTTGAGAATTGATCCCGACCATCCCGAACCCGAACGGGACCGGGCCGGGATCGGGACGGGACTGGGACATCCCGAAAGAAAGGAAAAAAAAAAAAAGGTCTCCTGCAATTTCCCTAATTTCTGCAATTCCTGCAATTTCTGAACTCCGAATCATGCCAAATCAATCCACTCGTATATTAACTTCACCAAATCAATCAATAACAAATCAATACACCAGAATAGTAGCCACATCAGTTTCAAATCAATACACCAAATCAATAAATACCAAATCAATGCACCAGATTAATAGCTATAGTAATTTAAATCAGTGCACCGAATCAATCAATACCAATTTAATACACCAGAATGGTACTCATCCATCTCCTTCTTCCCACGACCCAAACCCCCAAATCCAACTTCAGAATGCAGACGGAGATGAACCTTCGATCATGAGAGCCACCCCTAGGACCCATGACCCAACCCATAGAGATCGCTCCGGCACCGCAATAGTCAGCAGATCAGGACAACTCGAACGACACCTCGTCGCCAGACACTGTCAAAACAACGCATGTCCTCGATTTTTAGAACAGAGCTTATCACAGCCCAAAACCCAGTTTCCAATTTCGATTATTTACAAAAACCCAGCTCGATTTCACAAAAAAGCAGACGAATAATAATCAAAGAAGCTGAAAGAGTGGCACCTGATCAGAGAGCAGAGCAGTCTGGCTTTTAGATCCGATCGGAACAACAAAGCAAGAGGACGAATTGATGAATGATGAATTGGGGATCTAGGGTTCTAAGCTTGGAACGGTGAGTGTCTGAGTGATACTGTGAGAGACAGAGAGTGTGAGTATAGATCGCGTGAAGGAATGAAGGGATCAGAATTAAGATCGGCCTATCCGGTGTGCTCGAGTTCATGTTAGGACTATAGACTCAAAAATCAACCAATCAAATGCTATATAAATAGAAAAGTAAGAAAAATAGAATAAATGAAATTAAAACGGGACGGGACGGGTCTTTTCGGGATTCCAAGTTTCCAAACCGAAGCCCGTCCCGTTAAAACAGGACGGGTCGGGACGGGACCAAATAGTTAATTTTCAGGATTTCAAACCGTCCCGTCCCTCCAGTTTTTGGTACGGGACCGGTTCGGGTTCGGGATTTCGGGTTCAAGTGCCCACCCCTAGAAATCGCCAAGAGAGGCGTGCACGGAACCGTGGAGGTCAACGTGTGAAGAGAGAGAGAGGCGGAGCCTCCGGCTATGGTGGTGACGCCACCAAGAGTAATAGTCGTCCAAATCATGCACCAAAAGCATCTCGATCAAGGGAGCCTGACCATAAAGATGTTTGTCTTCGATGTGGATCAAGTGGACATTGGGCAAGGAAGTGTACTGCATCCCAGAACGTTGCAAACGCATACAAGATGTATCGTGAAGCAAGGGAGGCAAATTACATGGAACAAGAAGATCAAGATGGAGATCTCGATCTAAGGGTGGAAGACTACAAGGATCAAGACCCAGAAACTGGCGATTTTGATTGAGTCTTTTTATTTTCCAAGAGATGTAGGCAAATTGCCATATTACTTTTGTAGTAGATGCCAATGATATTAGTCTTTCTTCAAAGTAGGCGTACTCAATGTAAAAGTGATGTCTAGAAAGGTTTTGAGATAAGTGGTACTTAAGCGAGCTTTGCTCCACCGACATCTCTCTACTCACCTGGTCACATTTACATTGGAATTACCGAAAGGAGTTAGACGACTACCATTTCTTTGCATTAACTAGTTTATTGGATTAGATTTTCTTTGGTTAAAAGAAACGATGAACTTCAATAAAAGTTGAGTTCTTTTCTTTATGACTCCTTTTTAATTACGAGCTTTTCTTTTAGGAATGGATGAACTTCAATGTCTTGCAGATAGTGCGACTACGCACACCATTCTACGACATAGGCAATTATTCTTAGAGATGTTGCCTACATATTCATCTGTGACTACGATGGCTGGGCCATCAAGTTTAGTTCAAGGATATGGAATGGCCCAATTCCTTTTGCCCAATGGCACCTTGATTAAAATCACTGAAGCTCTCTACGCTCCTAAGGCAAATCGAACCTTATTGAGCTTCAAAGATATAAGAGCCAACGGATTCCATGCGGAAACGCATAGTGAGAATGGAATAGAATTCCTTTGCATTACCTCTAATGATTGCGGAAGAAAGCGCATCTTAGAGAAGCTTATGTGTCAATCTAGTGGACTTTATGTCACTACAATTCGACCAATTGAATCCAATAATGTCATAAGCGAAGATCTCTTGGATTCAGACACATATTGGCTTTGGCATGACCGACTAGGACATCCTGGTTGTAATATGATGCTCCGTGTATTTAAGACTTCACACGGGCATCCTTTCTTCAGAGTGAGAAGAAGCAAGAATCAAAAATTGATTCCAGGACTTAGCAAGACCGCAAAGATTGCAGCTTTTGGCGCTGCTGCTGTCTTGGGCCTCCGAAAGGCCGCCCCTGTCCCTAGTGATGACGCCAGAAATGGCGCCAACCATGAGCATGACACCATGGTTGCTCCCAGTGGCCATGACGCCACACAATCTAATTTCCATGGCTCTAATGCCATAATGGGAGATGTAGTCACACACTTTGCTTCTAATAGAGCTACAGATGCTCAGGCCCAACCAAAATCCTCATTGGTTGCTTCTAAGGCCCCTCGCTCATTTTGGAAAGCCTGTTGCTTCGGGAAATTAGGACCGAGACCGTCCTATGCAAAGGATCCAAAAATACACATTCCGTTCTTACAGAGAATCCAAGGGGATATCTGTGGACCAATTCAACCATCATGCGGGCCTTTTAAATACTTTATGGTATTGGTTGATGCGTCGACACGCTGGCCACATGTCGCGCTATTGTCCACTCGAAATGCTGCTTATGCTAAACTCCTCGCCCAGATTATCCGTCTACGGGCTCACTACCCTGACCATCCTATTCAGTCGATTCGACTTGATAATGCTGGGGAGTTTACATCGAAAACGTTCGATGACTATTGCATGTCACTGGGGATTGATGTAGAACATCCAGTTCCCCATGTTCATACCCAAAATGGTCTCGCAGAAGCCGCTATCAAACGACTACAAATGATAGCGCGGACATTGGTTATGCACACCAATTTCCCTGTTTCTGCTTGGGGATATGCAATATTGCATGCAGCAACGCTGATTCGTCTACGACCCACTGCAACCCAATCCTACTCTGCGTTACAGCTAGTGACTGGGTACGAGCCTGATATCTCGCATTTACGCATTTTTGGGTGTGCCATCTATGTGCCTATTACGCCGCCACAGCGTACTAAGATGGGTCCACAACGACGAATGGGCATCTATGTTGGCTATGAATCTCCAACCATTGTCCGCTACCTTGAACCCTTGACAGGCGATCTCTTTACGGCTAGATTTGCGGATTGTCACTTTGATGAGACAGTCTTCCCATCGTTAGGGGGAGATAAGAACACAGATGTTCAACAGGAACGACAGGAATTGTCGTGGTCTGTCCCCACTATGTCTCATCTCGATCCCCGTACCGCACAGTCCGAACTTGAAGTGCGAAGAATAATCGAGCTCCAGAACGTAGCAGACACTCTGCCTGATGCGTTTTCTGATGTTGCCAAAGTGACGAGATCACACATACCTGCTGCAAACGTGCCTGCAAGGATCGATGTCCCAAATACTGGACATCACGCCACTCCTGTGACATCAGGAAATGGCGCCATTGCCCAGCATGGCAATGATGTGGCATCTATGGCCGCAGGTCCCGCAAGGAAGCGCGGTAGACCAATTGGTTCGAAGGATACTCGCCCTAGAAAGAAAGCGAATGAGGCACAGATAAATCCTTTGATCATCGATACTCAAAATCCGTCCCATGAGAATGTTCCGGATTACGGTTATGTCCAAGAGCCATCATTGGGGGACGCCTCAATGTCAGAACCTATCCATGAGAACGTAGAGATCTCTGTAAATTACACTAGTATACATGGGACGTGGGAACGAAACTCCATCATCATTGATGATGTATTCGCGTATTCAGTGGCGCGTGAGATTATTGAGACCGATGACATCGAACCACGCTCCGTTGATGAATGCCAACGTAGAGCTGATTGGCCGAAATGGAAAGATGCGATCCAGGCAGAACTCGATTCTCTAGCGAAAAGGAAGGTATTTGGCAAAGTTGTACCAATACCGCCCAACACCAAACCAGTTGGTCACAAATGGGTATTCGTTAGAAAGCGTAATGAGAAAAACGAGATTGTAAGATACAAAGCTCGCCTTGTGGCGCAAGGCTTCTCACAACGCCCTGGAATCGACTACGAGGAGACCTACTCTCCGGTAATGGACGTCATTACGTTCCGCTACCTTGTCAGTTTGGTAGTTTCTGAAAAACTGAACATGCAGCTTATGGATGTGGTTACTGCGTATCTATATGAGGATCTAGATACGGAAATATACATGAAGATTCCAGATGGAATTCAGTTACCCAAATCAAGTGGCTCGAAACCGTCTAAGTGACTACTTGATTGAAACGTTTAGATTGAAACGCTCACTATATGGATTGAAACAATCCGGACGGATGTGGTATAACCGTCTAAGTGACTACTTGATTGGAAATGGATATGTCAACAATGAACTATGCCCATGTGTGTTCATAAAAAGGACAAGTTCCGGATTTGAGATAGTAGCGGTTTATGTTGATGACATGAACATAATTGGCACCCTTAAAGAGTTAAGGGAAACCGCTGAACACTTGAAATCCGAGTTTGAGATGAAAGATCTTGGGAAAACACGATTTTGCCTCGATTTAGAACTTGAGCACCGTAGAGATGGTATCCTGATTCATCAATCAGCTTATACCCAAAAGATGCTTAGGCGTTTCAACACTGATAAGATTAAGCCTTTAAGCACCCCAATGGTCGTCCGTAGTCCTGATCCAAAGAAAGATCCATTCCGTCCAAAAGATGACGACGAAGAAGTGCTAGAGGCAGAAGTGCCCTATCTAAGTGCAATAGGCGCATTATTGTACTTAGCACAATGCACAAGACCGGATGTCTCATTCGCTGTGAACTTGCTAGCTAGATATAGCTTTGCGCTAACACGACGCCATTAGACTGGTGTTAAAGATATCTTTCGATACCTAAGTGGTACGATTAATATGAGATTGTTCTATCCCTACAGAGAGAAGATGGATTAGGACCCATCTAGTGTCAGGGACGCCACATATGGTGTACCGCGTTCCATCTCCCCACCCCAAAACGATATAAGTGTTTTGGAAGGTTTTGCTGATGCTGGGTACCTCTCTGACCCACACAAAGGTCGCTCCCAAACTGGTTATGTTTTCACCATGGGAAAGACCGCGATATCTTGGAGGTTTACAAAGCAGACCTTAGTCGCTACCTCTTCGAATCATGCAGAGATTATTGCTCTTCACGAAGCAGTTCGTGAATGCATATGGCTTCGATCCAAAGTTACGCATGTTCGAAGCAATTGTGGTTTGAAGTCTACCACAGATGAGCCAATGAGCATTTATGAGGATAATGCTGCTTGCATTGAACAAATGAAGCAAGGCTACATCAAAGGTGACAACACCAAGCACATATCACCCAAATTCTTCTATAATCAGCAACAATAGAAGTTCCTCAAGATCAAAGTAAACCAGGTTCGATCTGAGGACAATGCGGCAGACTTGTTTACTAAGTCATTGCCCAAATCCACGTTCGAGAAACATGTGGCAAGAATTGGCTTGCGAAAATTATCTGAACTCCCATGATCGTAGTCATCAGGGGGAGGCACAGACATTAGGGGGAGATGTCTATATGTTCGTCTCGAATCGTGAAGGGTGTGTTGTGCTCTTTTTCCCCTTCGACCGAGGTTATTTTTGTCCCACTGGGTTTTTGTTACTCGGCAAGGTTTTTAACGAGGCAACGAGAGAAGCACCGCGTTTGGACAACACAAGGGGGAGTGTTTAAGGATATCTCTATTTGTGTTTAATCCAAACTCTAGGTTACTTGACCTAGTGGTAATAGGGTTCAATTAGAAGAATCTAGAGATTATCTTTCCTTGTATGATTCTAACTCTATGCATTGTAATCCTCTATATAAAGAGGCCCCTATTATCAATGAGAATACACAACAAATTTCTCTCAATTTCTGATTCCCTAAAACATTTATTATATTTTACTACCATAAATAAATTCATAATATTGGACCATTGGTTTTGGTAGTCTACCATAAATCTAATGCATTTGTTGACTATTACAATAAAAATGTATCCAAACTCTTGGATACTAAATTAATTAAATTATGTTACCATAATTATCTAACAGATTCCGTCGCCAAGGTTAATATAAATAAGGGCACCACACCACCGTCTTTCTTCACCAAAGGATTTGACAAAATTAAGCATGGCTTCCACCTCTGGAAATCATGTGCTATTATTGTTGCTAACAGTTTCTTTGTTTTATTTTGTGTGTATTTGCAATGCACATGTCCCGCTTTACAAGCAAAAGTTTGTTAATGCCACTAATGATTTGGGTGGAGGATTGAGCCTTGCTATGAAGTATGAACTGTAAGTTGGACAAAGAAGGCGATTTTGGTCTTCATATATTGCCCCCTCACGATTCATATGAGTTCATATTTCGGAACTCCACTGTAGTCTACTGCAATTGGAAGTGGGATAGTGTATTTCACCAATTCAATATCTTTATACAATCTAGAGAGAAGCCACAATGTAGTGATCTTAGATGTACTATTTTGTGGAGAATATTTACGTCTGGACCATGCCAGTTTAACTCGGCCACCAAGAAATATGACTACTGTTTTAAATGGAGCTAATTAAGAATCTCAATGGGTTAACCGTTGCTAATCATCGGTCACCCCGTTTTTCTTTATAATTGCTTTAGTTTGTTAAAAATCGACCTCATGTCTATTCAACTGCCTATTTTGGTACGAGTTGTCATATATTATCTTGAATAATAAATCAATAAAAATGAGGTACTTTTTAACGCATTTTTTTGTTGGAAATTAGATATAAACGTAATTTCTAAAGAGGTTTTCCAAAACCCATGCATATTTTCTTTATCAATCTACACCCAATTCACATGTGAAACCTTTCTTGTAGAGTGTTTTTATCCATTTACCTCATTTATATGGGTTTTTTTTCCCACTTACCCCATTAATTTTTTTTTTAATTCCTCCTTACCCAAAACAATCTAATGAAGTTTTCCCTAATATCTCATTAAGTTTTTTGTTTTTTGTTTATTTTTGAGACTATTTTACCCTCACCCATTTGTTACTTAGAGAGAGAGAAAATGGAAGAGAGAGAAACCATTTGAGACTTCGCCGGAGCCCCGTCATCTGCCGCCGGATTCTGGCCAACTTTCACCTGAAATTCGGTCACCGGTCACCGTCCGCCTCCCACCGAACTTTTCTGAAAACCTCATCGGAGGTCCCCAAAGAGGTCGTCGGAGATTTCATAGGTCGCTGGAAAGGTTTATTGCCCTAATAGATGTCAATTGCCCCCAATAGTCTATTGCCCCCCAATAGAACTTTCGGTCGCCAGAATAGGAACTAGTATTCCAAAAATTAGACAAATAAAATTTTGATTAAAGAAAAAAATAAAGAGATTATATCAATTCAAAACGTTTATTGCCCTCTAATAGACGTCTATTGCCCCCAATAGACATTCAAAACTTTGTTTTTTCCTTTCCTTTTGATTTGGGCTCCCAGAAAATGCTCTTGGTACCTAAGTCAAGAGCCGGACCAAAAATTACCGAATCGAATCACCTCCGGAGCTCATTGCTGACCTCTCTCACCTCTCCAAACCTCTAGTCCCCGTCGGAGTAGCCACCAACACTTTTCTCTTCCTTGCTGACTTTGCCCGCCACATCTACCTCGTCGCGCCGAATCGTACGGCTCCAGCACCAAAGCTCGATGTCGATTTCTTCCTACTTGAAGCTCGACGTCGCCGGCCGGCACGTTTTCCTGGTACGGTGGGTCACCTGATCTTGATACGAAGCGAGAGAGAGAGAGAGAGAGAGGCAATGCTGTAATTTATTAATTAGGCTTAGGGCAAAATGGTCATTTAGAGTTAAATTGTGTAGGTGGGAATAAAAATATGTTGCTGGGGTAAGTGTGCTAATCTTTTTTTATTTTGGTGCTTTGGGTAAAAGACCCACCTTTTTTTGTTTTTTTGTTTTTCCTTCTATTGTCTGATCTAACCTTGGGGTAGTGAAATGTAATATGAGATGAAATTGATCCTTAATTTTAACATTTTAATTGTAACTACTCATTAAAATTTGAATTAACTGTTCAAGTAAAACTCTAATTTGTGTTTGGCCCAAACTCTAGGTTACTTGACCTAGTGGTAATAGAGTTTAATTAGAAGAATCTAGAGATTATATTTCCTTGTATGATTCAGACTCTATGCATTGTAATCCTCTATATAAAGAGGCCCCTATGATCAATGAGAATACAGAGCAAATTTCTCTCAATTCTCGTTTCCCTAAAACAAGTTATCAGCACGAAGCCCTAACCCTGAAACCCTAAATTTGTAGCCTTCAAATCCCAGAAACCACTACCACCCACCTTGACGGTCTCAACCCCAGGAGTCCAGAACCGGCTGGAAAAATATCGAACCGCCCCTCAGAAGTACCAGAAACCCCTTTGCCCGGTTAAGGTTTTTTCCTCCGCCTCTGACAGCCATACTCCATCACCTGCAGCGCCTCGAACCCAGATTGCCGGAACCGGAAAAATAACCACCTGAACCGGCCACCAGAAGGTCATCCACGCTGAACCGCCGCTTGAAATTCATCCTTGGAGTTTTCTCTCTGCCTCTGTCAGTCCAATCCAGAAAAAAGAACCAAGCCCAGCCCAAGCAACAGAGCAGCCCTAAGCCTAGAAGCATAGGACCAGCCTACGACCCAGAAGGAAGAAATAGGCCCGAAGCCCAACCAGTCAACCCACTGACGTCAGCACAGAAACCTGCCACGTCAGCACCCAATCTGCACTGCCACGTCAGCGTCCAGTCAGCACCAGCGTGTGCATCAGCAGCCACGTCAGCACCGGTCAACACCGGTTGACCATTTCCGGTCAACTTTCCTGCCATTTTCCGACCACTTTTTTCGGTCAAATTTTCTGGCAACCTATTTCGAGGTATTTTTTTAATAAACGTTCCCGTTTTTTTTAGAGTTTTTTTAATTCATTTTCTCTTCTTTTTTGGGGACTTGCAAACTCCCTTCTTCTACCCCCTTTCTTCATCATAGGGGAGACCGAATTAAGCCAAACTGTGGGGGTTCGTGCTCACTCCAAGCTTGGAGCTTGTTGAGATCTCCAAACTTAGAGTTTGTAGAGAATTTATGATCGACCACTTACGTCATTGTTTCGATCTAATCCAATACCTCTTGGAATTGAATTTCTTGGAAGCGATTACGCTCAGAAATTCCTAATTTCTTGGAAGCGACTACGCTCAGAAATTTTATATGTTTTCGTGGTAGCTTTTTCCGCTCCGAAACTAACCCTTTTTCTTGTTACCTTTCAGCATGAGTAACTTGAAGAAATTGGACTTTGCTCCATTGGGAACAACTGGCTCTGAATATCACAGGTGGGTTCGTGATGTCCGCTAGCATCTCAAGGCCAATGGAATCCTAGATATTATTCTCGAGCCTAGCCAGGACGTGCTAACTGTACAGCAAGCTCAAGCTTTGGAAGCAAATAGAGCAGCCTTGGAGGCAAATAAGGCGAAAGCCAGCATTCTAATGACTCGTCAAATGGATGATTCACTCCAGTATGAGTGTATGAACGAAGAAGACCCCATAAGGCTGTGGGTCCCACTCGAAGAAAGATTTGGCAACGTCCATGACTCCCTGCTTCCTGACCTAGATGTAAGATGGCATACGCTCCGCTTCTGTGATTTCAAGTCAGTTCTTGACTACAACTCGGAAGCACTTCGCATTAAATCCTTAATAGAATTCTGTGATAAAGAGATCACAAATGCGATGTTGATTGAGAAGACTCTCTCTACCTTCCCCGTCTCTGCATTGACGGTTGCTAAGAACTATCGAATTGATGTTACTGCAGGACGGATCACAAGGTTTCATGAGCTCATTGGAGCTATGAATGTCGCTGAAAAGCATGACAACATCCTTGTGAAGAACTATAATTCGAGATCCGTGGAAATAGAGCATATTCCGGAATCCAATTATAGTCGCGCCCCTAAGAGAAGGCGCCAAGAGCGAAACCCTAACCTTAGGGATACTTCTGGACTTTCTGGTCCATATAATCGCTCTATTTGGGAAGGTAATAGCCAAAATAGATGAACACGGAACCAAAGAGGTCAACGTGGAAAGAGAGAAGGAGGCAACGCCTCTAGCCATGTTGGTGGCGCCACCAACATTAAGATCCATCTGAATGACGCTTTCAAAGCACCTCAATCAATGGAGTTTGAGCAAAGAGATGTATGTTCTCGATGTGGAGTGTCTGATCATTGGGCACACATTTGTAGAGCTCGTGAAGAAATTGTCACCGCCTACAAAGCATATTGTGAAGCAAGAGAAGCTTACTATGTGGAACAAGAATATCGAAAAGATGATCTAGAGTGAAGGGTTAAAGACTACAATCCTGGCTGAGATCAATAGATCGCCAATTCTGTTTAAGTCTTTATTTTTCCAAGAGATATAATAGGCAATTGCCATATATTTTTGTAGTAAATGCCAATGGTTTGGTCTTTCTTCAAAGTAGGTTTACTCAAAGTAAGTGTGATGTCTAGGAAGGTTATGAGATTAGTGGTACTTAAGCGAGCCTTGCTCCACCGACATCTCTCTACTCACCTAGTCACATTTATTTAGAATTGCAGAAAGAAGTTAGATGACTACCATTGTTTTCGATTAGCTAGCATTTTGGATTAGATTTTCTTTGGTCAAAGAGACAATAATGTAACTCCGTTGGCTTATGAATAAAATTTTGAGTTCTTTTCATTATCACTCCATTTTGATTCTGAGCATATGACTTTGTGACTACGATGGCTGGGCCATCAATATTAATTCATGGACATGGAATAGCCCAAGTTCCTTTTGCCAAAAGGCACCTTGATTACTGTCGCAAAAACTCTCTATGCTCCTAGGCCAAATCGCGCCTATGAGTAGCTAACAGATTTCATGCAAAAATGCATGTAAAGAACGGAAATGAGTTCCTTTGCAACACCTCTAATGATTGTTAACAAAGGAGCATCTTAGATAAGTTTATGTGTCTCTCTAGTGGACTCTATGTCACTATTTGAGCTATTAATCCAATAAAAGTTATGAGAGAAGATCTCTTGGATTTAGACACATATTAGCTTTGTAACGACAGGATAGATCATCCTAGTCATGATATGATGATCCGTCTACTAAAGACTTCATATGGACATAATTTCTTTCGAGCGAAATGAAGCATAAATCAAAAGTTGATTTCTGGACTAAGTGTGACCGTTGCAGCTACCTAGAGCACCGCCACCGTCCACCACCAGCCTAGGGCTGGCGCAGTCCCTATCCATGATGCCATGGATGGCGTCCATCATAGTGATGGCCCCCTAGGTGATGCTGCAATCACCAACTTGCTTCAAATAACATTTCAGACACTCAGGCCTAACCAAAATTCTCATTGGTTGCTTCTAAAGCCTCTCGCTCGTTTTACAAATCCCGTTCCTTAGGGAAATTAGGACTGAGACCGTCCAATGCAAAGGATATGAAAATACTCATTATGTTCTTACATAGAATCCGTAGGGATTCTGTGGACTAGTTCAACCAACTTGCGGACGTTTAAATATCTTATGATGTTGGTTGACACGCAAACATGATGGTCACGTGTTGTGCCATTGTCCACTTGTAATGCTACTTATGCTACACTCCTAGAAAATATCATATGACAACGGGCTTACTCCCCGGATCATCCTATTCCGTCAATTGGACTTGACGATGCTAGAGAGTTTACATCGAAGACTTTCGATGGATATTGCAATGGAATTGATGTTGGACATCATATTCTCATGGACATACCCAAATGATCTCTTGAAAAGGACTACGATGGTAGTCAGGACATTGGTAATGCACACCAATCTCCTTATATCAGCTTGGGGTAATGCAATATCGCATGCAGCTATGCTAATATTTCTACGACCCACCGCCACTCAATCTACCTCTGCGTTACTGCAAGTGACTGGGTACAAGTATCGTACTTACGCATATTTGAGTATGCCATTTATGTGCCAATTGCGCCGCCACAGCGCTCCCTGATGGGTCCTTCCAGACGAATGGGCAACTACGTTGGATTTGAGACTCCAACAACCGTCCGCCACTTAATGCCCTTGCAAGGCGATCTCCTTACCACTAAATTTGCAGGATGTGGCATAGTATTTGGGATGTATGGGTTTTAAGTAAAATGGTTTGGTGTTGGGTAAAAGAAGTGTTGTTGTAATCAAGGATTTTTGTGTTCTTTCTTCTTCACTTACCCATAATCAGAATTGAGCTGTTGGGCTTGAATTTCGGTCCCCAAGTTCAAAATTACCAACAAGCCTAAAACTAATAATCGGCCACATGCATTTCTGTTACCTTCCACGCCACACTCATTCTTGCAAGCCTCAAATGCGTGAATGTGGCTGGTGTCCACATGGGTGGCATGATGATTGTCGATATAATTTGCATATTGGGCTCGAGATATGAATTGGGCCTGGTAGCTGGATTTTTTGGCATCAACAACATTTAATGCACTGCAGAAAAGCAAAAAAAATACTATAAACATTGTTCCCCACAATCTTAATCACATCAACAATTACTATCAATAATGAGAATCAAATAACTTACCTATGTGATAGAAGGTTTGTGACCTCAACTGTAACATCCCGTATCTTAAATTAACCGTTTACTGGTCATTTGGACGGTAAACGACAACTACTTCTACTTTTTACTCTGTTTTGATACTTTTAGTGGCCCTAAAAGTTGACTTTTTTTTGGGTCAAAATTTGAGAAAATGTTCTTCATGAAAGTTGTAGAGGACGTTAAACCGAGCGCGTGCATATGTGGTACGTAAAAATCGGAGTTCGTATACGAAAGTTATGAGCGAAATACGAAAGTTACTGTTCATAGTAAGTTTTTATAAAAAATGGAAACTTACTGTTTTAAAAATTGGAGTTCGTATGCGAAAGTTATGAGCGAAATACAAAAGTTACTCTTCATACTAAGTTTCTATAAAAGGTGGAAACTACTGCGGTAAGTTTCCATTTTCGGAAACTTACCGAGCTCTTTCTCTCTCCTCTCCCCCGATCTCTCCCTCCCTCATTTTCGCCGGTTTCTTCTTCCCCACAATTCTTCTCCGTCCGGCCACCAACCGATGGGCAGCTGGCCACCACATGATCGCCTCTTCCCCCTTTTCACGCTGGTGCCCTTGGATTTCGGCAATTTGGCCGGAAAACCTTGAATCAAAGCAAGGTTCCTCACGGGGGCAGTTTGAGCTTTTCCGGCGATTCAGCCATTTTCGGCCGTTTCCGACCACCAAATTTGGATAGTAAGGGCGCCTCAAGCCGGTGATCATTTCCCCTAAGGTCATTCACTTCAATTTGCAGTGTGGAGGTCGAATCGACGATTGCAAATTCTAGGGTTCGGAGGTTTTTTTGGGTTTTCTTCACCTGCTAATTTCAAGTGCTTTAAGGTAAAATTGGAATGTATTGTAGTTGAGAAAATTGTTGGGTCTGTTGTGATGTTGCTGCTGCCAAAATTTGGTGGTCATCAGAGGTGGTGGCCGTAGGCGCGTGGGGCCCACGCGCTGCCACTGTTGGTGGCGCGTGGAGGCGAGCAGGGTAGGTTTTTAATTCCTGTTTTAGCCCAATTAAATCCTATAAATGTTGTGGAGCTTGTATGTGAAGTTTGGTGGAAACTGAAGGAGTTTTGTATCGATTGTGTAATTCCGAAGTTTGGGATGTCGATCATTGAATTACGAGAATCCGACTGTCGGATTTCTCTCGGTTCTGCCCTAAAACCTTAAACTAATGAGTTGGTATTAGGGGTGAAGTTGGATTAAATTGGAAAAGAAATTTGAAGTTTGATTTAGGGGGATAAGATATTAGAATCGTATTTAATTGCCGAATCGTTATTCACGAATTATATTTATGTATAGGGCGACGTACCGAGCTATTGCTCGACAAAGGAACTCGTACGCATGATCGCCTAAATAGTACTGTGAGTGGACTTTTGTTTTAAATATTGATGCATGCATTTATTTTGAAATTTATGATTTATTTTCAATTATGATTCGGAAATGGAATTTTGAGCCTTCGATAAGTATCTCCGATATATAACCACTGCAAGTGGCCTAGTGGTTCTTGCCTAGTTGGGTGTGCTCCCCAACCTAGGTTCGAATCCCGAAGCTGTCAAAGTGGTCAGGCACTGTGCTGCAATGCACAGTTGGAGCATTTCACATGCGCCGAAGGGGTTTATCTTGGGCCTAGGAAGCCTTTGGGTTCCCCTTGACAAAGTCAAAAAAAAAAAAGTATCTCCGATATATGGCTTTTATTTGAAATCATGATTGAAGTGATTTTTTTTTCGACGAATTATTTTCCGAGGTGATTTCCAGAAATTTATAATACATTTCTATTCGTCGATATTGAGATTTCTGGAATATTTTTCGAAAATGGGATTTTCGATGGAATTATATTTATCGATCATTTCTCACCTATTGGTTTCTGAATTCGAGATTATTTTGGCGTGCGGGCCACATCGTTGGAATATGTCTTTTCTCGTGAGTTACTGGGGAAGCCTTACTGATTTTCGATTTTCGTATCATTTTAACCCACCATACCTGGGTCGTCATATTTATTGCTAGCTAGCCTATTAGTACTCCTCCCTGCTTACTATGTGTTCGTGAGTGAGTAGAGCAGAGCATGGGATGCTCCAGAGTGTGGGACACTCCGATCAGAGCCTGGGAGGCTCCCTTATTTGTATGGTGAGAACTTCTTCCCCATATTTGATTGATACCTTTAGCTAGCGGGGCTAGCTCGATTTCTTTTGACCAGCGGGGCTGAAATGTTTTCACGAATTTTCGTGTTGCGAGAAACATGTTTTATCCACGTTGCATGCATCAAGGTTTTTATAAAAAAATGAACATGTGGGAAAGTATTAAAGCTTTACTTTCATTTGAATTATCGTACTTATTTATTTTTGTCCACTCACTCTAACGTGTTTTAAATTACTTTCCCCTGGGCCATTCGGTTTCAAATGCCCAGTTTGCAGGCGAATTAGTGGAGGTCGGGCGTACATGGCATTTTAGGCATAGTTGTCACTACTTCCGCATTGTAGGATCTCCTGATCCTTTACTCTTCTTTTTATATATCCTTGTGTGTTAGTATTGCTTTGATAACTTTTGGGATTATTATTGTTAAGTTGTGTTTTGTGAAAGTGGAATTGATGGTAATTGGGAGCAGGGTGGCTCCAGGAGTATCAGGTTGGTTTGCTTGAAGTGTTTTGTGCGTTTTACAAGTTGTGGGTAGTCCATTTTCGGGAGAAGTTCTGCCAAATTCTTGGTAAAATTCCTTTAAGGCGGGTCCAGCAGGGCCTCTTCGGGTTTCAGGGAGAAACCTGGGGCGGGTCCTATCATCAACAAAAGATATGCAAACTTAGTATTTAATTAAAGCAACAATCAACCCATTTGAATTTGAATAAAGAAAAAGAAGACTAAAGTTGCATGATTTTGGCAATACTAATGACAATATTAAAGGGATTACAAAACCTACAATTAAACATGGAACAGTAAGTGACAAGAGGTAGATTAGCGAAGGTTTAATGATTTTGTTTCAGTAGTAGGTTTTGTAATTTTGAGGGAAAGAAGGTTGTATTATTATCCTACATGGCAACTTTTGGGTGTAAATTGAAAAGAAATAATGGATGGATTTACCCAATATTTCTTATAAAACGTGGGTCTATAATGAATTGCCCCCTGTTTTTTTTTTGCCATGCAGTTACCTTTAAATATTACATTTTCTTTTGTGATAGATAGATTGTGATTTTAGTTGTGGCTTGTGAAGAAATATTTCAGTGAGTTGTCAGTCCATGTGGCATATGTGAGTAATGTGACAGACTAGGCCAGGCTTTCTAGATTGGGTCGAGCGAGGTTTTCTTTTGTTTAACTAAAAAAAAAAAAAACTAAAAGTATAAGTCAACCATTCCAACGCTGGTTGGAGCTAATAAATCACAATCTATTATTGGTGGCCAGAGAGAGGAAGTGTTCTACCATAAATCCATAATTTTGGTTTTGGTTTTGGTTTTTGTTTTTGTTTTGGTAGTCTACCATTGAGATTCATTACACTAAATTTAATATATTCGTTGAAAATTACACTAAAAATGTTTCCAATTTTTGAAAATCTATATTATGTTACCATAATTATCTAACATACTTCGTCGCTAGAAGTTATCATTATACTAAATTTAATACATTCGTTGACCATTACACTAAGAATGTTTCCAATAATCCATAATATTGGTTTTTGTTTTTGTTTTGGTAGCCTACCATTGAGATTCATCACACTGAATCTAATATATTCGTTGACCGGCCATTACATTAAGAATGTTTCCAATTTTTGAAAATTTATATTATGTTACCATAATTATCTAACAGACTCCGTCGCCAGAAGTTAATACAAATAAGGGCACCACTCCACCGTCTTTCTTAACCAAAGGATTCGAAAAATTAAGCATGGCTTCCACCTCTGAAAATCATGTGCCATTACTGTTGCTAACAGTTTTTGTGTTTTGTTTTGTGTGTATTTGCAATGCACATGTCCCGATTTACAAGCAAAAGTTTGTTAATGTCACTAATGATTTGGGTGGAGGATTGAGCCTTGCTATGAACTGTAAGTCAGACAAAGAAGGATATTTTGGTCTTCATATATTGCCCCCTCACGGTTCATATGAGTTCATATTTCGGAACTCCACTGCAGTCTACTGCAATTGGAAGTGGGATAGTGTATTTCACCAATTCAATATCTTTATACAATCCAGAGAGAAGCCATAGTGCACTGATCTTAGATGTACTGTTTTGTGGAGAATATTTACGTTTGGACCATGCCAGTTTAACCCGGCCACCAAGAAATATGACTACTGTTTTAAGTGGAGTTAATTAAGAACTCAATGGGTTAACCGTTGCTAATCATCGGTCACCCCATTTTTCTTTATAATTGGTTTAGTTTGTTAAAAATCGACCTCATGTCTATTCAACTGCCTATTCTGGTGTGAGTTGTCATATATAATCTTGAATAATAAATTAATAAAACTGAGGTACTTTTTTTACGCATTTTTTTTGCTTCGTAGTTACCTTTAAATATTACATTTTGTTATGTGATACAGTGATAGATAGATTGTGATTTTAGTCGTAACTTGTGGAGAAATATTTCAGTGAGTTGTCAGTCCATGTGGCATATGTGAGTAATATGACGGACTAGGCCGAGCTTTTCAGATCGGGTCAAGCCAGGTCGAACCAGATTTTCTCTTGCTTAGCCAAAAAAAAAACTAAAAGTATAAGCCAACGATTCTGTTTGGCTCCAAAACCAGTTGGTTTGCAAACTGTCTCTTTTGAGCGTGTGATTGCGCAGGTGTGCCAGCACCGTGGGGTGCAGTCGTCGGGGTAGTCCCTTGACCTGACTTCTTCTTCAAGCGACCGTGGACGAGGAGAGCACCAACCTCGTCACGGGGTTCTTCTCTAGCCTTTCGGAAAAAGACTTCTTGCCTTACTGGGTAAGGGCTTTGGTTGTGGTCTCTTGCGTTCACCGAATCGATACTTAGTGTTGTAGACTAAGCAGAGCAATCACTGGGAAGTTGGGAGAAGCACGGGGTTGCGCTAAAGCGTGACTTTAGCTTCGCTGGGTGCGAGGGCATTACCCTTGCTTCACTGGTAGTAACGGTGGCGGTTGCGCTTGCAGTCGGCTCGCTGGGAGACTGGGACTGGAAGTACGGTCGCCGGGTTGATCTGGTGATGCTAGCAGTCGGCTCGCTGGGAGACTGGGACTGTATCGCGGTCACCGAGGTTCAACGAGGTTGAAGGTTTGCTCCGGGGAGGCTTTGTAATCGCTGGGATTGATTGATTTGAGAGAGGTGCTTTATTTGTCCTTGAAACCTGGTATATATACCTAGGGTTTCGACTGCTTCTTGTTGTAGAAGGATTATTGATTGAAGTTTCCTAGTCAATCTCTATTACTTGATTCCAATAGGACTTTACTCTCCTCATGGATTCCGGAATAGGCGAAGCTGTAACCCAAACCCACGTAGGTTTATTTTTGGGCCGCAGATATCGGCCCGCTGTGCCAAATCCACTGAAGGATATTGCCAAAATTACTTTTGGGCTCAAACATTGCCCCCCCAGGCCTCGAAATCAGGCCCATGAAAATGTAACTGATTAAGGGGACTAAAACGACGCGTTCAATGCTTGAAACGATGTCATTAATGAGGGTTGCGTCCTTTCGCTCCCGAAAACGCCTTTCTGTCGTATCGTTTCCCTCACAAAATCTCTTATTTAAATCCGCAGCCACTTCAGACCTGTCACATCAGAAACTCTTTTAGTCTCCTAAACCCAGAAACCCTCTTTTGCACACATCCTCCTCACAGAAACCCAGAAATGGCTCCCCCGAAAAAGATGGTTACCGATCAAGAAGAAGAACTGAATGAACAGGCCGCACGCTCTTGGGGAACTGGGATTGGTGCCAGCCTGATCCTCCAGACCATTATCCAAAGACCTCTGCTCCTCCGACTCTCGAACAACCATGCCGGACTGGGTCCAACGCCGCGAGATGCTTTCCCGGCCGACGCCGTCGCCTTCTATGGCTTACCTGTTCGTCGCCCCATCCCCGTCCTCCGAAGGACTCCTGGGGATTTTACCAGTTGGAGCGCCCCAAATCATCGATAAAAAATAGGGCATTGGCCTTCCTCCATCAGTGCGGCGGAGCTTTCTTGGTACCGGGAAGCGCGAGCTCGAGATCTGGCACGCTGGAACGTAGCAGGTATCACCCATACTATCGATCTTTGTTTTCGTCTTCCACGCGGTGGCAATCGTTCGCCACTCGCTGCCTTTCTCTGTTTTTGGAACGCCGCTACCAACACCTTTGATTTTCGATTTGGCCAAATGAGTGTCACTTTATTGGACATTCTCACCATCACTGGCCTACCCATCGACGGCGAGCCTTACCTGCATAGCCAATTCGACTCTGATACTTTTACCTCCACCATGGCCCAACATGGTCGCGGCGCTCATAGCGGCTCCTATCCGCGGTGGCTGGCCTATTATCGCTAGGAGCATAATGCGACTGGCGGGATTGCATTCTTGGAGTACTGGCTCTGTAAGTTTATCTTCTGTACTTCCTCCTGTAAGCCCACTGGTGCCTAGACTTTTCTGGCAACGGCCCTCTACAACGGCCGCCGTGTCGGATTAGGACAACCAGTGTTAGGTACCCTCTACCGTACTTTGTATCAAGCCATCATGCATCCCTTTGAGACTAGCATTTCTGGCCCCTTCTGGATCCTTGACTTCTGGATTCAAATCTATTTCCCATACTTTCGTCGCGACGACATCCCATTGCTTCCACCCACTGACCAACTCTTGGGTCGATGGCTCAGTCGCGATGAAAGGTACACATCCCTTCCTTATTCCGAGTGCTTCACATACTTGTACCTCCTGCACGAGATGCCGTACTGCGACTTAGTGCTGAGTAGAAGATTCCCGGCTCCGCTTGAACACGGATTTCTCCCTGGCGCTGCTCGCTACAGTGATCGGGCGCGTTTGGCTTTTCGCCACTCGATCTCCTGCTCAGACATCAGGATCGCCGCTGACGAACTTAGTTACGAGCTCTACGCTCCCAATCATTTCGCTCGCCAACTGGGCCTTGTCCAATTAGTGCCATTCCCTCTATATGATGCTTGGAACTACAACACTTCTTGGCGTAGAATTGGGCCCCTTTCTGGCCCTCCGCCAGCACAAAGCACACTCGCACTGGTTGATCTTCCTGACTGGGCCAAAGAGATCGACTCTGTGGATGCGACTGAGGAAGGATATGATGCATGGTGGGCAGAAGTTTCTGTTAACTACTGGAGGCAACAACATGATGAGCTATTCGCTGCCATTTTCGGGGAACTGCGATACCCCTACACCGCCGACGTTGATCTACTTGCTCGCATCCCTGAAGACGCTGCACAAGCTCCTCCTCTTGCTGCTGAACCTGCACCGCGACCCGCGCGAGCCCCACGTCAGGCCCAGGCTGGTATCGTAATCCGCGAACCCCCTCAAGAGGTAAATACCCTGACTCATGTTTTGTCCTTTGTTCTTTTGCTCTTCCCTTTTAATTCAAATTTTGCTTTTCCAGGGAAATGCGCTACTTTCTGGTAGTCACGCAGCCAACGCTTCCCAAGCCGCTGGCCAGTCTGGGAAACAAAAGGCAGTAATGACAGAGCCTGAGGACAAAGAATCCTCCTCTGATGATGATGACTCGTAAACGGTAAGAACCTTCTGTTTGAGTAAATCATACTTCCTCCATGAGTCAAACCTAATCTTCTGACTTCAACAGATCGCCACTCTCTCGGCTCGGAAACGCGGTCGCTCCGATCCTCGAACTGACCTATGGGCAGAAGATGAACCAATCGCTGGCCGATTGGTAAGACACAAGCACACTCAGTACTTGTTAGAAATTCCTTTTCATTCTGTGCGACCATGTAACAATCCTCATTTTCAGGTTCGCCATAGGTCTTCGAGACGCACTGAAGAAGGCTCTTCAGCTGCTGGTGAAGGCACA
Source organism: Rosa lucieae (assembly GCA_024704745.1). NCBI lineage: Eukaryota > Viridiplantae > Streptophyta > Magnoliopsida > Rosales > Rosaceae > Rosa > Rosa lucieae. Next base: position 465,816 of record CM045495.1, on the reverse strand, counting down.
TTTGCTTCCCAAGCTCAAGCGCCAACTATTGTGAACAACTCTCCACCTCCTGCGGGCGCTGCAAATAATGTACAGTTGGCCTTGATCCCAGTGCAGATTATAGATGATAGCTCGCCTGAGGCTGAAGATAGAGTACTGCTACTGGATGCACCTCGTGAGGAACCAAGCGATATTCCTGTTCCCAGCGAAGCTAACCTAGAGGCAATGCCAACGGTGGTTGTGCGTGAGCCCTCAGTCGAAGAGGTAACTCCCTTAACTAACTACTTCATCAATACTTCCTGGCTCAAATATTCTGACAATGTCTCCTTCCAGGTTCCACATGTCATCACACCTGGAGATGCTGTAACCGGAGCAATAGAGGCAGAAGCTGCTGAGCCCGCTCTCGACATGGTTGGTCAGGAACTTCTTCCCCCTGCCCCCCAAGTCGCTGAAGCCGGAGAATTGGGAGACCTTCCTGAACCAGTGCCAGAAGCAATACCTGTCGCTGAGCAACCTGAGGCCCCCGTCGCTGAGCAGCCAACTCCCTCTACTTTGGAAAGGTTAGCTCGCGTACTCGAAGTGACCCCTCCTGGGGTCATAGATGAAGCTAGAGAAGGCCTTCGCTGCTTCCTGGGCCCTGATATCTTGATTCCTGGTGCGCCCGTGAGGGTCTTAGAATACTTGAGGGTGCTTCTCCGCGAGGGAGCCATTACTGAGGATCAATTTCAAGAAATCGACCAACTGCTGCAAGATCTTCCTCAAGGGCTTAACGAGCAGGCAGTCGCGAATGCGCAGGCTAGGCAGACCGAGATGCATTATCAGAACCTTACTCAGCATACGGAGACCGCGCGCGACTTCTTGGGTGACCAAGCTAACCTCATCAGGGAACTGACGCTTGAGAGGAACCACTTGAGGTCCCAGATTCAGGCCCGGTTAACATGTTACTGCTAGGCTTGTTCATGCAGAGCCCCAGTTAGAACAACCTCTCGCTGCCTTCGAGACGCTATCCCAGGAACTGGCTCAGGCTCGCGTGGCAGCCCAACAAGCCGCACAAGCTGCTGCGGATGCCAGTTTTCGTTTAGATGAACTCTTCCATCGCCTAACCCATGCAGGCCGCAGACTTTTGGGCCTCTAGAATTAGGCCCATGTTTTGTATGAACAATATTATTATTATTAATTATTATTATTTACTTAATATTTAGCCCACAATGCTTGGCCCAAATACACGTAAACTTATCTTCTCAAACTGTTCAACGCTTTAATTTGCCTTTACTGCTTTTAAAACTGTTTGAAAAGATTGAAAAGATAATCTCGAAACGGAGCGGTTACCTCCTTGGAGACTGCCCCTCTTTCCACGCGCTTTCAATTACCTTCATTTCCGAGATCTTTGCATTTAACTCCATTGATACGCTCATTGATGGCAGTGAGAATATCACAACTGCCCATCGTACGGTCGAGGCCACTTAGATTGGCACTATAAATACCTGCACTCTGGAGAGATGATAGACATAAACGAAATATGGCTTTCCCAGAAATAATATCGCAGTCTCTACTTCTCTTTCTCCAGTTTCTAAAATCTTCTCCTCATGATATCAGCCTTAGCCTCAAACCCCTAGGTCTTATGGCTTAACCTCAATACCTGGGTAGGTCTTATGGCCTAACCTCAGGTCCATCCACAATGTCTTTGGTCTCTGGAAATCGCGTTGAAACCCACCTGCTTCATTTAGACTGAAGACATGTGGTGCTCCCAACGCGGCGGAACGAGATTCTGAGGGGTCCCTTCTCTCAGATTGCCCGCGTGGAGCAGGAGGAAGAAGGGCGGAAGACCAATATGGGTCGATCGTTCTTCTTCCGCAGCCTACCTCCGGGGTCTGACTGTCAGACTTCTGTTTTTCCCCTGGAGGTAGATGTGGTTGTGAGTCGCGCTCTCCGTGAAGACCATCTCCATCCCGGAGGATAATCCAACTGGAAGGGTTGCGATGGATTATTTCCTTCCCTCTTCTTCCGGTCCAGACGGTAGCGGCTGCGACTCAGATCAGAGGAGGCATGTGGGTGAAGAGAGGGAGAGTATAAATGCCCGAGCACAGCCTCCTCGCTGCCACAAGATCCAGAAACTCTTAGTAGATCTGTAATTTTATGATTTCTGTTCTAAACCACTTTTGGCCTTGTATGTCCATCAAAATGTAATTATTTCGATCTGCACTTTGTAATGCTCTTGGCCGCAAAGCCACTTTATGAATGAAAGTTTTTTAACACTTTTGCAAAACAATGTACTAAAATAAGGCCTCAGGTATAGGCCATTACATGCATTCTTAACACCATAATGTCAAAGATCAGAAAAAATTGACAACAATAATAAGAAATTCAGAATTGTTTGCCAAAAATAAAGCCTCCAATAAGGCTTGAACAAAAATAAAGCCTCAAATAAGGCCTGAATGTATAGAGTGTTGCCCCCCTAGTATTCGTAGGTGAAGCAAGTACAAGATATTAAGGCCACAGAAAAGGCCTGAATACGGATGAAGCGAACCTGAGAAGACTAAGGTTGCCCCCCTGTCTGGGAAGAAGGTTGATCCGGTGGATCCTCAAAATCCCAAACGCTAGGGTAGTATTTCTTCAGGAAACGCCCGTTAATGGGATTGCGGTGGAGGTCGCCATCCAAATCTTTGAGGTGAAAGGCCCCACGCTCCAAAATGCGGTGAACAACGAAGGGTCCTTCCCATCGCGGAGTCCACTTACCGCGACCGGTTAACTTCTCGCCAAAGGGCAAAACAGCCTTCCAAACCAGGTCACCCTCTTTGTAACTACGGCCACGTGTCCTCTTGTCATAGGTGCGAGCGATCCGTTGTTTTTCCATGACCAAGTTATCCAAAGCTGCCAAGCGCTGCTCCCTGAGATCTTCATGTTCTTGCCACATCGCCTGAACATAATCTTCCCCGATCAAGTGATGCTGATCTTGGACGCGCAAAGACTGGACGTTGAGTTCCAAAGGCAAGATTGCATCATGGCCGAACATTAGTGCATAGGGGGTTGTAGCAGTGGGATTCCTCTTGGAGGTACGATAAGCCCATAAGGTCTCATACAACGTATCGTGCCACTGTCTGGGGTTTTCAACAAGCATATTCTTAAGCAAGGTGATAATAATCTTGTTACTGGCCTCTGCTTGACCATTGGATTGGGCATAATATGGTGTGCTGTGGACGAACTGGATGCCCAACTCATTGACAAGCTTCTCTACCTCACCGCCCATAAATGCTGCCCCCCTGTCTGAGACCAACACTTTCGGGATACCAAACCTGCAAATAATATTTTGGAAGATAAACTGGCGAATGGTAGCACCGGAAGCTTCCTTCAAAGGTTCAGCCTCAACCCATTTTGTGAAGAAATCAGTGGCTACAATGATGAACTTATGCTGGAGCGAGGAGTGAGGGTGAATCATCCCAATCAAATCCAAAGCCCAGCCTCGTGCAGGCCAAGGTTTAATAATGGGTTGCATGGGAATATTGGGAATGTGCTGTATTGGACCATGCGCCTGACAGTCTTGGCATCCTTTCGCGAACGCGATACAGTCTTTCAAAATGCTGGGCCAATAATACCCATATCTTCTAATAAGCCAACGCATCTTGGGGCCTGGTTGATGGGCTCCACAGACTCCCGTGTGCGCTTCGCTCATTAATCGTTTTGCCTCGCGGCCATAGACACAGCGAAAGTCTATGCCGTCTTCTCCACGTCGTCGCAGCTCGTCACCTCTGAGGAAATAATTCAAGGCAAGAAAACGAGTCTTCCTGTCTATTGTAGGATCTGGTTGCTTGAGGTAGTCAATCAGCGGAGTGCGCCAATCAACGTCAATAGGCTCGAGAACCGCGACGGCTGGATCATCCGGTGGGTCAAGCCGCGCGAGCCACGAAGGCAGTGTGCGGCGCTCGACTTTCAGAATGCGTTCGCGAACGCCATACTTCAATGTAATGCCCGTAGCCAATTGAGCGAGCTCATTGGCCGCAAAGTTGCGCTCACGAGGTATGTGCTCCAAGTCCACATCATCGAATTGATCCAGAAGTTCAATGGCGCGATGCAAGTAGGGTATAAGCAAAAAGCTTTCACACTTGTACTTTCCTTGGAGCTGGTTGATTATAAGCAAAGAGTCACCGTGTACCTGAACGTCCCTCACTCCCAACTCTAGCAGAACCTCTAGGCCAATGATAAGGGCCTCATACTCTGCTTGATTGTTTGTGCATTTAAACTCCAACTGGAAAGAATAAGAGAAACGATCGTCTGCAGGATTCTCCAGAACAATCCCTGCCCCTGCTAACGTTTCCGTTCTTGAACCATCAAAGTATAGTATCCAGGGTTGCAAGGAGACTGTGGCTTGATACCAAATAGCGTATTCTGGGATGCACGCCAAATCTGGCCGAGTTATGGCCACAGCTACTATCTCTAACTCCTTCACTATGGGGATGTCTAAGGTAGGGTGGTGCGCTAAGAAATCTGCGATAGCCTGTCCCTTTACAGCCTTTTGTGGCACATACTGTAACGAGAATTCAGATAAAGCCAATACCCATTTGCCAATGCGGCCTCTCAGAATAGGTCGCGACAGCATGTACTTGACCAAGTCAGTCTGAGCGATGATGCAAGTGGTAAAGGATAACATGTAGTGGCGCAGCTTGCATGCTGAGAAGTACAATGTGAGACACAGCTTTTCCATCGGAGTGTACCTTGTCTCGCAGTCTGTGAGTGTCCTACTGAGATAGAATATGGCATGTTCGACACCGTCCTCATCGTCTTGGGCGAGCAGGCTGCCAATGGAAGCCTCAGCTGCTGAAATATACAGCTTTAATGGGAATCCGGCCCTGGGAGGAACGAGCACTGGCGGGCTCGCCAGGTAGGCCTTGATTCTATCAAAAGGCTCTTGATGTTTATGTTCCCAGACAAACTCGCTCTGGCCCTGTAGCTTCAGCAGAGGAGAAAAAGGCTGGATCTTACTTGCAGAGTTAGAAATAAAGCGTCTCAAGAAGTTGATTTTACCAAGCAAGCGCTGCAGCTCCTTCTTCGTGCGCGGCGGAGACGCGTTGATGACCGCGCTCGCTTTGTCTTCAGGGACCTCAATTCCCCTCTGATGGACAATGAACCCCAGAAAGTCTCTTGCTTGAACTCCGAAAACGCACTTAGCGGGATTCATTTTAAGCTTGTGCTGTCGCATGCGCTCGAATACTTTCCTGAGGTCTGTGATGTGATCCCCTCTTTTCTAAGACTTGACAACCACGTCATCAATGTAAACCTCCAAAATCTTACCAAGGATGTCATGGAAGATTAGGTTCATGGCTCTTTGATAAGTCGCTCCAGCGTTCTTCAGTCCAAAAGGCATAACCACATATTCAAACACGCCCGCGAACCCAGAGCATCGGAACGCGGTTTTGTGTCTGTCTTCTTCTGCAACCGGAATCTAGTGATACCCTGCAGTGCCGTCCATGAAGGACAATAATTCATGCCGCGCAACGGCGTCTACCAGCATATCCGCGACTGGCATGGGGTAGACATCTTTAGGCGTAGCAGTATTAAGGTCTCTGTAGTCCACGCAGACCCTCATCTTGCCATTCTTCTTGCGGACAGGCACTATGTTAGATAGCCACTGATTGTACTTGGCCACCCTGATAATACCTGATTTATGCATTTTTTCGACCTCCTCTTTGACGAGGATTTGAGTTTCTGAATTCATTCTTCGCGGTTCTTGTTTCATAGGCCTCTTGTCAGGGAGTGTTGGTAGCTGATGGCAAACCAAGTCCGGTGACAGGCCGGGCATATCTTCATACTTTTCCGCAAAGCAATCTTTGAATTCTAGCAATAAGTCGATAAGCCTCTGTTTCTCGCTAGGCTCTAGGTAAGCGCTGATAGCCACTTCCATAGGCTCATCTGCTGTCCCGAGATTGACTTTCTCGGTAGGGTCTCTGACCTTAGGAGGTGTGTCGTCCAACGCTGCCGGAGCGAACTGAATTTCTACCTCATCCTCTTGTTCCTGATCAGAGAGTTCTTTTTCAACGATTTCCAAAGTCGCGATTTGCTCATAGGCCTCTTTTTCCACCAGATATGATGATAATCTTTCGTGCAGCGAGTGGTGGGCCTCTACCCCTTCCTGTGGAAGGTCGTAATCCATTAATCGTTTAAGGGTTTAGGCACAGCGTGGCCAGGCCTTTCCAAGCCTTCTTTTGCGAGCGTAAGCCCCCACTGTGCCAGTTCAGAGGCCGTCACCCCTGTGGGGCGGCCTTTGTTATCGATGCCACTGACTTGCAATGGAGCGATAGTCTCCAAGTAGTACCTGGCATCTACATAGTTTGCGGATACTGGGAAAGGACGAGGATCCGCTTTGATCACCTCAGCTTTGTCTGTTTCCCTGTTCCACATAATAAGTTCCTGATGGAGGGTTGACGGAACACAGTAGCTCCGGTGAATCCAGTCTCTGCCCAGGATAGCGATGTAGGCCGCATAGCAATTTGTCACAAAGAAAGCATAAACTCCCTCTGCTGGACCTACCTTGATACGCAAGAAAAGTAATCCCAATGTCTTCGTTACAGCTCTGCGAAGTTCTTGAGAGTAAGAGACGTTGACTGGATCTTCTCCTTCTTGATCCCCAGCAAGTGCATGGTCCTAGTAGTAATGACATTAACAGCAGCCCCAGTATCAACCATGATCTTGCTAACTTTGGTGCCACTAACATCTGCCGTGATGTATAAAGGTCTCATATGCTGGACCATAGCGGGTGTTGGCCTAGTGAAGCTCATGAAGAATTCTTTACTGTTGGCATCATCTGTATCCAGAAAGACAGCCTCTTCGACAGGTGTTGTGACCGCTGACGTGATCTGCAGGGGCTGTGTATTACCTTCTTCAGCTTCTACACATTCCTGGGCAGTGACCGGCATTGCATACCGCGCTGGGAGCACATAGACCATATTGCAGGAAGTGTCTAATTCCTCTATGTCGTCCTCCAGGTTGAGCTTGGGTTCGTTGACAGGGATATCCGTGTTGAACTGTTTAGCCAGCCAGTCTACTAAGGATTCCTCAGTGAGCCTTTTTACCTCACACTGCTCCTGCTCTTGAACCACTGGAGCTCGTTCAGGGGAATCTGGCTTTGGTTCCCTAGCAGCAGCGTCCGCCTTTAGGGGAGCGGCCACTACAATCCGGACTTTTTTCGGTTTCCACTGTAAAGTGTCGGTAGTCTTGTCTTTGCCCCCCAGTCTCTCGAAAACTGAGTATTTGGCTTCTGGTTCCTCGCGAGACAACCTGCGCCTGACGTGTGGTCGCCTGGACGGCGAGCCCTCTTTTCTGGCTGGCGGAGGTGTTCTCTCCTTGGTAATTATACAAAAAACATTGGGCTTAGATGCCCCTGATGCTGAGCTCGCTGGCTTTCGCAGACTGCGAGGAACCACTAATGGCTTGGCAGCGAGTGCTTCCATCTCCCTCTGATATTGTTCAGGGGATTTGACCAATTGTGAAGGTTTGATCAGGCCCTGGTCTAAAGCCTCGAGCGCGCGCTTGGCTTCTCCAAACCTGCGCTGCAGTTTTCGCTTCTTGGAAGGACTTATCTCCACTGCCTTCCCCTTCTCCCTGGTGTACCACTTCCCTTCCTTGATGGTAGCGGTTGAAGCAGGTGGTATGTAGGGCTTGGTCAGAATGTCTTTGTGCTTGTTCGCAGCCTTCTCCTCTATCTTCTGATCGGCCGTAGCTGCCCTCAGCTTCTTGAACAGATTGGAGTCCTTTGGTGATGTAGGTGACTCCACTTCCTTCTTTTCTCTCGGGCTGGAAGGTTGATAGTTTCGCGATGGCGAAGCCCACTTAATGGGCGGGAGAGAGCCAAAACGAAATGTCTGCTCGACCTCTTCGTGCGACACTTGGATGCCACACTCTTCTTTGCATCGCGAGCATAACACTACGGGTGAAGCTTGACCAAATGGTTTAGCCTTCTTCTGGGCAGGGGCCTCTTTAGGCTCTCTTTCTTGCCCTTTTGTGGACAAATCCAGAGTTGGTTTCCTCTAGCTCTGCTTGGTCCAGTTCACATCGACAATGTTGACCCCAGTATCAGGAAAAGGGTTTAGGTCAACAAGCGCTGCCGCAGTTACTGGAGCTTCCACTTGAAGACTACCGTTATTGAGCCATACCTGAATCTGGTCCTTGAGCTTCACACAATCAGCTGTGTTATGGTTCCACAAGTTATGGAATTTGCAATACTTCTTCCCTATCAGCTGATCTGGTCGAGGAAAAGGTCCAAAGTCGGTCTTCACCATCTTCGCGGCGATCATCTCATCTAGAATCTCGTATGCCTTGTTGGCATCATATGTATACGTCGCGAACTCAGGTTTAGTGAAGGCCATCGATTTGAGCTTGACAGGTTCCTTTGAGATTTTCAATTGCTTCAAGGCTGGGTTCTTTCTCCCTGTCAGTTCATAAGCGGCGATGTTGCTCTCATCTTCCTCCTCGTCCTCCTGAGCCAAGTCCTCACTGTGATAGTGGTAATAAGGATCATACGTAGCCGGCTGGTAGCTCAGGGCCGCTACAGTGCGATGTTTCCCTGGTACGTATGTCCCTGTGGACGCATTCTTCCTGGCATCAGTTTCTCTGAGGAGATGTTCGAAGCTTCCCACCTCTGTGATGAGCTTTCCCATCGACTGTATCATGCTGCCATGCTGCTTCTTTCGCTGGCGAGGCTCTAAGCCCTTGATCGCCAACTTGATCAATTCTTTCTCTGGCAGGATCACATTTAGCTTGGCCTTCTGAATCTGGAAGCGCTGAAGATAGGCCACAGCGGACTCTGTAGGCTGTTGGGCCATCTGGGTGAGAGATGCCAAGTCTACCTCAGGCTCTGTGGCCCCGAAAGTCTCCCGGAAGAGCTTTTCCATCGCAGGCCAATCTGCCACAGTTCCTGGTCGCAGTTTGGAGAACCATCTAAAGGCAGCTCCTGAAAGAGAAGTGCCAAAGATCCAGCACTTGAGGATGTCATCATTCTGGTACTGGCCGCATTGTACCCTGAACCTGGCCAGATGGGTTGCTGCATTCTCGGAGTCTTCCCTTGAAAAAGTAGCAAATATGATGTTTTTATAGCCCCTGGGGAAGGGCGCGAGCATTATATGCGGCGGGAAAGGTTCCTCATAGATCCCATCCATCTGGGCCCTAGGATTGGCCAGCCTGATCATCTCCTCCACCTCATCGCGTCTCACGTACTCAGGACCAGGAGGAGGAGGTATCGCCACATTCTGGCGAGCAGCAGCCTGCAACGGTATGGCTTGAATGGTATTTGTAGTTGCCCTTTCTCCTACCTGCACAACACGAGTTGTACTTGGCTGCTGCAGAGTCACGGCCGGCATGGGCATCTCCTTTGCCAGAGCTGTTATCCTAACCGGGTTACCAGCCTGGTCAATCCCATAGTAGCTCCCTGGCAGCTCTTGATACACATTTTCTGCCCCGTCGCTGTCGTATTGAATGAAAGTAGAATCGGACGAGGTTCCAGCGCCCTTTGAGGCCTGGTGTTTCTATCTGGTAGTCTGCCCACTTGAGGCAGTACCCTTATCTTTGCTGCCGCCGATAACGAGCGCTTGTTCTTTGTTTTTCAGCGGCGTGGCAGCAACAGTTGCGGAAGGTATAGCTGTATTGCTGCTAACCCTCTCCCGCTGATTCGGTGGCACGTACTTGCCCGAACCGGATGGCTGGCCAAGAGAACCAAGGATAGCATTGGGATCACCCAAAGTCTGGTTCAATACCTCCTTAGCCTGGTTCAACTCGGCCCTCTGCATGGCAACCTCGGTCGCGAGGGTCTCTCCATCTTTACGGAGACCAGCCATGTCAGCCATTGTTTGCTTCGTATGGTTCGCAATAGCCTCTACTATTCCTTTCTGGCGCTGGTTTTGCTCTTCTGCGATACCTGAAGCATGGGCCATCAAAGCATTCTCAGTCTGTGAGATTTGCTGCTTAGTTTCCTCCGCTTGTCGGGAAATACGCTGGTTTATCTCGCGTATGACCTGGTCAGCTCTCGCGTTATCCCTTGCAAGGTCAGCAGCTATCTTCTTGCTGTGGTTTTCAATGTTCTCTAGGATAATTGCGAACGCGACCTCGGAGGAGGCCCCTTCTGGGATAGGCTTCAGAACGAAAGCCTCTCTTTCCCCACTCGTCGCTGTGTTGGAGACAGCGGTAGTGTCAACCGGCTCGTTGGCCTGGTTGTTAGTGACAGTTTGACCCTCAGCAGCGGTCGGGCGATTCTCTCCTCGTTCAGTCGACATCTCGGCTAGATGGGGATGAAGAGCGAATCTTTGAGTCACTTGTTGCTCTGAAAGACCACGACAATCCGCGCGAGAATGCGGCTTGTAACTAGAGGTCTTATGCTTTGGGCAGTTGGCGTAAACCTTTTGGTAAGGGTTTTCGCTTAACTTCCCAATGGTTACCGTTCACGAAGAGACACTAGTTTGGTCCCACTGGGCGTGCCAAAATGTTTGGCTCCAAAACCAGTTGGCTTGCAAACTGTCTCTTTTGAGCGTGTGATTGTGCAGGCGTGCCAGCACCGTGGGGTGCAGTCGTCGGGGTAGTCCCTTGACCTGACTTCTTCTTCAAGCGACCGTGGAAGAGGAGAGCACCAACCTCGTCATGGGGTTCTTCTCTAGCCTTTCGGAAAAGGACTTCTTGCCTTACTGGGTAAGGGCTTTGGTTGTGGTCTCTTGCGTTCACCGAATCGATACTTAGTGTTGTAGACTAAGCAGAGCAATCACTGGGAAGTTGGGAGAAGCACGGGGTTGCGCTAAAGTGTGACTTTAGCTTCGCTGGATGCGAGGGCGTTACCCTTGCTTCGCTGGTAGTAACGGTGGCAGTTGCGCTTGCAGTCGGCTCGCTGGGAGACTGGGACTGTATCGCGGTCACCGGGGTTCAACGAGGTTGAAGGTTTGCTCCGGGGAGGCTTTGTAATCGATGGGATTGATTGATTTGAGAGAGGTGCTTTATTTTTCCTTGAAACCTGGTATATATACCTAGGGTTTCGACTGCTCCTTGTTGTAGAAGGATTATTGATTGAAGTTTCCTAGTCAATCTCTATTACTTGATTCCAATAGGACTTCACTCTCCTCATGGATTCCGGAATAGGCGAAGCTGTAACCCAAACCCACGTAGGTTTATTTTTGGGCCGCAGATATCGGCCCGCTGTGCCAAATCCACTGAAGGATATTGCCAAAATTACTTTTGGGCTCAAACAGATTCCAACGCTGATTGGAATTAAATCTCAATCTATTATTGATGGCTAGGGAGAGGAAGTGTTCTACCATAAATTCATAATGTTGTTTTGGTTTTGGTTTTGGTAGTCTACCATTGAGATTCATTACACTAAATTCAATATATCCGTTGAACATTACACTAAGAATGTTTCTAATTTTTGAAAATTTATATAATGTTAATATAATTATCTAACAGACTCCGCCACCACAAGTTAATACAAATAAGGGCACCACACCACCCTCTTTCTTCACCAAAGGATTTGAAAAATTAAGCATGGCTTCCATGTATGAAAATCATGTTATACTATTGTTGCTACCAGTTTTTTTGTTTTGTTTTGTGTATTTGCAATGAACATGTCCCGCTTTACAAGCAATAGTTTGTTAAAATGTCACTAATGATTTGGGTGGAGGATTGAGCCTTGCAATGAATTGTATGTAAAACAAAGAATGTGATTTTGGTCTTCATATATTGCCCCCTCACAGTTCATATGAATTCATAATTCGGAACTCCATTGCAGTTTACTGCAATTGGAAGTGGGACGTACGTGATCAAACAGCCCATATGCATGGTATGCAGATCTGCAGGGCAGAATTTTCCTCACTGATCTTTATACAATCCAGAGAGAAGCCGCAATGCACTGATCTTAGATGTACTGTTTTGTAGAGAATATTTATGTCTGGACCATGCAAGTTTAACCCGGCCACCAAGATATATGACCTACTATTTTAAATAGAGTTAATTAAGAATCTCAATGGGTTCATTGTGGCTCATCATCGGTTACCCCTTTTTTTTTTTTTAAGCCCATTTTTCATTATAATTGGTTTAGTTTGTTAAACATTGAACTCATTTATCTATTCAACCGCCTTCTTTGGTAATAAATTGTCATATATAATCTTGAATAATAAAAAGAGTCCTTGACCCAAAGCACCAAAATTAGCTAAAATTATCTCACTTACCCCAGCAACAAATTTTTATTTCTCTTTACCCAATTTAAACTAAATTGACTTTTTTACCCTTAACCAAATTAATATACTACATTAACTGCCACTCTCTCCAGCCGAAACTCTCTCTCTCTCTCTCTCTCTCTCTCTCTCTCTTAGAGATCGTCGCCACCGCATCGTCAGTCACGTTGTCGATGGTGGAAGAAACCCTGGAAATCGATGGCCATCATCTCACCTTTGCGGCCATCTCCGGTCTTCCTCCAAGAATTTTCCAACCTGCTCTTCACATATGACAGGAAGTTTATAGGTTTCGTTTCAGGGCAAGTCATACTCCCTCCAGGTGAGTAAAGCGAAGCAAGCACCTCTCCGACTACAAGGAAAGGCACGCCAGAGCGGGGGAAGGCTTCGACGCCGGCGAGGCCGGATCAGAGCGAGAATTCTAGGTCGATAGAGCAGTACCGGAAAGGTTGAGGTCGGACACTTGTATGACCAGGAGCTTGGATTGTAAGGTTGAGAGGAAGAAAGTGAATGGATCTGGCTCCAATGTGGTTAGGGAATTGCCAGCAACGGAAGGGAGATGAAGGCATGATCATGTGGGAAGAGATGGGTGCCTAGAGCATTTTCTGGGTGCCCAGATCAATTTTTTTTTTTCAAGTAATGGGACAAAAGGAAAGAAAAAAAAATTGAATGGGACAGAAGGAAAGAAAAAATAATTGAATGTCTATTGGGGGGCAGTAGACGTCTATTGGTGGGCAATAGACATTTTAAAATTGATATAACCTCTTCATTTTTTTTTCTTTAATCAAAGTTTTATTATCTAATTTTAGGGAGATTAGTTCCCATTCTGGTTTATTGCCCCTCTATTGGGGGCCAATAGACATGTATTGGAGGGCAATAGACGTCTATTAGGGAAAATAGACGTTTTCAGAAAATTCCGGTAGTCGGCGGCCAGTGACCGAAATCCTGCGACCGGTGGCCGGCTCCGGCGAAGTCTCCTATGGTTTCTCTCTCTTCCATTTTCTATCTCTCTCTCTCTCTCTCTCTCTCTAAGTAAGAAAGGGGTGAGGGTAAAATGGTATTAAAAAAAGGGCTAAATACTTATTACTACCCTGTAGTTTGGGTCCAAAATCAATTCAGTCCCTGAACTTCTAATTTCATCAAGAACACCCTTGCACTTTCAATTTTGATCTAATATGTCCAATTTATTAGTCTTACGACAATTGAGTCATTTAACTTGTTGATGTGGCTCATATATGGCCTATGTTTTATGATGTGGTGTTGAGGTGGCCTGCATAGTCAATTTAGGAGTGAGATCCACTATTAGAAATCTATCAAATAAATAGTTTTTCAACAAATAATCCAACTATAACTTGAACCCATAACAGAATATTAACGAATTGGACCTATTAGATCAAAATTGAAAGTGCAGGGGTGTTTTTGATGAAATTAGAAGTCCAGAGACTGAATTGATTTTGGACCTAAACTACTGGGTAGTAACCAGTATTTAGCCCTTAAAAAAAATAAAAAAACAAAAAAAAAAATCTTAATGGGGTATTAGGGAAGACCTCCTTAGAGTGTTTTGGGTAAGAGGGAATTAAAAAAACTTAATGGGGTAAGTGAGAAAAAAAATCCCTAGAAATGAGGTAAATGGACAAAAATCCTAATAAAAATGAGGTACTTTTTTAGGGATTTGGTTGTCATGCAGATCTGCATAGTATGGAGATCAATTGTAGACCATTCATTACAATCTTCTCTTGATTCTGCGGTTCAAAATTCATCTCATCCTTAACTTGTCAATCACATGCGTGATCAAACAGCCCATCTGCATGGTATGCAGATCTGTAGGGCAGAATTTTCCATGTTTTAACAGTTATTTATGTCTCGCAAATACATTGAAATTTTAATTTTTAATTTTAATTTTATTTTTTTATGACAGATAGACTATGAGTTTACTCGCAGCTTGTGATAGACAAGTAGGGTTTCGAGTTCGGCAGCGGCGCCACCATCCTTTGGACTGGATCTCATCGAACGTAGTGGCGCCTGACATCGCGTCCTCTTTTTCTGTGTTTTCATTCATGAATCAAGGCTTTCGGTTCGGCTTTGTTTTGGATCGTGTTTGTGATCTAGTTGTTTCAAGACTATCCAATTTAGTTGGGGACAAAGGTAGAGTTGGTCGTTGGGTTTGGGGTCTAAGGAGATGACGATCTGGTGCTGGAAGTTGTGTGGCTCAGGTCTTGGCTGTAGAACTGATTTTCACAGTAGATTGCGTGACTCGATTCTTGCTCTGATTGTTGGTGAGAAGATCTCCACATCGACGATGGCTGACTGGGGAGGCCGTCCTCCAGACAGGGTGATTGTGATGTAGGCACAGGTGCATACACTGGGCTATTGGGCTTGGGCCCCAAGATCTGGGCCTGGGCCTGCTGTTGACCACGCTCATGCTTAGGCTTAGGCTTGGGCTTAGTCCTTCGGGTTTGGGCTTGGGTAGACTCTGGCCTATTAAGATGTTGATCTAATAATATCAACTTTGTTCAAGTAAATCTAGAATATGTGTCTGGCCCAAACTCCAGGTCACTTGACCTAGTTATAATAGGCTTTTGAATTAGAGATATTCATAGATATCCGATTAATTGTACGATTATCTTTCCTTATACAACTCTAATTATATGCCTTGTAATCCTCTATATAAAGAGGCCCCTATTATTAATGAAAGTACAACTCAATTCTCTCTACATTTCAGTTTTCCTTAAACATTTATCAGCACGATGCCCTAACCGTAAAACCTAATAGCCAAAACCCTAAATCCAAATACAAACCCTTTCGGCCCCCGCCGCACACCTTGAAGCCCTCCACACTAGAAGCCCAGAACCGGCGGTAGAACAACCAGAACCAGCCACCGGAAGCTCTAAACTACCCGTAGCAAATACTCAACCGGTTCACAACTTTCCGGACCTCCAATTGTTACCAAATTTTGCCAGTAGCAGCGTCTTGATCCCAGGATTCGGGAACTGAAATTTTTTCCCCCCGGAACAGGCCTTAAAGTTTCTGAATGGGCCACCAATAGAAGCTGCAGCCTTGAACCGCCAGAGAGAAGAAAAGAAGAAGAAATAAATAAGAAAGAAGCAAGCCCAGAAGCCCAATTGGAAGGAAAAAAAGAGAGGAGGTAGTAGGCCCACTGACGCAGACCCACTGCCACATTAGCTCCGGCGACTTTTTCCAGCAAAATTTTCCGGCGACCTATTTCAAGGTATTTGAGTTTTTATTCAATTTCTCTTATTTTTCTCGGGGACTTGCAAACTCTCTTCTTCTACCCCCTTTCTTCATCATAGGGGTTTCTCGGGGACTTGTAAACTCTCTTCTTCTACCCCCTTTCTTCATCATAGGGGTGACCTAATCAAGCTGAACTATGGGGGTTCGTGCCCACTCCAAGCTTGGAGCTTGTAAAGTCCTCCAAACTTAGATTTTGTTGAGAAGAAACGATCGACCACAAACATTATTGTTTCGATCTAATCCAACCCCTCTTGGAATCGAATTTCTTGGAAGCAACTACGCTCGGAAATTCTTAATTTCTTGGAAGCGACTACGCTCAGAAATTTTTATTGTTTTCATGGTAGCCTTTTTCGCTCCGAAACTAACCATATTTTCTTGTTGTCTTTCAGGATGAGTAACCTGAACAAGTTGAGCTTCGCTCCACTAGAGACAACAGGTGCAGGAAACCACAAGTGGGTCCGTGATGTGCGCCAACATCTTAAGGCTAATGGGATCCTGAGTACGATCCAAGAGCCAATTCAGAAGGTGCTTACTCCTCAACAAGCTGTCGCTTTTCAAGCAAATAGAACTACGAGAGAGGCGAATGAAGTTAAAGCCATAATTCTCATGACATGGCACATGAATGATGCACTTCAGAATGAGTACATCAATGAGGAAGACCCAAGAAAACTATGGGTAGAACTCGAGCAGCGTTTTGGCAATGTTCGTGACTCCCTGCTTCCTGATTTACAAGTGAGATAGCATAGCCTCCGCTTCTGTGATTTCAAGTCTGTACTTGACTACAATTCGGAAGCACTTTGTATTAAGTCTTTGATGCAATTCTATGGGCAGAAAATCACTGATATGATGTTGATCGAGAAGACTCTCTCTACCTTCCCCGTCTCCGCATTGATGATAGCCAAGAACTATTGGATTGATGTTAATGCCGGACGCATCACAAGATTTTATGAGCTTATCGGAGCCATGAAGGTAGCTGAAAAACACGACAACATACTTGTGAAGAACTATAACTCTAGACTTGTGGGAGCAAAGCCAATTCCGGAGTTTAATTATAGTCGCGCTCCAAAGGGAGCGCGCAAGGAGCAACACCCTAAGGAAAGGGATAATTCTAGACATTCTTGTCCATATTTTCGCCCCAAAGAGGAAGGAAACCGCCAAGATAGGCATGCACGGAACCGTGGAGGTCAACGTGTGAAGAATGAGAGAGAGGCAGAGCCTCCGGCTATGGTGGTGGCGCCACCAAGGATCATAGCCATCCCCAAAGCGCCCTAAGTGCCTCGATCAAGGGAGCTTGACCATAATGATGCTTGTCTTTGGTGTGGAGCGTCCGAACATTGGGCTAAAGCATGTAATGCACCCCATGATGTTGCTAACATGTACAAGACGTATCGTGAAGGAAGGGAAGAAAATTACATGGAGCAAGAAGATCAAGATGACGATCTCGCTCTAAGGGTCGAAGACTTCAAAGGCCAAGATCCGGAGACTGGCGATTTTGATTAAGTCTTTTCATTTTCCAAGAGATGTAATAGGCAATTGCCATATATTTTTTTAGTAGATGCGAATGGTTTAGTCTTTCTTCAAAGTAGGCCTACCCAAAGAAAGTGTGATGTCTAGGAAGTTTATGAGATTAGTTGTAATTAAGCGAGCTTTGCTCCACTGACCTCTCTACTCACCTGGTCACATTTATTTTGGAGTTACCGAAAGAAGTCAAACGACTACTTTTGTTTTGCATTAGCTAGCATTTGGATTAGATTCTCTTAATGGTTAAGAGACAATGATGTACTCCGTTGGCTTATGAATAAAATTTCAAGTTCTTTTCATTATGACTCATTTTGATTCTGAGCATATTACTTTGTGACTACGATGGCTGGGCCATCAGTATTAATTCAAGGACATGGAATAGCCCAAGTTCCCCTTGCCAAATGGCACCTTGATTACTGTCACAGAAACTCTCTACGCTCTTAGGGAAAATCACACCTATGAATGACCAATGGATTCCATGCAGAAAAGCATGTAGAGAATGAAAATGAGTTACATTGCAATACCTCTAATGATTGCATCTTAGAGAAGTTTATGTGTCTCTCTAGTGGACTCTATGCACTACACCAATAATATGATCAGATGACAATTTTTCGCTGTCGTCTAATGACCCTCTTTGCTGTTGACTGAGTGGGTGCCGTCTGATGGGGGTATCAGACAACAGCAAGATTATGTTGTCTGAAGAAAATTTAGACAACAGCAAGAGCTAATAAACTTGTTGTCTGAATAGCAGAAAAGACAATAGACAACTTAAAATAGCTGTTGTCCAAAGTGAATTAAGTCAGTAAAACCTAAATAAAAGGAACTTCTGAAGTCATTGAGACAACATAATTTATAGTGTAGCATTGTCTGTTAACGTTTCACACTCTGTTTTTCTCATAGTAAACTCTTGTGTGTTGTTTAATCAAACAACAGCTTTCTAAGTTTTGCAATTATTGAAGTTTATTTCCAACCATGGTTTTCCTAGCATGATGTACTGGTTAATGAAGTGAGACAATAGTTTTTTTGTACTCTTTGTTGTTTTTCTTTTTTCATACAACAGAATATGTAGGTTTGTCATTGTGTTTTACAATGTTGGGCAATGGAACCAGTTTAAAAGATATTGTTGTTATGTTGTACAGACAACAGTTTTTTCATTTGATTTTTTGTGCTCAATTGTTAGACAATGGTTTTCTAGTCAAATTGCATTGTCTGAAATTGGATAATAAAACATACATTCTGGATATTGCATCGAACAGAAACCTACCAATCAATGCATCCACAAACACATCCAATATTGATACCAAAAGATTTACATTGATTTGTTAATAGGAGGAAAGCAAGAATAAATACATAATATAGATCCACAAGCAAGAATAAATTGATTTGTTAATAGGAGGAAAGCAAACTATATTGGAAGTGTCATAATTACATACCATTCAGTTATCTATCTTTGCAAAACATCCCTTAATTTTTGTCCTACTTTCTGCTCGTACTTGTTCTTTTTTCTTTTCTTTTTCCTTTCAAGGAATACATGTCCATAAACAAGCTCTAAAGATATTGAAAAGATGATATACGTGGCATTTAAGCAAAGATAGAGGTGCATAAATAAGTTGATTAGTATCACCGCCACTTGATGTGAATATTATCATTCACAATTCATAATGATGTATCACAGTCTGTTTGGCTCCAAAACCAGTTGGCGTGCAAACTGTCTCTTTTGAGCGTGTGTGCGGGCGTGCCAGCACCGTGGGGTGCAGTCGTCGGGGGAGTCCCTTGACCTGACTTCTTCTTCAAGCGTTGTGGACGAGAAGAGCACCAACCTCGTCACAAGGTTCTTCTCTATTCTTCCGAGAAACGACTTCTTGCCTTACGGTTAAGGACTTTGGATGTGATCTCTTCGCGTCACCGAATCGATACTCAACGTTGTAAGCTGAGCAGAGCAATCACCGGGAAGTTTGGAGAAAGCATGGGTTTTGCTAAAGCGTGACTTTAGCTTCGCTGGGTTGCGAGGGCGTTACCCTTGCTTCGCTGGTTAAGAGAGTCTCGGTGGCAGTGGTACTGGCAGTCAGCTCTTGGAGAGACTAGGACTGGAAGCACGGTCGCCGGGTTGATCTGGTGATGCTGACAGTCTGCTCTTGGAGAGGCTAGGACTGGCGCGCGGTCACCGGGTTTCAACGAGGTTGAAGGTTTGCTCCGGGGAGGCTTTGTAATCGCTGGGATTGATTGATTTGCGAGAGAGAGAGCTCTTTTGTCCTTGAAACCAGGTATTTATAACTAGGGTTTCGACTGTTCCTTGCTATAGAAGGATTATTGATTGATGTTTCCTATTCAATCTCTGCTACTTGACTCCAATAAGGTTTTGTTTTCCTTATGGATTATGGAATGGGCGAAGCTGTAACCCAAACCTAAGTAGGCTTATTTTTGGGCCGCAGGTATCGGCCCGCTGTGCTAAATCTACTAAAGGATCTTGCCAAAATTACTTTTGGGCTCAAACATTGCCCCCCAGGCCCAGAAATCAGGCCCGCGAAGATGTAACTGATTGAAGGGGGCTAAAACGACACGCCGATTGCTTGAAACGATATCATTAATGAGGGTAACGTCCTTTCGCTTGCGAAAACGCCTTTCTGTCGTATCGTTTCCCTCACAAAATTTCTTATTTAAACCCGCAGCCACTTCAGATCTGTCACATCAGAAACTCTTTTAGTCTCCTACAACCCAGAAACCCTCTTACTGCCAACATTTTCCTCACAGAAACCCAGAAATGGCTCCCTCAAAGAAGATAGTCATCGATGAAGAAGAAGAACTGAATGAACAAGTCGCCCATTCTTGGGGAACCAGCATTGGTGCCCGCATTCGTCTCCACACCACTATCCAGAGACCCCTACTCCTCTGGTTCCCAAACCACCATGTCGGATTGGGCCCAGAGCCGCGAGACTCTATTCCGGCCGACGCCATCTCCTTCTATGGCCTGCCCATTCGTCGGCCCATCCCAGTCCTCCGAAGGACTCCTGGGGATTTCAACAGTTGGGGTGCCCAGAATCATCGAGCAAAAATAGGGCACTGGCCATCCTCTATCAGTGCGGCGGAGCTTTCCTGGTATCGCGAAGCATAAGCACGAGATCTGGCTCGCTGGAACGCGACAGGTATCACTCACACTATTGATCTCTGTTTTCGTCTTCCGTGCAGTGGCAATCGTTCACCGCTCGCTGCCTTTCTCTGTTTTTGGAACACCGCCACAAACACCTTTGATTTTCGATTTGGCCAAATGGGTATTACTTTACTGGATATTCTCACCATCACTGGTCTACCCATTGATGGCGAGCCTTATCTGCATGGCCAATTCGACTCTGTCACTTTCACTTCAACCATGGCCCAAAACGGTAGCAGCGCTCATAGCGGCTCCTATCCGCGGTGGCTGTCTTATTACAGCCGGGAGCACAATGCGACTGGCGGAATTGCTTTCTTAGAGTACTGGCTCTATAAGTTCATCTTTTGTACTTCCTCCTGTAAGCCCACTGGCGCTTGGACTCTTCTGGCAACGGCCCTCTACAACGGCCGCCGTGTCGGGCTCGGACAACCTGTGTTGGGCGCCCTTTATCGCACTCTATACCAGGCCACTATGTATCCTTTCGAGACTAGCATCTCTGGCCCTTTTTGGATCCTTGACTTCTGGATCCAAACTTATTTTCCATATTTTCGTCGCGATGACATCCCGCTGCTTCCACCGGTTGACCAACTCTTGGGACAATGGCTCAGCCGCGAGGAAAAGTACTCATCTCCTCCTTACTCCGAGTGCTTTACATACCTGTACCTTCTGCATGAGATGCCCTACTGCGACTTAGTACTGGGTAGAAGATTCCCAGCTCCGCTTGAAAACGGATTCCTCCCTGGCGCTCCTCGCTACAGCGATCGCGCGCGCTTAAATTTTTTCGCCGCGCGATCTCCTGTTCAGACATCAAGATTGCTGCCGAAGAACTTAGTTATGAGCTTTACGCTCCTAACCATTTCGCTTGCCAATTCGGCCTCATCCAATTAGTGCCATTCCCGCTGTATGATGCCTGGAACTACAACACCTCCTGGGGTAGATTTGGGCCCCCTTCTGGGCCTTTGCCAGTTCAAAGCATGCTTGCACTGGTTGATCTTCCTGATTGGGCTAAGTGAAGGAATGGATGGATTTCAAAACTTTTTAATTAGTGCGGAATTAGTTTAACCATTAAACTACTAACTAAACATAAAATCCATTCCTTTAACCCATGATCTTGGCTTATTGTGATATGTATATAAACATAGCATGCATAGTAAGGAAGAATAAAGAGGGAGTTTATGTTCTACTCACCCTTGAAGCGTGATTTTAATCCGATCCAAGTGAACCACCAAAGTTCCTCTCCTCGATCTCTCCTTGTGTGTGTTTCCTCCACCTTGAAGCACCTTGGATTAAGAACTCCTTCTTGTACTCCTTCTTGTGCTTGTAATCTTCTCTTTGATGTAACAAGTAAAGCCACAAAAGGATATGGCCTCTAAGGATCTTCACCAAGTGAATCAAGAGATGAAGAAAGATGAAAGAAAAGAAGAAATTATGCAAGTGTTCTTCTTTCCTTTAATTTTGTAATGGACCAAGAGAACTCTTTCTCTCTCTCTCTCAAATCTGAAAATAATAGTGTGGAGACACACTTATTCTTTTGTCCATGCTTTCACTTTTATATAATAGGAAATAACTCCAATTACTAAAAGAAAATATTGACTTTCATAAAGCCAATATTTGGCTGGTCCATACTGTTATTGGGCACTAAAAATGTGTCTTGGGCTTTCATTTAAATCTCATTTAGTGAAGCCCAAGTCCACACCAAAAACCCGACAATCGTTTAGGCCCAATAGGTTCGGTTTTACCCGAAAATCCTAATTATGTCCAAATAATAAATCTAATTAATTATTTGGTCATAACCAACTCTTGTTTAATCTTCTTCATATACAATCTCAATGATCCACTTATATGGTGTGCGATCTCTTAGGTTCTAATTAACAAGGCAGTGAAGTTTATAGAAACCATTCTATTTTGTTTACGAATCAAAAACTCCATTTTTGATTCTCCCTTGTTATTAGGATTATAAATGTTTATTAATCCTCGGGGACTTCACAAGTCATGAGTGACGTCTTGCAACATATCATGACTACCCTAGTTAATGTAGAATGACAAAGAACCTATTCAATTGGAATTACAATACAATACGGTCCTTCTCTAACACTATGTTCTAAATCACATCATCGGGGTATGGAATTGATATGTCAATCCCCTAATGTGATTTTCATTCTTATGTGATTCTTAGAATGTGATTAGAAACTCCTTTTTAATCTCATTCAATGCTTTGGCCAAAGACTCATTGAATCACATCTTTGAACATACACCTTATTTACTTAAGGATAGAGATTCCTTATTGTACACTCACATGTCTCCATGACCGAATTGATTATACCAATGAATGCATCTATTATATCCATTAAGGGACACAATATTATTGCATCATCAAGAAATAATCAATTCACTCATAAGACAACTATGGTGTCTCAGGTCAAAGGACTAATTTGTATTATTGCAATTTAGAGTTCAAGTTTGACATGTAAGTAAGACTCCATACAAGAACTCTAATGATCGCGTTCAGTGTACTCTTTAAATTAAGAGCACCCACATACTTGTATTAGTGTCTCCACACAAATGACAAGAGACATATCATCCTCCATATTGAGCATACATAGTATGTGCTAGTCTTTCCGGATTATCAATGTCCAAGTGATAATCCTATGACTAGGAACCTTTTAGGATAAGAGTGTGAAAGAGTAAAGGTCTCACACATCTAACTCTTTAGATTACTTTCTCTTTAACTCATATTCCTTGGACCTTGTTCAATCAAATATCAAATATAAGCAATGAACAATAAACTTGCCCTTTTGATTAATAATAATTACAATAATAATTACATCAAAATGATTGTTTTAGGACACAATTCCTTCAATCTCCCACTTGTACTAAACCCAATCAGCCATGAAACGTACACCCATCTTCTCAAGATGTTGTTCTAGCTTTGCTTGTGATAAAGGCTTAGTGAATGGATCCGATATGTTATCAGCAGATGCTACTTTGAGAATGTTAATGTCTCCACGATTAACAATCTCCCTTATGATATGGAAACGTCTTTCGATGTGTTTGGATTTTTGATGAGACCTTGGTTCCTTGGCTTGAGCAATTGCCCCATTGTTGTCACAAAAGTGGAATCGGTGACTCAATGGTAGGAACAACATCAAGTTCAGTGATGAACTTTTTCATCCAAACTGCTTCCTTTGCAGCCTCTGATGCTGCAATGTATTCTGCCTCAGTAGTGGAATCTGCAGTAACGCTTTGTTTGCAGCTTCTCCAATTTACTGCACCTCCATTCAAGGTGAAGACAAACCCTGATGTGGATTTTCTGTCATTCACATCAGATTGAAAATCTGAGTCTGTGTATGCTTCCACTTGCAACTCTGATTGCAAATCACCACCTCCATAAACGAGGAATAAATCTTTAGTCCTTCTCAAGTACTTAAGGATATTCTTAACAGCATTCCAGTGTTCTAAACCTGGATTGGACTGATATCGACTAGTTATGCTTACGCCATAACTGATATCAGGTCTTGTGCATAGCATCGCATACATGAGGCTCCCTATTGCAGATGCATATGGGATCTTGCTCATCTTTTGCACTTCCTCAATCGTTTGTGGGCACATTTTCTTAGAAAGGTGAATGCCATGTCTGACAGGCAGAAAACCCTTCTTAGATTGTTCCATGTGAAATCTATTCAGCACTTTGTCTATGTACAAGGATTGAGATAATCCAATTAATCTTTTGATCTGTCTCTATAGATCTTTATTCCTAGTACATAGGCAGCTTCTCCAAGATCCTTCATAAGGAAGGTCTTGGACAACCAAACTTTAATTGAAGATAACATTCCTACATCATTCCCAAAGAGTAGGATATCATCTACATAAAGTACAAGGAACACAACGCACTCCCACTGACCTTCTTGTAAACACAAGGTTCATCCATGTTTTGTGTGAAACCAAAAGATTTGACTGCATCATCAAAACGGATGTTCCAACTCCTTGAAGCTTGCTTGAGTCCATAGATGGACCTATGAAGCTTACACACTTTATGAATGTCATCTTTAGACGCAAAGCCTTCAGGTTGATCCATATAAAGCTCTTCCTCAAGGTTGTCATTCAGAAAGGCAGTCTTTACGTCCATTTGCCATATCTCATAATCATAGTGAGCAGCTATAGCAAATAATATCCGAATAGATTTAGCCATGACAACAGGAGAGAACGTATCTTCATAGTCAATGCCCTCTCTTTGCTTATAGCCCTTTGCCACCAACCTAGCTTTGTAGGTTTCTATTTTACCATATGAGCCTATCTTTTTCTTGAAGACCCATTTGTTTCCAATTGGTCTAATACCAGGTGGAGGGTCAACGAGAGTCCAGACTTGATTGGTATACATAGAGTCAATCTCGGATTCCATGGCTTCTTGCCATTTCTTTGAGTCAATGTTTGACATTGCTTCATTATAACACTGAAGGATCATGCAGGTTTTCATTGTCACCAAGGAGATTTAACTCCCCAAGGCTTTCATGACACAAACCATACCTCTTGGGAGGTATCCGGATCCTACTAGATATTCTTGGAGTTTGTGTTATAGTTGGTTCAGGAAGTTGTTCAACGGGAAATGAGTGTTAGTTTGTGGCTTGTTGGACACTTCCTTGAGTTCTACCATTTGCTCAACATTTCCATCAAGGACGTAGTCCCTTTCAAGGAAAGTGGCATTCCTGCTAACAAACACCTTTTGTTCTTCAGGTTGATAGAAATAATATCCTAAACTATCTTTAGGATATCCCACAAATAAACACTTGCTTGATCTAGCTTCAAGCTTGCCTGCTTCTAGTCTTTTGACATAAGCTGGACAACCCCAAATCTTAATATGATTGAGACTTGGTTTCTTCCCATGCCACATCTCATATGGTGTAAGAGGGACGGACTTGGAAGGCACTTATTCAACAAATAAATTGCTGTTTGAAGTGCATATCCCCAAAAGGATATAGGTAAATCAGTATAGCTCATCATGGAACGAACCATGTCTAACAAAGTTCGATTTCTCCTTTCAGAGACACCATTGAGTTGTGGTGTTCCAGGAGGAGCTAATGAAGAAACAATGCCTTCTTGTTTGAGATAATCAATAAACTCATTGCTTAAGTATTCACCTCCTCGATCAGATCTTAGAGCCTTAATACTCTGTCGGTTTGTTTCTCAACTTCATTCTTAAATTCTTTGAACTTTTCAAAGGCTTCAGATTTGTGCTTCATAAGGTATAATAACCAAACCGAGTAGTCATCGGTAAAGGTTATGAAGTATGAGAATCCACCTCTACTAATAGTGGACATGGGACCACATACATCGGTATGTATTAGGCCTAGAGTTCTTTAACTCTTGTTCTTTGTCCACCATAATGTGACTTGGTCATTTTTCCTTTTAGACAAGACTCACAAGTAGGCATAGGATCAGATCCTAATGACTCTAAGTATCCATTTTTGGATAATTTGTGAATTCTATCTTGGCTAATATGACCAAGTTTAAGGTGCCACATCTTAATGGGGTTAACCGTTTCTCGAGATCTCTTAGATCCCAAAGCATTTTCCTTCATACAGTTAATACTACCATCTAAAGCTAGATGAAAGAGACCATCAATAATATTAGCATGACATATCATGCGTTCATTAATAGATACAAAACCACTTAGTTTATCAAAAACTACTCTATAACCATCCTTCAAAAGCATGGAGATGGAGATAAGGTTCTTTATACATATAGGAAGATAAAGACAATTATTTAACTCCAATGTATCTCCTGATGGTAACTTCAAAATATAAGTCCCCACGGCTTTGGCGTCAACTCTTGTGCCATTTCCTACACGTAGGGTGATTTCTCCAGCTTTAAGCTTCCTTGCTCCCACTAGGTCCTGCAACGAAGTGCAAACATGGTGGGATGCACCTGAATCAATTATCCAAGTGGAAGTATTATTAACTGTAAATATTGATTCAATCACATTGATCGTACCTTCTGTTGAAGACTTGTTCTTCAAGGATGCAAGATAAGCTTTGCAATTCCTCTTCCAGTGCCCATCTTTGTTGCAAAAGAAACAAATACCTTTTGGTTCCTTTTGTTCCTTCTTCTTCTTCTTTTGGACTACTCCCTTAGGCTTTATCACTTGTTTCTTCTTCCCTTTGCCTTTACCTTTGGACTTACTGGATGAAGAAGAAGCGATAATGCCGCACTCCCACTCTCTTTCTTGATTTGCTTCTCAGCTGTTACCAGCATATTGAGAAGATCAGAAAGAGTATGATCCATTTGTTGCATATTATAGTTCATTATGAACTGAGAAAATGAATCATCTAGGGAGGAAAGAAGAAGATCTTGAGCTAGCTCCGCATCAAGTGCAAATCCAAGGTCTTGAATTTGCTCAATAAGGCCTATCATTTTTAGACCATGTTGATGAACAGGTGCACCCCTCACATGCTTTGTCTTAACAAGCTCATTGACTACTGTGAAGCGCACATTTCTATTTCTCTCACCAAACAATTCAGTGAGATGGAGTAATATAGAACTGGCGCTATCCATATTCTCATGTTGCTTCTGAAGTTGTGAGTTCATGGATGCAAGCATAACACATTTAGCTTGAGTGTCATCATCCTTATGCTTTTGATAAGCAACACGTTGCTCATCGGTTGCATCTTGAGCCAAAAGAGTGTGAGGGGGTGCATTTTGTAAGACATAAGCGATCTTATCGAATGTCAATACAATTTTCAAATTGCGGAGCCAGTCATTGAAGTTTGGGCCCTCAAGACGATTTTCATTGAGAATTTTGGTGATAGGGTGTCCTGACATATTGCAATCTACATAACATAAAATAAAATAAATCAGATTTATTTTTAAAACCAAGTGACTCGGGTCTTAAGAATCAAATGGCACCCTCTCACTATTTTATCAAATTCCAAATCCCTCAAGGAATTCGAGAGTATAAATTAAAACTCTTAGTGAGTATGGAAGACTCATTTTCATTAAGCCAACCGCATCATAATAGAACTATAGGTCAACTTAATTTCCATGAGAGGATACTCTTATCCAATCACATCAAATGTGAATATCCATAACTTTGGCCTCTAAAGTAAGTAAGTCTCACCATAATAGGATATTGATAAATTACTCTAGTTAAGCTATACCCATCATCTCATGTAAGTATAGAGATCAAAAATTAAATCTCATCATAATAGAATATTGACCAAGATTTGTCCCTACCTTACAACATCAAATGTTGAATAACCTCTTTTAATTCCTAGCAAGAAATACCTCCGTTCGGAATGATATTCACATGCAAGAACATCTAATAGGAGATTACAATGTTGGAAGGCCACAAAAAAGCATTCATAATGACTTCTTCGTTTTTCAACTTAATATCACTTTGAGGGAATTTTAAGGTCTCATCTTTAATAATCTCATTAATAACAATCACATTGCATTTGCTTTGATCCTAATGCAATCACACATTCATTATACTTGATCTATAATAAAATACTCCCACTATTTGTTTTCAGAAAACAATTTGATTTCATCAAAAACATTTTTCAAATGGAATCATGGGAAATATAAAATTACTTGATCAAGTGCAATGGACATGCAATTATAATAGGTCACATAGGATGATTATGGACTTGTTGTTTGATCCAACATGAGCCAATATGTTGGATCAAGGTCATGTTTGGGTGGTTGATTTTAATTACGCGTAACGATTACGAAAATTAAATAACTAAGCTAAGCTATTACACTTTGCACTTGAACTTCTTTCAAGGCTAGATGACTTCAAACTTCTTCTTTGGATCATCCTCATGTGCATCCATCTTCGATTACAAGAGTGGATAGGGGCATACAAGCTCCCATTTAAATTTAATCAAACTTGAATAAATTAAATAAGCTACTTAGTTACACAACCAAATGAATTAACTACTTAATTACATAACCCAAATGAATTAACTACTTTAATTACATAACCACATTCATTCAAAATGAATAGTCGGCCAATCACATGCTCAATTATATTTGGCCATAGTCCATAATCATCCTTTAATTAACCAAGATTAATAAGGTTAATTAAACAAGCATAATTAACTCAATCAAAATAAGTTAACCACTAAATTACTTTAATTTAATGCAAGTAAATTAGTTGAGTGATTTAGGGGATGATGATGTCTTACATCATGCATCACTAACTTTTGGTGAGTAATTTAGGGGATGATGTCTCACATCACTTTTGATGAGTGATTTAGGGGATGATGTTTTACATCATGATTCACCAACTTTTGGTGAGTAATTTAGGGAGACATGTCTCTTATCTTATTCCAACTTTTGGTGGGTAATTTAGAGAAACTAATAGTAAAGATGACTAACTCTACCAACCTTTTGGTGAGGGAATCATGGAAATGATTTTATGTCATCACTAACTATTGGATAAATTTTAATTCATGAATTTATGGATCAAAAGTGAGAGCAAACACCATGAAAAATTAGCTAGTTCATAACTAGTTTAGACATGTTCCAAAGCTGGAAATAAAATTCCAGCTTTGTGTTCTTCCATTGAACATTTGTTTACTTCATCTTTGAAGCCAAAAATCATGCATACCCTAAGCATATATAATCTAATATGTTTCTAAGATTAACACCTTAATTAAGAAACATATAGAATCCCTTAATACATATCTCATATGCATCAAAGTTTCATAAAACTTAAACCACTTCTTACATGTAATTTCCAGAAAACTTTTTCTAGCTATCATAAAATCTACCTTACATCACATGCTTCATAACTTTTATGATAAAGCAAATTTTATGATCTAAATTACATATTACTCTAAGCTTAAGAAAATCACATCAACCAACATACTTAGCCATGTTTATAACATACCAAATTAAGCCAATGGCTCTGATACCAATTGAAGGAATGGATGGATTTCAAAACTTTTTAATTAGTGCGGAATTAGTTTAACCATTAAACTACTAACTAAACATAAAATCCATTCCTTTAACCCATGATCTTGGCTTATTGTGATATGTATATAAACATAGCATGCATAGTAAGGAAGAACAAAGAGGAGTTTATGTTCT
Organism: Rosa lucieae; assembly: GCA_024704745.1. Lineage (NCBI taxonomy): Eukaryota > Viridiplantae > Streptophyta > Magnoliopsida > Rosales > Rosaceae > Rosa > Rosa lucieae. Next base: position 436,635 of record CM045495.1, on the reverse strand, counting down.
ACTCACCCTTGGAGCGTGATTTTAATCCGATCCAAGTGAACCACCAAAGTTCCTCTCCTTGATCTCTCCTTGTGTGTGTTTCCTCCACCTTGAAGCACCTTGGATTAAGAACTCCTTCTTGTACTCCTTCTTGTGCTTGTAATCTTCTCTTGATGTAACAAGTAAAGCCACAAAAGGATATGGCCTCTAAGGATCTTCACCAAGTGAATCAAGAGATGAAGAAAGATGAAAGAAAAGAAGAAATTATGCAAGTGTTCTTCTTTCCTTTAATTTTGTAATGGACCAAGAGAACTCTTTCTCTCTCTCTCTCTCAAATCTGAAAATAATAGTGTGGAGACACACTTATTCTTTGTCCATGCTTTCACTTTTATATAATAGGAAATAACTCCAATTACTAAAAGAAAATATTGACTTTCATAAAGCCAATATTTGGCTGGTCCATACTGTTATTGGGCACTAAAAATGTGTCTTGGGCTTTCATTTAAATCTCATTTAGTGAAGCCCAAGTCCACACCAAAAACCCGACAATCGTTTAGGCCCAATAGGTTCGGTTTTACCCGAAAATCCTAATTATGTCCAAATAATAAATCTAATTAATTATTTGGTCATAACCAACTCTTGTTTAATCTTCTTCATATACAATCTCAATGATCCACTTATATGGTGTGCGATCTCTTAGGTTCTAATTAACAAGGCAGTGAAGTTTATAGAAACCATTCTATTTTGTTTACGAATCAAAAACTCCATTTTTGATTCTCCCTTGTTATTAGGATTATAAATGTTTATTAATCCTCGGGACTTCACAAGTCATGAGTGACGTCTTGCAACATATCATGACTACCCTAGTTAATGTAGAATGACAAAGAACCTATTCAATTGGAATTACAATACAATACGGTCCTTCTCTAACACTATGTTCTAAATCACATCATCGGGGTATGGAATTGATATGTCAATCCCCTAATGTGATTTTCATTCTTATGTGATTCTTAGAATGTGATTAGAAACTCCTTTTTAATCTCATTCAATGCTTTGGCCAAAGACTCATTGAATCACATCTTTGAACATACACCTTATTTACTTAAGGATAGAGATTCCTTATTGTACACTCACATGTCTCCATGACCGAATTGATTATACCAATGAATGCATCTATTATATCCATTAAGGGACACAATATTATTGCATCATCAAGAAATAATCAATTCACTCATAAGACAACTATGGTGTCTCAGGTCAAAGGACTAATTTGTATTATTGCAATTTAGAGTTCAAGTTTGACATGTAAGTAAGACTCCATACAAGAACTCTAATGATCGCGTTCAGTGTACTCTTTAAATTAAGAGCACCCACATACTTGTATTAGTGTCTCCACACAAATGACAAGAGACATATCATCCTCCATTTTGAGCATACATAGTATGTGCTAGTCTTTCCGGATTATCAATGTCCAAGTGATAATCCTATGACTAGGAACCTTTTAGGATAAGAGTGTGAAAGAGTAAAGGTCTCACACATCTAACTCTTTAGATTACTTTCTCTTTAACTCATATTCCTTGGACCTTGTTCAATCAAATATCAAATATAAGCAATGAACAATAAACTTGCCCTTTTGATTAATAATAATTACAATAATAATTACATCAAAATGATTGTTTTAGGACACAATTCCTTCACTAAGGACATCGATGCCGTGGATGGGACTGAAGAAGGATACGAGGAGTGGTGGGCAGAAGTCTCTGTCAATTGCTGGAGACAACGGTATGATGAACTCTTCGCGACCATCTTTGGGGAACTGAGATATCCCTATGCTGCTGACATTGAGCTACTTGACCGCTTTTCTGAAGATGCTGCACAATCTTCGCCTCCTCCTGAGCCAGCCCCTCAACCGGTGTGAGTATCGCGCCAGGCCCAGGCTGGTATCGTAATTCGCGAGCCCCTCAAGATGTAAGTATCTTAGTTTATATTTTATTCCTTCTTTCACTCTTCCTTTTAACTCAAACTTTGCTGCACCAGGGAAATGTGCCACCTTCTGGCAGTCGCGCGGTTAATGCTTCCCCAGCCACTGGCCAGTTCGGGAAGCAAAAAACAGTAATAACGGAGCCTGAAGTAGAAGGTTCCTCTTCCGACGAGGATGACCCGCAAACGGTAAGAACTTTTTTGTTTAAACAAACAATGCCTTCTTTCCAAGTCAAGTCTAATCCTTTGACCCCGGCAGATCGTTGCTATCTTGGCCCGCAAGCGCAGTCGTTCTGACCCTTGAACTGATCCGTGGGCGGAAGATGAACCAATCGCTGATCGACTGGTAAGAAACTAAAAGTGCACATTGACATCCCTTTTTATTCCGTGTGACCATATAACAATCCTCGTCTGCAGGTTCGTCACAGGTCCTCTAGACAAACTGGGGAAGGCCCCTCAGCTGCCGGTGAAGGCACATCTGCTTCACAGGCCCAAGCGCCCACTGGTTCCAATAATCCTCCACCTCCTGCCAGCGTTGCGAGAAATATGCAATTGGCCCCGATCCCGGTGCAGGTCATAGATAATAGCTTGCCTGAAGTGGAAGAGAGAATGCCTCCTTCAGATGCACCTCGTGAGGAACCAAACGCCATACCTGTCCTAGCACAGATAGCGCCTGACCCAATTCCTGGCGAGGTGGTTCAAGAACCCGTGCCGATAGCAGTCCTCCGCGAGTTTCCGGTTGCAGAGGTACGTTTCTCCTTAACAAGTATGATGTCCTGATTCTTGTCTTATTCTTTGGGCATTCTAACGATTTCTCCTTAAAACCAGAATCTCGGTCCTGTCGAGGAAGCAGCTATCGCTGTGGAAGTACTTAGCTCCAATCCCGCTGACCCAGTTGGTGAAGATATGGTTAACCAAGAGCCTGCCCCCCATGCTCCTGAAGAAGGAGAAGGGGTGAACGTCGAACCAGTGCTGGAAGCGGTTCCTGTTGTGGAGCCTCTTGAGGCTCCAGCTGCTGCTGCCCCAAATCCACTGCCTGTGCCTCCTTCCAGATTGGAAAGACTGGCTCGCGTACTTGACGTGACTCATCCCGGAGTTATAGATGAAGCCAGGGACGGGCTTCACCGTCTTTTGAGTCCAGATATCCTGCTGCCTGGCGCATCCGTACGGGCTCTGGAGTATTTGAGGGTTCTTCATCGTGAGCACGCCATCACTGAGGACGAGTTCATTGAGATAGACAAACTGCTACAGAATCTCCCCCAGTGGCTTAATGAAAGAGCGGCCGCGACTGCGCAAGCCAGACAGGCCCAGGCCCACTATCAGGGCCTCGTTCAACAAATGGACTCCTCTCGTGACTTTCTAGGAGATAGGGCCACCCTTGTTAGAGACTTGCGGATCATGCAAAATCATCTCCGGTCCCAAGTCCAAGATCTTCAGGCCCAATTGACTGCTGTGATGGCCCGGCTTGAGCATGAGGAACCCTTGCTGGAGCAACCCCTAGCGGCCTCTGAAATACTATCTCAGAACCTAGCTCAAGCTCGCGAGGCGGTCCGACAGGTGGAGCGAACCGCTGCCGATGCCAGTTTTCGCTTGGACCAGCATCTACTTCGTTTAACTCATACAGGCCGAAAACTTTAGGCCTCTAGTGCTAGGCCCATTTTGTATGAACAATATTATTATTCATAATTTAAATATTTAGCCCACTTCGCTTGGCCCAAATATATGCTCAAATTTTTAAGCAGTTCAGCGTTTAATTTGCCTCTATTGCTATTGAAGTTTGAGAAGATAATCTCAATGGAGTGGTTACCTCCTTGAAGACTGCCCCGCTTCCCACGCGTTTTCAATTACCTTCATTTCCGAGATCCTAGCATTCAATTCCATTGATACTCTTATTGATGGCGTTGAAAATGCTTCAACTGTCCATCGCACGATTGAGGCCACTGAGATTGGCCCTATAAATACTTGTACTTTGGAGAAGTGATAAACACAAGCAAATATGGCTTTCCCAGAGATAGTTTCGCAAGCCTTACTTCTCTTCCTTCAGTTTCTGAAATCTTTTCCTCATGATCTCAACCTTAGCCTCAAATTCCTAGGCCTTATGGCTTAATCTCAAAACCTGGGTAGGTCTTATGGCCTAATCTCAGGTCCAGCCGCACGTCTTTGGTCTCTGGAAATCCGGATGGGATTCACCTGTTTCAGTTAGACTGAAGAACACGCGGGGCTCCTAACGTGGCAGAACAAGATTCTGCGGGATCCCTCTCCTCAGACTTCTCGCGTGGAGCAGGAGGGAGAAGAGCGGAAGGCCACTTTGAGGCCTATCGTTCTTCTTCCACAGTCTACCTCCGAGGTCTGGCTATCAGGCTTCCATTTTTCCCCTGGAGGTAGATGTGGTTGTGAGTCGCGCTCTCTCTGAAGACCATCTCCATCCCAGAGGATAACCAACTGGAAGGGTTGCGATGGATTATTTCCTTCCCTCTTCCTCCGGTACAGATGATAGCAGCTGCGACTCAGATCAGAGAATGGATGTGGGTGAAGAGAGGAAGAGCATGAGTGATCATAGCACAGCCCATTGTCGCCACAAGATCCAGAAACTCTTAGAAGATTTGCAATCCTTATGATTTTTTAAGCCACTTTTGGCCTTATAATTGCGAATGTAACTGTTTCGATTTGTACTGCTCTTGGCCGCAAAGCCACTCTATGAATGAATGTTTCTGAGTATTCCAAAAAATTGTTATAAAATAAGGCCTCATGTACAGGCCATCATGTATATTCTTAACACACACTGTCAGGAAAAAATGAAAAATGAAAAAGAAGTTGCAACAAAAACAAAAGTTGAAATTGTTATAACATAAGGCCTCAACTAAGGCCTGGATGTATAGAGTGTTGTCCCCCTAGTGTTCGTAGGTGAAGCAAATACATGAGACTAAGGCCACAAGAAAAAGGCCTGAATATATATAGATGATGCGAGCCGATGAAGACTATGGTTGCCCCCCTGTCTGGGAAGAAGGTTGATCCGGTGGATCCTCGAACTCCCAAACACTAGGGTAATATTTCTTCAAGAATCGCCTGTTGATGGGATTGCGATGGATTTCGCCATCCAAATCTTTGAGGTGAAAAGCCCCGCGTTCCAGAATACGGTGAACAACAAAGGGTCCTTCCCATCGTGGAGTCCATTTACCGCGACCGGTCAATTTCTCGCCAAAGGGCAAAACATCTTTCCAAACAAGGTCCCCCTCTTTGTAACTACGACCACGCATCCTCTTATCATAGGCGCGGGCGATACGCTGTTTTTCCATCACTAAACTATCCAAAGCCGCTAAGCGCTGCTCGCTCAGATCTTCGTGTTCTTGCCACATCGCTTGGACATAATCTTCATCGATCAAGTGATGCTGATCTTGTACGCGTAAGGATTGAACGTTGATCTCCAAGGGTAAAACTGCATCATGGCCAAACATTAGTGCATAGGGAGTTGTAGCAGTGGGATTCCGCTTGGAGGTGCGATAAGCCCATAGTGTCTCATACAACGTACCGTGCCACTGGCGAGGGTTTTCAACTAGCATCTTCTTTAGCAGGGTAATAATAATCTTGTTACTGGCCTCCGCTTGACTGTTGGATTGAGCATAATATGGAGTGTTGTGGATGAACTGGATGCCCAAGTCGTTGACAAGTTTCTCTACCTCACCTCCCATGAATGCTGCCCCCCTGTCTGAAACAAGCACTTCAGGGATACCAAATCTGCAGATGATGTTATGAAATATGAATTGGCGAATGGTGGCACCTGAAGCCTCTTTTAAAGGCTCAGCTTCGACCCACTTGGTGAAGAAATCAGTAGCGACTATGATGAACTTGTGTTGGAGAGAGGAGTGGGGGTGAATCATCCCAATCAAGCCCAGTGCCCAGCCTCGTGCAGGCCAAGGTTTAATAATAGGTTGCATGGGAATATTGGGAATGTGCTGGACTGGATCGTGTGCCTGATAGTCTTGGCATCCTTTGGCGAAAGCGATATAGTCCTTCAAAATGCTGCCCCAATAATACCCATGTCTCCTGATGAGCCAACGCATCTTAGGTCCCGCTTGATGGGCTCCACATACTCATGTGTGTGCTTCGCGCATTAATCGCTTCGCTTCGCGGCCATAAACACACTGGAAGTCTATGCCAACTTCCCCACGTCGTCGAAGGTCGTCACCCCTGAGGAAGTAATTTAAGGCAAGAAAGCGAGTCTTCCTGTCTGCTGTAAGATCTGGTTGTTTGAGGTAATCGATCAACGGAATGCACCAATTGACGTCAATAGGCTCTAGGACCGCGACGAAGAAGGCTCATCAGGCAGGTCAGGTCGCGGGAGCCATGAAGGCAGTGTGCGGCGCTCGACCTTTAGAATGCGCTCGCGAACCCCATACTTCAATGTAATGCCTGTAGCCAGTTGAGCGAGTTCATTGGCCGCGAAATTGCGCTCGCGAGGGATGTACTCCAAATCCCCGTCATCAAACTGATCTAGAAGATCAATGGCGCGATTCAAATATGGTACGAGCAAACAGCTTGCACACCTGTATTTCTCTAGAAGCTGATTTATCACGAGCAAAGAGTCGCCGCGTACCTGAACGTCTCTTACTCCCAATTCCAGTAAGACTTCTAGGCCAATAATAAGGGCCTCATACTCTGCTTGGTTGTTTGTACACTTAAACTCCAATTGGAAAGAGTAAGAGAAACGATCGCCCGCTGGGTTTTCCAGAACAATCCCTGCCCCGGCTAATGTTTCAGTTCTTGAGCCATCAAAAAATAATACCCAGGGTTGCAAGGAGACTGTGGCTTGATACCATATGGAGTACTCTGGAATGCGCGCCAAATCTGGTCGAGTTGTAGTTGTGGTCGCTATCTCTAACTCCTTCACGGTGGGGATGTCCAACATAGGATGATGTGCCAGAAAGTCTGTGATGGCCTGTCCCTTTACTGCTTTCTGGGGAACGTATTGTAGCGAGAATTCGGACAGGGCCAGTACCCACTTGCCAATGCGGCCTCTAAGAATAGGTCGCGACAGCATGTACTTGACCAAGTCGGTTTGAGCGATGATGCAAGTAGTGTCGCAACTTGCATGCTGAGAAGTACAATGTAAGACACAGGTTTTCCATAGGAGTATACCTTGTTTCGCAATCTGTAAGTGTCCTACTGAGGTAGAAAATGGCGTGCTCGACGCCTTCCTCATCATCCTGGGTGAGTAGGCTGCCAATGGAAGCCTCAGCTGCTGAAATATATAACTTCAATGGAAATCCAGCTCTCGGGGGAACAAGCACTGGCGGGCTCGCAAGGTAGGCCTTGATTATGTCGAAAGCCTCTTGATGTTTAGGCTCCCATACAAACTCATTCTGACCTTGCAGCTTCAGCAATGGAGAGAAGGGCTGGATTTTACCTGCAGAGTTAGAGATGAAACGTCTCAGAAAGTTGATCTTACCCAACAAACGCTGCAATTCCTTTTTCGTTTGCGGAGGGGATGCATTGATGACTGCGCTTGCCTTGTCTTCTGGGACCTCAATCCCTCTCTGATGGACAATGAATCCTAGAAAATCTCCTGCTTGAACTCCAAAAACGCATTTAGCGGGATTCATTTTGAGCTTGTGTTGTCGCATGCGCTCGAATACCTTTCTGAGATCTGTGATGTGGTCTCCTCTCTTTTGAGACTTCACAACTACGTCATCGATGTAGACCTCTAAAATCTTCCCCAGGATGTCATGGAAGATCAGGTTCATGGCTCTCTGATACGTTGCTCCGGCATTCTTCAGTCCAAAGGGCATAACCACATATTCAAAAACGCCCGCGAAGCCAGGACAACGGAACGCGGTTTTATGTCTGTCTTCTTCTGCGACTGGAATCTGGTGATACCCTGCGGTGCCATCCATGAAGGACAACAATTCATGTCCTGCTACGGCTTTTACTAACATATCCGCGACCGGCATGGGGTAGACATCCTTAGGTGTAGCGATATTAAGGTCTCTGTAGTCTACGCAGACCCTCATCTTGCCATTTTTCTTGCGAACAGGCACTATATTAGATAGCCACTGATTGTATTTGGCTACCTTGATAATGCCCGATTTATGCATTTTTTCGACTTCCTCCTTGACGAGGACTTGGGTTTCTGAATTCATTCTTCGTGGCTCTTGTTTCACAGGCCTCTTGTCAGGGAGTGTTGGCAATTGATGGCAAACCAAGTCCGGTGACAGGCCGGGCATGTCTTCATATTTCTCCGCGAAGTAGTCTTTGAATTCATGTAATAAGTCAATGAGCCTTTGTTTCTCGCTAGGCTCTAAGTAAGCGCTGACAACCACTTCCATAGGTTCATCTGCTATTCCGAGATTGACCTTCTCGGTAGGATCTCTGACCTTAGGAGGTGTATCGTCTAGCGCTGCCGGAGCGAGCTGAATATTGACCTCCTCTTCTTGTTCCTGATCAGAGAGTGTTTCATTGACGGCCTCTAAGGTCGCGATTCGATCATAGGCCTCTTTTTCCACTAAGTACGATGATAGTCTTTCGTACAGCAAGTGGAAGGCCTCTATCCCTTCCTCTGGAAGGTCGTAATCCATTAATCGTTTAAGGGTTTGGGCACAGCGTGGCCAGGCCTTTCCAAGCCTTCTTTTGCGAGCGTAAGGCCCCACTGTGCCAATTCAGAGGCCGTCACCCCTGTGGGGCGGCCTTTGTCATTTTTTGCCACTGACCTGTAATGGAGTGATAGGCTCCAAATAGTACCTGGCATCTACATAATTCGCGGAAACTGGGAATGGACGTGGATCCGCCTTAATCACCTCCGCTTTATCTGTCTCCCTGTTCCACATAACTAGTTCCTGATGGAGAGTTGATGGAACACAGTAACTCCGATGGATCCAGTCTCTGCCCAGAATAGCACTGTAAGACTTATAACAATCTGTCACAAAGAAAGCATAAACTCCCTCAGCAGGGCCAACCTTGATGCGTAAGAAAAGTAAGCCCAGGGTCTTTGTTACAGTCCCCGCGAAGTTCTTGAGCGTGAGGGACGTAGACTGGATTTTCTCTTTCTTGATTCCGAGCAAGTGCATGGTCCTGGTAGTGATGACATTAACGGCAGCTCCGGTATCAACCATGATCTTGCTAACTTTGGTGACGCCAACTTCTGCTGTGATATATAGAGGTCTCATGTGTTGGACCATAGCAGGTGTTGGCTTGGTGAAGCTCATGAAGAATTCTTTGCTGTGAGCATCCTCCGTTTCAAGAAAGACCGCTTCTTCCACAGGTGTCGTGACCGCCGATGTGATCTGTAAGGTTACACACTACTTTCCTCAGCTTAGACGCAGTCCTGAGCGGCGACCGGTAGCGCATACCTCACGGGAAGTACGTAAACCATGTTGCAAGACGTGTCAGTCATATCTGTCTCCTCCATGTCATCTTCCAGGTTAAGCTTGGGTTCGTTAACAGGGGTGTCAACGTTGAATTGCTTAGCCAACCGGTCTACCAACGACTCCTCTGTAAGGCCTTTCACCTCACACTGCTTGTGCTCCTGTATCACGGGAGCCCGCTTAGGGGAGTCTGACTTCGGTTCCCTTGCTATGCTTACCTCTAGGGGAGCGACCACTACACTCTGGACTCTTTTTGGTCTCCACTGTAAGGTATCGGTAGTCTTGTCCTTACCCCCCAGTCTCTCAAAAACCGAAGATTTAGCTTCTGGTTCTTCGCGAAACAACTTGCGCCTGACATGTGGTCGCCGAGTCGGCGAACTCTCCTTTCGAGCTAGCGGAGGTGTTCTCTCTTCAGTGATCCTGCAAAAAACACTAGGCTTAAATGCCCCTGTTGCTGAGCTCGCTTGTTTTTGAAGGCTGCGGGGAGCCATTAATGGTTTAGCAGCTAATGCCTCCATCTCCTTCTGATACTGCTCAGGTGATTTGACCAATTGCGAAGGCTTGATCAGGCCCTGGTCCAGAGCCTCTAGCGCGCGCTTGGCTTCCCCAAACCTGCGCTGCAGTTTCCTCTTCCTGGAATGGCTTATTTCCACTGCCTTCCCCTTTTCCCTGGTGTACCATTTTCCTTCCTTGATGGTGGCGGCTGGAGCAGGCGGGATATAGGGCTTGGTCAGGATGTCCTTGTGCTCGTTCGTAGCTTTCTCCTCTTGTTTCTGATCAACCGCGGCCGTTCTCAGTTTCTTGAATAAATTGGAGTCCTTTGGGGATGGTGGTGACTCCATTTTCTCATTTTCTCTTGGGCTAGAAGGTTGATAGTTTCGCGATGGCGAGGCCCACTTGAGGGGCGGGAGAGAGCCAAAACGAAATGTCTGCTCGACCTCTTCATGCGACACTTGGATGCCACACTCTTTTGTGCATCGCGAGCATAGGACCACGGGTGAGGCTTTTCCAACTGGTTTAGCTTTCTTCTTTGCAGGGGTCTCATCCTCGGCAGACTTTCCTTCTCGCCCCTTTGTACTCAAATCCAAGGTTGGTTTCCTCTGGTTCTGCTTGGCCCAATTCACATCGACCATATTGATCCCGGTGTCGGGAAAAAGGTTCAAGTCTATGAGCGCTGCCGCTGTTACTGGGGATTCCACATGCAAACTGCCATTATTAAGCCATACCTGAATCTGGTCTTTGAGCTTCACACAGTCCGCGGTATTTTGATTCCACAGGTTGTGGAATTTGCAGTACTTCTTCCCTTTCAGCTGGTCTGGTCGAGGAAAAGGTCCAAAGTCGGTCTTCACCATCTTCGCGGCGATCATCTCATCCAGAATCTCATGTGCCTTATTGGCATCATATGTATATGTCGCGAATTCAGGTTTGGTGAAGGCCATCGATTTGAGCTTGACAGGCTCCTTGGAAATTTTCAGTTGCTTCAGGGCTGGATTCTTCCTCCCGGTTAGTTCATAAGCAGCGATATCATTCTCCTCTTCCTCGTCGTCATCTTGAACCACTTCTTCACTGTGATGATGGTAGTAAGGGTTATAAGTAGCCGGCTGGTAGCTCAGGGCCGCTACAGTGCGATGTTTTCCTGGTACATATGTCCCTTTGGACGCATTCTTCCTTGCGTCAGTTTCTCTGAGGAGATGTTCAAAGTTGCCTACCTATGTGATGAGCTCTCCCATTGATTGGATCATGCTGCCATGTTGCTTCTTTCACTGACGAGGTTCCAAACCCTTGACCGCCAGCTTGACTAACTCTTTCTCTAGCAGGATGACGTTCAGCTTGGCTTTCTGAATTTGGAAGCGCTGAAGATAGGCCATAGCGGACTCTGTAGGCTATTGGGCCATCTGAGTGAGAGAAGCCAGGTCAACCTCAGGCTCAATGGCTCCAAAGGTTTCTCGGAAAAGCTTTTCCATTGCGGGCCAATCCGCCACTGTCCCTGGTCGAAGTTTGGAAAACCATCTAAAGGCAGCTCCCAAGAGAGAAGTGCCAAAGATCCTGCATTTGAGGATATCATCATTCTGGTACTGGCTGCATTGCACCCTAAACCTGGCCAGATGAGTGGCCGCATTCTCGGTGTCTTCCCCTGAAAAAGTAGAAAATATTATATTTTTATAACCCCTGGGAAAGGGTGCGAGCATTATATGCGGCGGGAAAGGTCCCTCATAGACCCCATCTATTTGGGTCCTAGGATTAGCCAGCCTGATCATCTCCTCTACCTCTTCACGTCTGACATATTCTGGGCCCGGAGGCGGAGGAGGGGGTGTCGCCACAATATGGCGAGCAGCCTGCAAGGGTATTGCCTGGTTTACAGTCGCTGTCCTTTCTCCTATATGCACAACGCGGGTTGTAGCTGGTTGCTGAAGAGTCACTGCTGGTATAGGCATCTCTTTTGTCAAGCCTGTTATTTTAATCGGGTTACCAGCCTGGTCAATCCCATAATAGCTTCCTGGCAGCTCTTGGTATACGTTTTCTGCCTCGTCGCTGTCGTATTGAACGAATGTGGTAGAGCCGAACGAAGCTCCACCAACTTTTGATGCCCGATGCTTCTATCTGGTGGTCTGTTCGCCTGACAGGGTGGCATTTTCTTTGCTGCCGCCGATAACCAAAGCTTGCTCTTTATTTTTCAGTTGTGTAGCAGCAACGGTTGTAGAAGGTGTAGCGGTATTGCTGCTAACCTTCTCTCGCTGATTCGGCGGCACGTACTTGCCCGAACCAGACGGCTGACCAAGGGAGCCAAGGATAGCGTTAGGATCCCCTAAAGCTTTGTTCAACACTTCTCTTGCCTGGTTCAATTCGGCTCTTTGCATTGCCACCTCGGTTGCGAGGTTAGCGCCATCCTTGTGAAGACCTGCCATATCTGACGCAGTCTGCCTGGTTTGGTTCTTGATAGCCTCCATGATTTCTTTCTGGCATTAGTTCTGCTCACTAGCGATACCTGTGGCATGAGCCCTTACTGCACTCTCTGATTGTGTGATTTGTTGCTTAGTATCTTCTGCATGTCGGGTAATGCGCTGGTCTAGTTCGCGTATGAGCTGGTCTGTTTTCGCGGTTTCCCTTTCAAAATCAGCGGCTATCTTCTTGAGATGATTTTCAATATTCTCCATGATGATCGCGAACCTCACCTCGGAGGTCGCTCCCTCTGGAATAGGCTTCGCAACGAAAGCCTTTCTTCCTCCACTTTCCACTGTATTGGAGACAGCGGTAGTGATAACAGGCTCACTGGCCTGATTAGTAGTGACACTCTGACCCTCAGTAGCGGTCGGGTGATTCTCTCCCCGTTCAGTTGACATATCGGATGATTGGGAATGACGAGAAAATCTTTGAGTCACTTATTCTTCAGAAAGACCACGACAGTCCGCGTGAGAATGCGGTCTGTAACTGGAGGTCTTATGCTTTGAGCAGTTAGCGTAAGGGTTTTCGCTCGACTTCCCAATGGCTAAATTCACGAAGAGACACTATTGTCGTCCCACTGGGCATGCCAAAATGTTTGGCTCCAAAACCAGTTGGCGTGCAAATTGTCTCTTTTGAGCGTGTGTGCGGGCGTGCCAGCACTGTGGGGTGCAGTCGTCGGGGGAGTCCCTTGACCTGACTTCTTCTTCAAGCGTTGTGGACGAGGAGAGCACCAACCTCGTCACAAGGTTCTTCTCTAGCCTTTCGAGAAAGGACTTCTTGCCTTACGGTTAAGGACTTTGGATGTGATATCTTCGCGTCACCGAATCGATACTCAACGTTGTAGGCTGAGCAGAGCAATCACCGGGAAGTTTGGAGAAAGCAAGGGTTTTGCTAAAGCGTGACTTTAGCTTCGCTGGGTTGCGAGGGTGTTACCCTTGCTTCGCTGGTTGAGAGAGTCTCGGTGGCAGTGGTACTGGCAGTCGGCTCTTGGAGAGACTAGGACTGGAAGCACGGTCGCCGGGTTGATCTAGTGATGCTGACAGTCGGCTCTTGGAGAGACTAGGACTGGCGCGCGGTCACCGGGTTTCAACGAAGTTGAAGGTTTGCTCCGGGGAGGCTTTGTAATCGCTGGTATTGATTGATTTGAGAGAGAAAGAGCTCTTTTGTCCTTGAAACCAGGTATTTATAACTAGGGTTTCGACTGTTCCTTGCTATAGAAGGATTATTGATTCAAGTTTCCTATTCAATCTCTGTTACTTGACTCCAATAAGGTTTCGTCTTCCTCATGGATTATGGAATGGGCGAAGCTGTAACCCAAACCCAAGTAGGCTTATTTTTGGGCCGCAGGTATTGGTCCGCTGTGCTAAATCCACTAAACAATCTTGCCAAAATTACTTTTGGGCTCAAACACAGTCCACATAATCATATCATGATCCGAGCACATGCATAAAAGTTGAAAAAATTTATGAAAAGGTGCATATAAACGAAAATAGATTCTGAATGGATAGACATATAAAAATTGCAGATTTTCATGGTGGTGTTATACCTCCTTGTTTTCTTCTTCTCCTTGCACCTTGAAAGAGCATACTTTGTTTAGAGTACATTCATGTTAAGGAACTTTTGGAAAATCAGAAAAGGCTCCAGAATTCATTTGCCTTCCAAAACCATCACTAGCATGACTTGCAGTGCCATCAGTGTTCGGATTTGAATCAGGAACACATAGAACAGTCCTAAGGTAGCTCCTCTGTGATGTTTTTGGGAAGAAATCTTGATTTGCAGACTTGAGACAATCATTAGCCTCAAACTCTTATTATTTGGGATGACATGGCTCTGTTACACTTCTAGCACTCTGGAAAGAAAAAAAAAAGTAAGAACCGTACAAACATAGATTTATAGCAACCCTTTTCTGTATTAGGTACATTCACATTCAAATTAGCAGAAACACTAACAAAAAAATGGTAGGGACTAAGTACCAAAAAGTTCCTACTAACCCTTCAACAAAACATCCAATGTAATTAGCAAAGAGACAAGCTTTACCTTGTTCCCTAGTTCAATTAAATGTAACGAACACCCAAAGAACAACCCCCAAAAAAGTTACAAGGTTCTGCATCAAGGTAGTTTGGACTTTACTACTACCTGAAGCTGACTCAGTAACTCTTCCTCGTGTCTCCCATACTTACTATTTTGGTTCTGATTCAAACAACATCCCAAAACCAAGTGAAAGATCACAAAACCAATCCAAGAATCCTCGCTAACCAAACAATCTCACTGGAATCAAAATCTGATTTCCAAGCAAGGTTTAAATTTCATACCTAAGGCAGAGGAGGAACCCCATAGCTTGAAACTTATGTTGATTCGAAACAATCAAATCATCAAGACTAACAACAGAGGGAGTTTGCCAAACTAGAAAATCCGAAAACCATCAAACAAACCCAATGATGGTTACCTGACGGTTTTCTAAACTTTTTGCAAGTCTATTATCCGACAACGATGACATTCGAGTTTCCTCCGGGGAAGACACAACCAGGAGTTGCACTGAGGAGGAACTTAAGACGGCCAACTCCTTAATTAAACCCAAACCCAAATCAAATCTGTATATTGCAAAAAGGCCAAAACATGTTGATGTGTGTTCATCCCAGATCTAAAAGATTAATTGAGGGTTTTAGAGATTGGGAAATACCTGCATCGAAGAAGGAGGAGGGGCGTAGGCGAGAGCGGAGTGGAACCTGAGCTAGGACTTGTTCTTGTCGTCATCACTCTCATTTTTCATGAAATCGAAGAAGCGCGGAGCGGGAGTGAGAGGAGGAAAGAGAGGCAGTGGTGTTCATGGAAAGAGAGTAGGAATGAGAGAGAGAGAGAGAGAGAGAGAGAGAAGAGGGAGCTAGCTTTCGGGTTTTTTTTTTTTTTTTTTTTGAGGAGGAAAAAGTAAGGTAGCTTTGTAGAAAACGGGGGAAGTTCAAGTTTTGGTAGATGGAGGGAGTCGAAAAATTGAAATTTAGTCAAATGTGGGGAGTCAACTAGAGCATCAGAAGTCACAATACTGAGACAATATAAATTAAAGAACCATTGTTTGTAACAATGTCACACAACAGACAAGAAAAGATGTTGTATGAATAGAAAATATCAGACAACATCACAACATAGTTATTGTCTGATAATAAATTGCACAATAGCAATGTAAAAAGAGTTGTCTGAATAGATTTATTCAGACGACATCAAATTTTGACCATTGTCTGAATAACAATGGAACAACATCAACAATTATTATGTTGTCTGATACTAGCTAGTTGGACAACAGCAATCTGAAAATCTGTTGTCCCTTTAAGAAATGCGGACAACATCACACTTATTTTACAAAAACTGTTGTATGATATTGAATTATACACAATTGAATAATTTTTGTTGTCGTCTGAATTTTTTAGACGACAGATAAAATGTCCGCAGTTGTCTGATGCATGTTGTCTAATTCAAATATTGGCGTAGTGATGTCACTATTCGGACTATTAAATCCAATAAAGTTATGAGAGAAGATCTCTTGGATTTAGACACATATTGACTCTGTCACGACAAGATAGGTCATCCTAGTCATGATATGATGATCCGTCTACTAAAGACTTCACACAAGACATCCATTCTCTCGAGCGAAACGAAGCATGAATCAAAAATTGATTCCTGGACTAAGTGTGACCGCCGCCGTTGCCTCTAGCTCCGCCGTCGTCCACCACCAGCCTAGGGCTGGCACAATCCCTATCTATGACGCCATGGATGGCGACCATCATGGTAATGGTGCCCTAGGTGATGCTGCAATCACCAACTTTGCTTCAAATAGAGTTTCAGACACTCAGGCCCAACCAAAATCCTCATTGGTTGCTTCTAAAGCCCCTCGCTCGTTTTACAAAGCCTGTTTGAGATTAGGACTGACACCGTCCTATGCAAATGATATGAAAATACTCATTCTGTTATTACATAGAGTCCATGGGGATTCTGTGGACTAGTTCAACCAACTTGCGGACGTTTAAATATCTCATGATGTTGGTTGACAAGCAAACACGCTGGTCACGTGTTGTGCCATTGTCCACTTGTAATGCTGCTTATGCTACACTCCTAGCACATATCATATGACAACGGGCTCACTCCCCGAATCATCCTATTTAGTCAATTGGATTTGACAATGCCAGAGAGTTTACATCGAAGACTTTTGATGGTTATTGCATTGGGACTGATGTTAGACATCATATTCCCATGAACACACCCAAATGGTCTCGCGGAAATGACTATGATGGTAGCTCGGATATTGGTAATGGGCACAAATCTCCTTATAGACGCTTGGGTGATGCAATATCGCATGCAGCTATGCTAATTCGTCTACGACCTACTGCCACTCAATCTATCTCTACGTTACAGCTAGTGACTGGGTACAAGTATTTCGTACTTACGCACATTTGAGTAAGCCATTTATGTGCCAATTGCGCTGCCATAGCGCACTATGATGGGTCCTTATAGACGAATGGGCAACTCCATTGGATTTGAGACTCCAACAATCGTCCGCCACTTAATGCCCTTGCAAGGTGATCTCTATATCGCTAGATTTGCGGATTGTCACTTTGATGAGACAGTCTTCCCGTCGTTAGGGGAAGATAAAAACAAGGATGTTCAACAGGAACGACAAGAATTGTCGTGGTTTGTCCCCACTATGTCTCATCTAGGACCCCACTAAAGTGACAAGATCACACATATCTACTGCAAACATGCCTGCAAGGAAGAACGTCCCTATAAGAGGACGTAGCGCCTCCCTACAAGGAGGTAGGCATGGCGCTAATGCCAAAGAGAGCGGCACTCTGGCGTTATAGGCCATGGCCCCAGCTAGGATGCGTGGGAGGCCCGTGGGTTCGAATGATACTTTGGCACAAACCAATCCTTTGATCATCGACACTCAAAATCCATCTCATGAGTATCTTCCGGATTATAGTAATCATTGGGGGACGCCTCAACGTCAGAACCTATTCCTGAGAATATAAAACTCTTTGAAAATTACACTAGTGTACATGAGACATGTGTTGTGAAATTTTAATTAAAACTCGCAAGCGCACGAATCGTCGTTAGTATAGTGTGCAAGTACGAGGTCGTTCCAACTGAGGATTGATAATTAATTTAAATCCTAACCTAATTAATCCAAACACAAAAACACATAAGAAATCAAACTAAAGAAGATATGGTTTTGGATTTTTGAATAAAGAAATAATATGAAACTTAAAGAAAGAAAGAAAGAAACAAATAATGATAAAACTTAGGGTTTCATAATCAACCACTAACAATCCTATTCATGTTTCAATGCAATTAACAGATTCTTTTATTTCTTTAGATGATAATTCCCGTATCTAAGTCCTTCTCAGGTACTCTAGACCATAGTATTCCTTAAGTGTATGATGCTCTCCCTCTCGGGTAAAGATCGTATATCCTAACCATGCAGTTTATCCTTCTCAGGTATAAATTTAACATGCAAGACTCATTACGCTTTAGAAAACAAGGGAATCAAGCAAACCATTAGTCTTTCTCAAGTAATAATGTAATTTACCACACTTAATCACAAGAAGCTAATCAAATTATATTGCATCTCTGCTTCAAATTTGTCTTCCAATTACTATATGCAAAGCCCTAAGGTGATCAATCAAAAAACTTAAACATAAAGCATCAATTCAAATAGTGATTAAGCATTCATCATAAAGAAACTATAAATCCATCAATATAACATCAAAGTACATAAACAATCATGATAGGGCATCATCCTAACCCTAGAAAAAGATTTAGCAAAATATAACTAAATAAAACATAGGAAAAACATAAAAAGAATGGAAGGGAAAAAGATGGAGAAAGATGGATGAGTCGTCTCCGCTCCTTAGGCGTCTTCAATGTGCTCCCGAGACTCCCTCCTCATGTAAATTCGTGCTCCCTTATATAGGGAAAATTTCTGCTCATCTTTGGCTTCAAGTTTCCTTGTAAGACTTGGATTTGGATTCCTTTCTTCATTTGGAATGGGAAAACCTTGAAATATCTCTTTTAGAAGTAGGAATACATGTATTCTTGAATCCTCATCTGAATTAACTTCCTTGAAACATTAGGATTGCCGATCTTGTGCTGCAAAACTTGAGTTCTCCACGAATGGTTGTAAATTCCCGAGCAGATTTCCTGTCCGACCTATCTTCACTCAAATAATCATAACTTTCTCCAGAAGTATCGAAATTGAGATCCGTAAAATTATGAAGAAAATAGACATCCGTAGCTTTCCATGCATATAAGGTTCATTGTCTGATTCGATCTAGATAACTCCCAGTAATTCGACGAAGTTGGTGGTTCTGCACAGGCAGATTCCCTGCAGTCTCAGATTGCACATTGTCTTTCAATCCAACTTAGCTCATTTTGGCTTCTTTTCTTCTCTTTATGAGGCAAACCTACAGAAACACTATAACAACATAAATGACTCGAAATAAGGATAACTAAACATAAATACCAAGATTAAGAGGCATAGAAATATAGGATAATATGAGCATATCAACATGGGATAGAAACTCCATCATAATTGATGATGTAATCGCGCATTTCGTTGCCCATAAGTTTGTTGAGTCTGATGATATCGAACCACGCTCCGTTGATGAATGAATGCCAATGTAGAGAAATTTGGCCTAAATGGTAATATGCGATCCAGGTTAAGTTGGATTCTCTAACGAAGAGGAAGGTTTTTGAGCCAGTGATGCCAACACCTCCTGACATAAAACCTATTAACTCATTGGGTCTTCGTTAGAAAGCGTGATGAGAAAAAGAAATGGTAATCTCGCCTTATGGAGCAAGAATTCTCACAAAACACCCTGGAATCAACTACGATGAGACATATTCTCTCGTAATGGATGTCATTGCACTCCACTACCCTGTCAGTTTGGTAGTTTCCAAATAACTGAACATGCAACTTACAAATGTGGTCACTACGTATCTCTATGGGGATCTAAATACAGAATATACATGAAGGTTCATGGTGAACTTCATTTACCCAAGTCAAGTGGCTCTAGACCACGGAGCGCATTTACAATAAGGTTGAAATGCTCACTAAAGTGACTACTTGATTGGGAAGGGATATGCCCGTGCGTTTCCATAACAAATTACAGATTCTATCATGGTTCATGTTGGACATGATCTTAATTGGAAGCCCTTAAAGAGTTAACAGAATCCGCTGAATACTTGAAATCCGAGTTTGAGATGAAAGATTTTGGGATAACACGATTATGTCTCTGTTTAGAACTTGAGCATCGTGTTGATAGATGCTTTGGCATTTTGACAAGGTCAAGCCTTCAAGCACCCCCATAAATCGTCCATAATCTTGATCTTGAAAAGGATCCTCTTCGTCCAAAGGATGATGACGAAGACGTGCTAAAGGAAAAAGTGTCATGCTTAAGTACAATAGGCGCATTATTGTACTTAGCTCAATGCACAAGACCAGACATCTTATTTGTCATGAATTTGTTAACTAGATATAGCTTTGCGCCAAAACTTCCATTGGATTGATGTAAAAGATATCTTTCGGTACTTGAGATGTATGATTGATGTAGGCTTGTTCTATCCCTACAGAGAGATGATGGATTCAGACCCATCACACACCAGGAACGTCACCAACACTGCCATGCGTCCTCTATCCCCATCCCAAAACGACATGTGTTTTGGAAGTTTTTGCTGATGTTGGGTATCTCTCTGACCCATACAAAAGTCATTCCCAAACTGGTTAAGTGTTCACCATGGGTAAGACCGCAATATCTTAGAGGTCTACAGAACATACCCTAGTTGCTATATCTTTGAACAATGCGGAGATTATTGCTCTTCATGAAGTGGTTCGTGAATGTATATGGATTGGATCCATAATTACGGATGTTCAAACAATTGTGATTTGAAGTCTACCACAGATGAGCCTATGAGCATTTAGGATAATGCTACTTGTTTTGAATGAATGAAGCAAGGCTACATCAAAAGCGACAACACCAAGCATAATCAGCAACAACAGACTCTCTTCAAGATCAAAGTGAACTAGGTTCGATCTGAGGACAGTGTGGCAGACTTGCTCACTAAGTCAGTGCCTAAATTCCACTTTCGAGAAACATGTTGGTAGCATCGTTTGCGGAAGTTATCCGAACTCCCATGACTGTAGCCATCAAGGGGAGATGCAAACATCAGGGGGAGATGTCTACATGTATGGTCTCGAAACGTGAAGGGTGTGTTGTGTTCTTTTTCCCCTTTGACCGAGGTTATTTTTGTCCCACAGGGGCGTTTTGTTACTCGGCAAGGTTTTTAATGAGGCAACGAGAGAAGCACCACGTTTGGGTGACACAAGGGGGAGTGTTCAAGTAAATCCAGAATATGTGTCTTGCCCAAACTCAAGGTTACTTGACCTAGTTGTAATAGAGTTTTGAATTAGAGATATTCATAGATATCCGATTAACTGTACGATTATATTTCCTTGTACAACTCTGATTCTATGCCTTGTAATCCTCTATATAAAGAGGCCCATATTATCAATGAAAGTACGACTCAATTCTCTCCCAATTTCTGTTTTCCTTAAACCGGTTCTTGAATCCTGAAATCGAGGCGCTTCTTCTGGCAAATTTTGGTAGCAATCGGAGGTCCGAAAGGTGGTGAACCGGTAAAGTATTTGATGCGGGTGGTTTGGAGCTTCCAATGGCCGGTTCGATAGGTTTCCGGCCGGTTTCGGTTGTTCTGCCGTTGGTTCTGGACTCCTGGTGTCGAGGGCTTCAGGATGTGCGGCGGGGGCTGAAAGAGCTTCAAGGTTTTGTATTCGGATTTAGCGTTTTGGCTAATAGGTTTTAGGATTAGGGCGTCGTGCTGATAACGTGTTTAAGGAAAACTGAAATTGGGAGATAATTTAGTCGTACTTTCACTGATAATAATGACATCTTTATATAGAGGATTACAAGGCATAGAATTAGAGTTGTACAAGAAAATATAATCATACAATTAATCAGATATCTATTAACATCTCTGAGAATATCTATAATTCAAACCCCTATTATAACTAGGTCAAGTAACCTAGAGTTTGGCCCAGACACATATTCTGGATTTACTTAAACATCTATTTATAAAAAGGGGAAGTGAAATTTGCACTCCCCCAATTACATTCTGCACTCCTTCTGATTATTTTAATATTATCTATACACTACATGCATCTCTTTGTTGTTCCACAATTTCCCCTTAAATCTTCCAAAATTTGTAGTTCTTTCTCTCTGCTCTTCCTTTATATTTTGAACCTGATCTGTGAGATTCTCAGGTTTTCTTTCTTAAATAGATCAAGTTGAGGGACTCTCAAGGGAAGAAAACCTGAAAAGGAAATATCAAGAGAGTAGATGTCAATTATTAGAGAGATTTGATATAGGATATGAATATATGATATCAACAGCCTATTCTTCAAGACCAAAAGTAGTTTATCAAATTAAGTAAAATTTCCCAGATTCATTGCCCAATGAATACACTGAACAAGGATCACAAACACCCAATTTCATGGGCAGATTATTCCCAAATTCCCAATATTCGAGTCATCAATCTCTAAAATTTGCTGTTTTCTTTATGGGTTCTGCACTTTTGCTCTTTATATTTGAGTTTCAATTCAAAACAAAAAACCCAGTTTATTGAGAGGCAAATCGTGATTTTGAGAGCAAGTGAGAGAAAGGTTTTTGGGTTCGTTCAATCATTAGACAAGTGAAGATTCATAGAGATTGATAACAGAGAAAAAATTAGTTGATCTTTACACCAAGAAATTTTCGAACTGGGGAAGAAACATCAATTTTCCAAACGGGATCAGTGAACTTTTCCCTTGGATTGCTTGTCATCTTTCTTTGTTTCTAATAGCATCAGAATCAGTCTTCCAAATGAATCCAAAAATAGGATTTAAATAGAAAAGATAAAGAAGAAGAAGAAGAAGAGCAGAGAGATCATCGTTAAAGAAGAGAGAGAGAGAGAGAGAGAGAGAGAGATGAGAGGATCAGAAAGAGAAATTTTGATAAATGACCCTTTTTGGGTCTTCAAGATGGTTTATAACCTTATTGTTTAATTTAGTTGAAAAATAACCATTTGAGAAGGTAAAAAGTCATATAAACCCTTATTAAATCCCTAGAACAAAAACTTGAAAATTTTTAAGAAATCTTTTCTCATTCGGTGAGCAGAAGATTTTGAACTTTTAAACTCTGAAATTTTTCTCCTCTAATTTACATATTATTGACCTACACAAACCAATATGCTATATTTTTGCTTTGACCCGTGGAATACAATTGCTCTACTTTGCTTTAATTGAAAAGGGAAATATCATTTTCATACTTTGTTTGAATAGCCAAAAAAAAAAAAAAAAACCAACAGTAGCAATGTACAAGGTTGCAGACACTAAATGACTTCTTAATGTCAAGCTTAGTGAAGAAGTAAAATGCAGCAAATAGAAAAAATTACAGCGCTGAAACTTAAGTACATAGAATTAAAGTGTTGTAATTTAAAACACGACATTAATAGGAAGATCGCATTCCATCAAACAAGTGGAATTGGATTTTGGCAAGTTGCACGGTTATGACCTCCTCCACCGCATCTTGTACACTTTTTTCTAATTGCATCTTCTCCTATAGATGGAATTCGTACCGTCTTACGTCTTCCAAGTACTACTTGTCTTATTGGTGGTAAGACAATTTTGTTCTGCACGTCTTCAGGCACATCCCACTCACTTTTATTCCCAACTGGCCAAATAGGCTCCGCATACGCTAACATAAGTGCATTGGCTGTGTAAAATTGGGAGCACATGCTATACACTGATATTCCTTTAGTTCTACAGGCAACAGTTGCATGGGCACAAGGAAGTCGATCAAGATCAAACTATCGACATGTACAAGTCATATTATTTAAGTCCACTGTAAATGTTTGACTTTGATCATGTATTTGAAATGCATAGAGATCAATTGGAGACACCTAATGTATAATGAAACCAAAGTGAGCATGTTTCCGAATCGAAAATCAAATAATATAGTATAACAAGTACAAATATTATGACACTAATTTTTAGAATACATACCCGCATATGCGAACCACTATTGTTGTTTTTGCGCACTTTGTCTTCTGCCCATTTGGTTAAGTGTGTATTAAGGGAGCTTGCTGCATCACGTCGTTCAACAAACCATTGTTGAAGCACCTCTCTTAGGTGATCCACTAAAGCAGTAATTGGTAATTTTCTAGCATCTTTAAGCTTTGAGTTCATAGATTCAGCAATGTTGGATGTCATCATGTTGTATCTGTACCCCATAAAATGAGCTCGTGCCCACTTATGACACCCAATGTCTTCAAGATATTTACAGACTTCTCCATCTTTTATTTTTCGAATGTCATCCATCAATGTATTGAACTCGGATACTTGGTACTTCTTTGCTGCTGTGTAATATAACTTAAGGATCTTCATTTTTTGCCAAACTTTGATTGCAGGTTGTTAGCTATGTGAAAGATGCAGGCTCCATGATGTGCTACAGGAAAAACATTATCCACAGCTTTGGCAATGCTTCCATGTCGATCAGATATAAAAACCAAGTTCTCTACAACTCCAATGGCCCCTCTCAATTTTGTCAAAAACCATGACCATGAGGCATCATTTTCCGAGTCTACCACCCCAAATGCCAAAGGATATATTTGATTCTCTCCATCTTGGCATGCAGCCACAAACATGGTTCCAAAGTACTTTCCTTTCAAAAATGTACCATCTATAGCGATCACGGGCCTCATAGAATCACGAAATCCTCTAATTGAGGCTCCAATTGCCATGAAAAAGTATAGAAAGTGATTATGTTCATCAGTTTCTATGTGTGTTATTGTACCTTGATTTTTGCGCTCTAACATAGCACAATATGTTGGAAGTATAGCAAATGATTCCTCTGGTGATCCCCTTGCAATTTCTAGTGCTGCTTCTCTTGCCCTCCAAGCTTTATTATAGCCCATATTAACTCCAAGTTGGACACGCGCATCATCAATGATATCTCTAGGTCTGTATATACGCGAGGTTCCTCCCTCAAATTTTGACTTGACAAATTGACCAATTAGGGAGCTGCTTGCTTGTCGATGATCACGATGAATAATATCCAACGAACAAGAATGTTCATTATGAAACTTTCTTACTTCAAAATAGGCCAAGTCTTGTAGCTTTATTGCACGGAGTCGCCACTTACAATTAGGATCCACACACCTAACTTCAAATCGATCACTAGCAGATTTGTTCACTTTAAACTCGTAATTCTTTCTTATTGCGAGCATGCCCAAATGTTGTTTCAAGGCTTTCTTACTCGGATATAACTGACCTACCAAAATATCTTCATTGGTGTCCTCAAATGCAACATTCTCATAGTCTTCTATGCGCCTTCTCTTGCTAAAATAAGAAGATGATGGAGTAGAGTTAGCATTCGTAGGTTGCTCAGTTTCAATTTCTACATCGTCCATTGGACTCTCATTATCCCAAGTGGCATGTGGAAACTCATCTTCCTCTCTATTTTTGTATGATACATTACCACCATTATCCAACCCAGAGTTTACTACTATTCGCTCATGCGGGGAACTCAATGCAATTGGACTCTGATCTTCAAGCTCAGTAGAGAACATTGTTGAGACAACATCATCATACTGAAAAGATGGGTTAGGTCTACTATTCATGCCTTGATTACTTCCACTTACAGATCTTGATAAGCTGCGTTCCAGAGTAATGTATAATGGAATCTTGTTAGGTTGCACTGAGAGGCTGTCACACACCCAACTAGCTACATCTTCGTTGTCAACTATCTCCATTGTGTTGCACACCCCTAAGCTGTTCTTATATTGATAATGCAATTTCATTCCACATTGATTTGGACTAATACCAATCCGATGATATAATTCCTTCACAAGCTCTTGGTAGGTAACATTGTTTGAGACTAACATTGATTTCGATTGATCACTTGTATATTGGGAGTTCACCCATTTCCCACCGTAATAAAGAACAACCATGAACCAATTCATTATCTGAAAGAAAAGAAAAAAGAAAGAAAAGAAAAAAGAAAGAAAGTGACCATGATAGTAGTCTAGCGTTAATACAAATATATATATCAATGATGCTTTATGGAATAAACAGAAGCAAGGCATCAAACAAAATAAAATTATAAAAATAACAACAGCAAGGCTATATGAAGTGTAGACTTAAACTAAACGAAGTGGAGGCTATTAAACAAGCAGGACTGTAGGGAGACATAAATCTTCTAAGCTAGACTCCTTAAACTGTTGTTCAATACAGAAACACAAGGAAGCGTGAAGGCAACAATCACTAACCAGGAAAGTATATCACTAAATATATATTATGGAACAACAATGCATATATATATTTGTTAAATCAAATATCCCCAACAAGGAGGGAGATCATCAATATCATTTCAGATAGTTGCACGTCCTATTTGACTCAATCAGCAATGTCTATATAGATTTTTATGCAGAACGACATGCAAGCATGTAACAATGTAAATAGAGGATTGATACAGAAACTTTCATCCAAGTGTGAAAGTTAAAACTAATAGCTATACTCTGACCATTATCTCTGCAGTGCTTGCATAAATTAGAGCTAGACTGGGTTCCACTGCAATTTCATGGAACTCAGAAGGATATGAAATGCACGTTTTGGTCCGGCCTCACGCTTCAATGAATGGGTTAAAACCCTTTTATAGACCAGATGGACAAGGATTTGGGGTTAAGCATATGGTCCCACAAGAGTTATCGACATCCCCCTACGATCGATCTAGAATTGGTATTTGCTATTAGTGGTGTGTTTGTATTTCTCTCAGGTACTCATGATCCTATATATGACTATCACGATGACGCAGAGATGAAAGCTTCACACCTATTAAATCATAAGCCTTTTGGCTTGGTACCGGTAACTGGTGAATGTGGTGACTATGATTGATCTAGTTTTCTAATTCTTTTGTTCACACTACATCATTGTTAGTAAACTTGTTCCCCATGTATGCCGACATATAACCAAATTACTCTGCACTCAACATATAAATTAAACCCTAAAATCTTCAAGAACATAATTAAAATAGCAAGCATTGA
Organism: Rosa lucieae; assembly: GCA_024704745.1. Classification (NCBI taxonomy): domain Eukaryota; kingdom Viridiplantae; phylum Streptophyta; class Magnoliopsida; order Rosales; family Rosaceae; genus Rosa; species Rosa lucieae. The sequence goes on along the minus strand of CM045495.1, from coordinate 410,236 downwards.
ATCTTTATTTGACCACGAAATTATAATCTAATTCTTGAAAAGAAAAACAAAGAGATTATTGATGTACATACCTTGAAAACTTTTGATTGTGTTCCAAATCAGTCAGATAGAGTTTAGGTTTTGACTATAAGAGAAATTGGTTGTCATGGTAAAATAGAAGCAGGAACGATAGAAAAAGAAGAGGTAGAGAAGTGAGTGGTTTATTAAGGGTAATAAAGACATTATATACTATCATATGGTTATCTTTCAACTAAATTAGAAAATAAGGTTATAAATCATTTTAAAGACCCAAAAAGGGTCATTTATCAAAATTTCTCGATCAGAAATTAGTGGAAGACATAATAATCATGACAAGGGTAATATAGGAAAGCCATGCTATCAGAATATAAGAAAATATTAAAATAAGAAAGAAAAAAATAATAAAAAAAAATAAAAATAAATAAAAACTATGAAAAAGTCTTCACCCTTCCAGGAAAGCAGGTATGTAAATAGAAATCACTTCCTAGGGGAGAGGCCCTGTTAGCGAAAGGCCCAAACATATTCAGGTTTGTGTTTAAAGAAAGACTACCCCCAATCCAAATCCCTCGATTCCCAAATAGCAGTGAAGAAAGAGTGTGGTTTCTGCTGCAATAAGCCAGACATGTACCTGCTTCTAGTGAAGGACTTGCGAAAAGCGAAATCTTCATTCCATAGAGCAAACAACATAGGTAATTTTTCTTCTTTTCTTTCCGTGATGATAAAATACATTTCTGTGCTCAAATTGCTGCCGCATTCTAGTTTTGTTTGGTTTCTCTGCAATTGATGAAAGTCATAACCTCGAAATTGAAAACTTAAGAAACTTGAACTTGGTGAAATTTCACTAAGGATTCGGCAGATATGATTTACCAACACTCGATGCTCTTTCTTGCTCTTAGTCTGCCTTTCGCCACATTCCATTGGTTTGACATTAGTATGTTTAATTGTCTATCAAGTTGCATATAGTGTTATAACCTTGAAATTAGTATCTCAGAAATCCTTGATTGGGATTTCACTAGCAGAAACAAATAAGACAAGGATACCAAATCTACTAAGCTTCTTCTTGCTCGTAGTGTGCCCTTTTCCACACTCCATTCTCGTCACATTTTGGATATTTCCAATTAACGCAATTGTGGAAACATGCATGGCTTGCAGTTTCCCCAATCCATGTGCAATTGAATCTTCAAGCTCACCATCTGGACATTCCACCGACACTGGATGCTGCTTTGACAAAGATCCGAGAGGCTTTCTCCCCCGATATAGAGCTTCTTTAGGTTACCATCTAGCTTTGGCTGTAACTAACTTGGCATGTTAGAGTGGGGTAAGTAATGGAGGTTAAGTTTCCCCAAAAGAATAGTGAGTGGAGAATCGGGAGCAATTAAAGGAGCCATTCATGGTGGTTTCGTTAGTTTGTCACACTAGATAGCATCTTGGTGACAATCATCTGGAGAGTTTGAGTTGCAGGCTTGCCATATATTAGTGACCAGAGCTTTTGAACTTTGCCAAAGAATTCAGCTCTCTTTCTGCTATTTCAGCTTGCTTTTTGTGTATGTGGATACTCAGCTTCCTTAGATTTTCCAATTTTGACAAGTTTTACAGTCGTGGCCTCCAGAACCCTGCTTTACTTATCACAAACCTTTTGAGGACTTGAATTGTGAGACTGAAGTAAGTCCCTTGGGCAATGCAGCTTATCAAGTAGCACTCCTACATATCCAAATGTGCCAGATTCTTGAGTGACCTATCCCTTGACAGAGTTTCAACAAATCACAACATCCACTGGCAACGCACCACAATAACTTGGGCTCAGTTCTCGGTCTTTGGAGCTGAAAGGAAGCCAACAACTGACGCTGATCTCAAAGAGGTAATATGCTTCTTGCAGCAATTGCAAGTCATTTAAATATTATTTGAGATTTCGTAAACTGTAAATTTGGGATATTCATATGCATTCCCACGATACAATATGCTTACGCACTACACAATATGTGACTTGCCTCTAATTTGTTTGGTGGAAGACTTGTGTCGACATTAACTTGTGGTGGACTTGGTACTTGGCTTTTGCGTCTGGAAATTTCTTTGAGCATGCATGAATCAAACTTTTCCATGTTTCTAAATTCTAAAAGGTAGTCGGATGGTTTACCAGCAGGCTGATGAGACTACTGATCTAAAAGCATGCATGAAGCAATCATGATAGTGCTTGTAGTGTATGCAATAGTATAAGCATGAGACTAAAAGTAAGGGGGTTTCCTTGTTTTCACAGGAATAATATAATCAACTAATCTGAGAGCAAATATATAATGCAGCACGAATTACAAGAGATTAATTTTTGATAAATTATTTGTTATTGAATAGCTTAAAGCATCAAACGAAGTTTGATCTGAAGATCAGAAATAACCAATAGAAGAAAGAAAAAACAGGGGGGTATAAACAAATTGAGAAAGTAGTATGACTCCACTGAAAATAGTAATTTAGAAAAAAGAATGTATTCACCCACTGTAGTACCATGACTAAGGATACTAAGCATAAAACTTGCTACCTACTGGAAAACCTCTTATATTCAATATGTTTCATTATCGCCCTTTCATTTCGGTTATACTCAAGTCGTTGTTTGACGGATCAAGAGTATTTCTGGAACCCATGTTGAAGCCAAATGCAGGCTGTATGGGAGAAGGAAGAGATGCCTCACTACATAACATAAAAGTAACATCTGACATGGCCGGTCGGTTTTCTGAATCGTCTTCCACACACAAAAGACCAACATGAATACATCTGAGGACTTCATCTGGCTGATAGGACTGTAGAGATGAATCCACCAATTCTAAGGCTCTGTCTTCTTTCCAAAGCTCCCAAGCCTGTAGTTTAAAGTAAAATTTCAGAGGGAGAAATGAAATAAAGATGAATAAGTACTAGTTATAACGTGAGTTTTGTTGTAGTATATATGATTCACATGTATAAACATGAGTCATAGTATAAATGTCTATATCATGTATACAAATAGGTACTTGAGTGTATAATGTAGGTATTGTGACTTGTGTGACAAGCTTTATGCCAAAGGGCAACAAGCATGGCAAATTATCATCATCACAGCCACCATGTGGAGCTGCAGCTGTAAATGTAGAGGTTATCAAATTGAGTTACTCTTTGAGCATTCACACTTGTAAAATACTCCTATAAATACCTCTTTGTGTGAGATGAATAAACACACTTGAATCTCTATTCTCACAGAAATTTTACTCTCTCTTTCTGTTTATCATTTCATACTTGTCCTCAAACACGTTATCAGCACGAAATTGCTCTAGAATTAGAATCGAAATTGAAAAGAGGAGAGGTAGTTCATAATCCGATCGAAGTCATTTTTTCAAACTTGCAAAAAACCTCCAAACCCTAGCTCATATCAAAGCCCTTGATTCAAGAAGCTCAGAACCGGTTTCAGAACCCCCAGAACCGGCCGGAAACAGCCTGAACCGGCCACCGGAAAAATCGAACCGCTGCTGAACCGCTGTCGAAGTGCTGCCGAGTGCTGCCGAGACCTGCCGAAAGCTCCTGCCGAGTGCTGCCGAAAGCCCCTGCCGATACCTGCCGAAAGCCCCTGCCGAGCACCTGCTGAGGCCCTGCGCAGCAGCTGCCGAGCCACCTGCAGGGCATCTGCCGAGCAGCTGTCGACACATCTGTCGACAACTTTTTCGGCGACTTTCGGACAACTTTCCGGCGACTTTTCCGGCAACTTTCCGACGACTTTTCCGGCGACTTTCGGACAACTTTCCGACGACTTTTCCGGCAACTTTCCGACAACTTTTCCGGCGACTTTCGGACAACTTTCCGACAACTTCCGGCAATATTATTCCAAGGCATTATTTACTAAAAGTTCCCGCTTTTGAGTTTTTACTCTATTCTTCTTCTCTTTATTTTTCTCGGGAACTTACAATCAAAAGCGGAATTCGAAGAAATTCACGCTAAACGAACTAAGAGCGTTCGTAATTATGAACTAAGAGTGTTCATAATATTTGGACTAAGAGTGTCCACAAAACATCATTGTTTTGATCTAAAGATTATTGATTTTAGATTTCGTGGAAGTTTTGAACTCCGAAACTAATATATCTTCTCTTATCTTCAGGATGTCGAAAGAACCTAGACTCGACTTTCAAATGCTTGACTCAACGGGTTCGGAATACTATAGTTGGGTAACCGACGTTGAGAACCACCTCACTTCAAGAGGGATATTGCCCATAATTCAAGCTCCTGATCCAGGCCTTGTGTTCCAAAGAACACCTACAAAGCATGCACAAGCTATTATCTTGATGCGGCGCCATATGGATAAAGCTCTCAGACTAGAGTATATGTCAATGAAAGATGCTCGAGACTTATGGGTAGCGCTAGAAGAGCGTTTTGGTAATATCCAAGATACCCTCCTCCCTGACTTGAAGGTTCAGTGGAATAATATACGCTTCTCCGACTTTAAGTCTGTTGCAGAATATAATTCGGAAGCTCTTCGACTCAAAGCCATGTTGAAGTTCTGTGGAAAGCCTCTCACAGAAGATGAGCTACTTGAGAAGACTCTCTCCACCATTCCCGTCTCAGCAATTGTGATATCAAAGCAATTTCGCACAGAAGTCAATGCTGGACGAATTACAAGGTTTAATGAGCTTATTAATATTTTGTCGGTATCTGAAAAGCACGACAACATCCTTGTAAAGAATTATAATTCTAGGCCCATTGGAACCAAGAGGGTCCGTGAGGCAAATTATAATGCACCCAAAAAGGGGCGCAAGCAACAACACCCTAATAATAAGGGACAAGAAAGGTGTACGGGCCCATATAACCAACCCAATAAAGAGAGAAACCGCAACTATAAAGCGGACACTCGTGGTGGCAACTTCACACGTGGTGGCAACTCCACACGTGGGAGAGGTGAATATAATAACAATATGGGCCATGGAGGTCGCATCATAAGGCGTGGTAGTAGCAGTAACCCTCCTAGGGAATATCCACAACATGGACAAACTGCACCTCCAATGAAAGGAGGTAACCATAATGACGTGTGTCATAGATGCGGATCAATCGAGCATTGGCTCAAACAATGCCGTGCAAGTACTCAACTAGCTGCAAGCTACAAAGAGTATAGGCAAAACAGGGAGCGAGAATCCAACCTTGCCGAAAATGAAGATAGTGAAGATGTCAATCTCACAATAGAGGACTTCAAAGCTGAACAAATGCACGAGGATGCAGCAGACTTTGATTAGAATAGTCCTTTTCTATTTTCCAAGGGCAAATGTGCCTTAATCAATAACAATTGTATTGACTTTTTCTCATGTGGCGTACCCAATGAAATATGATGTCTAGGAAAGTAATTGAGATCATGGTATTTAAGCGAGCCTCGCTCCACCAACATCTCTCTACTTCCCTGGTCATATTTCATTGGAATTACCAAACGGAATGAGCAATTACAAATTTGTATAAAGTTTGATTGTATTTTGGAATAGACTTTGGAAACCTTGATGTAATCATTGGTTATTTTCCTTATCAATAAAGTATCGCATTCAATGTCATGGACATGTGTTAATATTCCGAACTTTATTCTTTTTCAGTATGTTTTCCGGAGAAATGGAATGCCTTCTTGATAGTGGCACCACACATACTATATTACGACACAGGCAATTATTTTTATGGATGAAGCCTAGTCGATCTTCAATAACTACGATGGCAGGATCATCACAATTGATTCATGGTCGAGGACCAGCTCAATTTTTGTTGCCAAATGGCACGAATATTAATATCATCGAAGCTCTATATGCTCCTAGGGCTGGAAGAACCCTATTGAGTTTTAAAGATATAAGAGCCAATGATCTTCATGTGGAAACACATTGTGAGAATGGACAAGAGTTCCTTTGCATTACCTCTAATAACTACGGAAATACACGAGTATTAGAGAAACTTATGTGTCGCTCTAGTGGATTATATGCAACCACTATCAGAGTAATTGAATCCAACCATGTCATGAATGAAAATTTATGGGATTCTGACACATATAGACTTTGGCACGACCGCTTGGGTCACCCAGGTCGTGATATGATGCTCCGTATATTAAAAACTTCACACGGACATCCATTCTTCAAAACGAAAAGAAGTACGAACCAAAGATTGGTCGAAAGAACTACTTCATATCATTCGTTTTGCAAGGCTTGCTCTTTAGCAAAGGTAGGATCAAGACCATCCTATGCAAAGGACTCTAAAGAAAATATACCATTCTTGCAAAGAATACAAGGTGATATTTGTGGACCTATTCAACCAACTTGCGGACCATTTAGATATTTTATGGTGTTGGTTGATGCATCGACACGCTGGTCACATGTCATGCTATTATCCACGAGAAATGCTGCATTTGCTAAACTCCTAGCACAGATCATTAAATTAAGGGCTCACCACCCTGATCATCCTATTAAGTCAATTCGTCTTGACAATGCTGGAGAGTTTACATCAAAAACTTTTGATGATTATTGCATGTCCATTGGGATCGAGGTTGAACACCCTGTACCTCATGTACACACCCAAAATGGTCTCGCAGAAGCTGCCATTAAAAGACTTCAAATGGTTGCTCGAGCATTGGTTATGCGCACCAATCTCCCTATTTCTGCTTGGGGATATGCAATATTGCACGCAGCTGTGCTTATTCGTCTGAGGCCCACTGCCACCCAACCATTTTCTGCTTCCCAGATGGTCACTGGGTATGAGCCCGATGTCTCACACTTACGAATATTCGGGTGTGCAGTCTATGTGCCAATTGCGCCGCCACAGCGCACCAAAATGGGTCCTCAAAGACGATTAGGTCTTTATACTGGATATGATTCTCCCACCATTATCCGCTATATAGAACCCTTGACAGGCGATCTATTTACCGCTAGATTTGCGGATTGTCACTTTGATGAGACAGTCTTCCCATCATTAGGGGGAGACATGAACAATAATGTTCAACAGAAAAGACAGGAATTGTCGTGGTTTGTCCCCACTCTGTCTCATCTTGATCCCCGAACAGCACAATCTGAAATAGAAGTGCGGAGGATTCTCGATCTTCAGAACGTAGCAGAATCAATGCCTGATGCGTTTTCTGATATCGCCAAAGTGACAAGATCACATATACCTGCTGCAAATGTGCCTGCAAGGATTGATGTCCCTAACACTAAAGGACATGATGCCATCTCAAGAATACATGAGAATGGCGCCAACGTCCCCTATATGGGTGACGTAGTGGCTAGACCCATGGCTCCCGCCAGGAAGCGCGGGAGGCCCATTGGTTCGATGGATTCTCGCCCAAGAAAGAAAGCGAGTTTGGCACAAAATAATCCATTAATCATCGATACAATTAATCCCTCTCATGAAAATATTCCGGATTATGGTTATGTCAAAGAGACATCATTGGAGGACGCTCCAATAAAAGAACCAATTCCAGAGAATAGAGAGATCTCCATGAATTACACTAGTATACATGGGGTGATGGATAGAAATTCTATGACTATTGATGATGCTTTTGCATATCATATTGCAAAAGGAATTATAGAATACGATGATATCGAACCTCGCTCCGTTGAAGAATGTCAACGAAGAGCAGATTGGTCTAAATGGAAAGATGCGATCCAAACTGAATTGGATTCACTAACAAAGAGACAGGTATTTGGGTCTATAATGCTGACACCACCAAATATAAAACCTGTTGGCCATAAATGGGTCTTTGTTAGAAAGCGTAATGAGAAAAATGAGGTTGTTAGATACAAAGCCCGCCTTGTGGCACAAGGTTTCTCACAACGCCCTGGAATCGACTACGAGGAGACATATTCTCCCGTAATGGACGTTATAACGTTCCGCTACCTTGTCAGTTTGGTAGTTTCCAAAAACTTGACATGCAGCTTATGGATGTGGTTACAGCATATCTCTATGGGGATCTAGATTCAGAGATATATATGAAGGTTCCAGATGGACTTCAATTACCCAAATCAAATGGCTCTAAACCACGGAGCGCGTTTTCAATAAGATTGAGACGCTCACTATATGGATTGAAACAATCCGGACGGATGTGGTATAACCGTCTAAGTGACTACTTGATTAGGAAGGGATATATTAACAATGAAATATGCCCATGCGTGTTCATTAAAAGAACAAGTTCCGGATTTGCAATTATAGCAGTATATGTCGATGACATGAATCTAATTGGAACTCTAAATGAGTTAAAAGAAACTGCTAAATATTTGAAATCCGAGTTTGAGATGAAAGATCTTGGGAAAACACGGTTTTGTCTCGGAATAGAACTCGAGCACCGTAGTGATGGGATTATGATCCATCAGTCAGCATATACTCAAAAATTACTAAGGCGCTTTAATGAAGATAAAGCAAAGCCTGTGAGTACTCCCATGATCAGCCGTAGTCTTGAGCCCAGAAAAGATCCATTTCGTCCAAAGGATGAGGACGAAGGCTTATTAGAGGCTGAAGTGCCATATCTAAGTGCAATAGGTGCATTATTGTACTTAGCTCAATGCACAAGACCGGATATCTCATTCGCAGTGAACTTGTTGGCTCGACATAGTTCCTCGCCAACACGCCGCCATTGGATTGGTATAAAGACAATCTTTCGATACTTAAAAGGTACGATTGATATGGGCTTGTTTTATCCCTACAGGGAGAAAAGAAAGGACGGAAGTATGGGATTAGATCCCACATGGCAAAAAGCCACCTTCCGCAATATGAACGCCGGCGACACCTTCCATGGTGGCCGACGTTCTCCTCTCCCCTCCATCAAAATGATAATGATGTTTTGATGGGTTTTGCTGATGCAGGGTATCTCTCTGACCCTCACAAAGGTCGCTCCCAAACAGGTTATGTCTTTACCATGGGAAGCACCGCGATATCTTGGAGATCCACAAAACAGACCCTTGTTGCTACTTCCTCAATCATGCAGAGATTATTGCTCTACATGAAGCTGTGCGTGAATGCATATGGCTAAGGTCTGTAAATAGACACATTCGAGGAACCTGTGGTTTGAAGTCTACCACAGAAGAACCTACATGCATTTACGAAGATAATGCAGCTTGTATTGAGCAAATGAAATTAGGTTTCATCAAGGGGGACAATACCAAGCATATATCGCCAAAATTCTTCTACAATCAGCAACAACAAACACTTCTAAAAATTGAAGTAAATCAAATCCGATCAGAGGAAAATGTAGCGGACTTATTTACTAAGTCGTTACCAAAATCCCCTTTCGAGAAACATGTGAAGAGTATCGGATTGAGAAGGTTATCCGAACTCCCACGATCTCCAGGGGGAGTCTAAATCAGGGGGAGTATCCAGATACATACTCCACACTCAACGCGCGTTGTGCTCTTTTTCTCCTTCGACCAAGGTTGTTTTTTCCCACAGGGTTTTATTACTTGGCAAGGTTTTTAACGAGGCAATTTCGAAGCGCACGACCTAGACAATACTATTGACATGAAATATCCAAGGGGGAGTGTTGTAGTATATATGATTCACATGAACAAAACATGAGTCATAGTATAAATGTCTATATCATGTATACAAATAGGTACTTGAGTGTATAATATAGGTATTGTGACTTGTGTGACAAGCTTTATGCCAAAGGGCAACAAGCATGGCATTTTATCATCATCACAGCCACCATAGAAGGCTGCAGCTGTGAATGTAGAGGTTATCAAATTGAGTTACTCTTTGAGCTTTCACACTTGTAATATTTTCCTATAAATACCTCTTTGTGTGAGATGAATAAACACACTTGAATCTCTATTCTCACAGAAATTTTACTCTCTCTTTCTGTTTATCATTTCATACTTGTCCTCAAACAAGTTTGTGTTACTTACATGTCGTACCAAGTACGTGGAATCCCAATAAGAGCTACTGTTCTTCTTGCCGCTTACAATCTCCAATACTATGATCCCGAAACTATAGACATCGGATTTTGTTGAAAATTGTCCGAAGTTTGCATATTCTGGTGCTATGTAACCACTGCATATAAATATAATTGTATGTTAAGCCTAAAGAAAAATAATTGAGTATGATAATTTGAATGTGTTGATTCATTCCATGATGTGCAAGTGCAGTATGGTTCGTACAATGTTCCAGCAGTTTTGTTCGTTCTATTCTGCAGTTGGTCCCCATGGATTAGTCTTGCCATGCCGAAATCTGAAATTTTCGGCTTCATGTCAGCGTCTAGAAGAACATTGCTAGTCTTGAGATCCCTATGAATGATCCTCAGTCTAGAATCTTGGTGAAGATATAAAATACCACGAGCAACCCCGTTGATGATCTCAAAGCGCTTTTGCCAATCTAAAGACCTTCTTGTGTTACCTACATCAAGAGAATTGGATCTTGTGTTAATGAATGATGTACGTGTTGGTGTGGCATAAACAAATCAGAGTTTTCGTTACACAAACCAAAAAGAAACGAGTCCAAGCTCTTGTTCGGCATGTATTCCAGGACTAGCATCCTTTCTTCTCTACTTCTACAGTAGCCTACAAGTTTCACGAGATTCCTGTGTTGCAGTCTGGCTATCAGTGCAACTTCATTTCTAAATTCTTCAATCCCGTGTCTAGTCCTGATCAATCTTTTGACAGCAACCTTCTGGTGATTTGGCAACTCACCCTGAAATTTCAGTCATAATTTTCAGGGGAGCAACAATATCATTAAACTAAAGTAGAGCCGTACAAGGAACAGAAGAATGGTAGCATCATATCCAAGTTTGGAATTTACCTTATAAACAGTGCCAAAACCGCCTTGGCCAAGTTTGTTGGATTCTGAAAAGTTTTCTGTGGCTGCTCTAAGTGTGTTGAGATCAAAAAACTCCGGGTCTCCAGTAATCTCAAGTTCATCCGAATCCACAGAGTCTTTGCCTATCATTGTGAAAAGACAACAAAATAAATAGGGTTAAATATTGCTTACTCCCTATACTTTTAGGGTTTCATCGTTTCAGTCCCTAACATTCGAATTTCACATAAAAAGTCTCTGAACTCCCAATTTCCTCCCAATTGGTCCCTGCCGTCAAGCATCCGTCAAAAACTCTATTATCTTTTCCTAAAACGTCTATTATACCCTCAATTACTTAAATATATATATATATATATATATTTCTCCTCCTCTATTTTTTTATTATTTTTTCTTTTCTTTTTACCTCTTCTTCTTCCGGCTCTCTCGCCTTCTTCTTTTCATCATCAAGATGGTTCCAATCCACAGACCTTCAAGAGGTGAAATGAAAAAAAGAAATAAAAGAGAGAAAAAAATAAATTAAAAAAAAAGTAAGTGAGGGCATAATAGATATTTTCAGCAACTTTAACAGAAAATTTTGACAGCAGGGACCAATCGGGAGGTAATTGAGAGTTCAGAGACTTTTTAGGTGAAATTCGAATGTCAGGGACTGAAACGATAAAACTCTATAAGTATAGGAGAGTAAACAGTATTTAATCCAAATAAATATATATGTATCAAGATGAAAAATTCTTTTAATCATTTTATCATTACTATAGTGACTGATTCAACAAAAGAAAAATTATGAAATTGGATCGTGTTTAAGTGAATGCTTTTGATATGATCTATGTACATTTGTTGAATACTAGTTAAAAGAGTTCAGACCAAAACAAAGGGTTTTTATAGGGAACTGAACAATTGTTTTATGCCACCCATTGTTATCCCTTCTTATTTTATAGCTTCCATTCCATCCACTCCAAAGAGTTTTGAAGAAATGACTAAAGATGAAGACTTTAAACTCCTCGAGATCCAGACTTATGTTCTCAAAGTGAACAACACTTTGATGGGTGTAAGCAGGAAGTAAAGAAACTACTTCAGAGAATTGAAGGTGTTTACCAAGTCAGCATAGATGCTGATCAGCAGAAAGTCAGAGTTTCAGGGGTTATAGACTGCCACTTCGATCAAGAAATTGGTTAGAGCTGGGAAACATGCTCAGCTTTGGTCCCAGCAGAAGACCAATCAGAACCAAAACCAGAAGCAAAGGAACACCAACTGCATCAAGGACAACAAAGGCCAAAAGCAGCAGGGGGCATAATAAAGGGCCTTGAAGCCTTCAAAAACCAGCAGCAGCAGGTGTTCCCCAATTTCCTTACTGAAGAGGATATTGATCGATGACTTCTCGGACGATAATGAGGAGGAGGATGAAGAGGATGAGTTGAGGTTTCTGAGGCAGAAAGTTAACCAGCTCAGGCAACAAGCGATCGATGCAAACAACATTGCAAAGAAAGGTGTTGCGGCTGCAGCTAATCCCAACAATAGTGTCAAGATCACATACAATCACAATGCTAGTAAGAAGAGAGTGCAGCACCAAAATCAGAATGTGCAGGGCATGAAGGCGATTATTTAATCCAGGTGGGATTGATCCCAAAACCATGGCAGCACTGAACATGAGCAACATTGCTCAATTGGGTGGTGGAAACATCAATTTGGGTGGGGAAGTCAAGAAGGGGTGACCTCAGCTCCATGATGAATTTGGCTGGCTTTCATGGCCATATGGTGCCTCAAATGCTGCTACTTCTGCTGCTCGTTTATGTGGCAATCCCAATGCTAGTCTAGGAGCATTGCAACAGGCGCTTCAATCTCAAAGCTCAATCAGCGGGCAGTGGATATCAGGCTCAAGCACCTTCTTGAGGGTTCCCTAGTGGTGGCTATGCGACTGGCCAATATCTGCGGACCATGATGATGAACACAAATGGCTACAGGCATCCATCACAGATGATGAACATGAACATGAATATGCAGGCGAGGCAAGCAACAATGCAGCAGCAGCAACCTCAGATGATGTACCATAGGTCTCCATTCATTCCTCCTGGTACTACTGGATATTACCACAACTATGCCTACTCCTAGTTCTGCTTCATATCCATACAGTGCTGAGCCTAATATATTACGGCGGTGGTGATGGCAACAATGCAGCTCATATGTTCAATTAATGATGAGAACACCAGCAGCTGTTCTATCATGTAATTCTAATAATGTAGAAATGAATGTGTACAGAGAATGGTGTTTATTCACATGACATAACAGTCTCTGCTAGTGGGTGTTTAGTTAGTTGCTTTTGACTCATGTGGAAGGCATATGGATTAGGATGACTAGTAGTTGTTGTAGGGAGTCTAATCACTTATCACTTTATCAGTGTATTATTATTGTGTAGTTGTGGACAGTAAGGCCGTGTTTATTACATGGGATTGGATGGGATTGGACATCTTTATGTAGTCTAATCCCAGTTATCCCATGTTTGGCAGCAAGGAGGACTATTTTTAATGAAACTCCATAGTCCCAACAGTAGTCCCAACACCTTCTACCACAAACCCACCAAAAACCATGGGATTGTGCAAGCCTCCTTCTACTCTTCGCAGAGGAGCTCTCTATGGTGACCAGGGCTCTCTCCGAGTCGCATTTCTTGAAGTCGGTGAGAGTGTTGATCAGCATCTCCGGCGCTCCGGCGGAAGAAAGAATATCACAGACCAACAATCAAGCCTGGCCGAAACCCATCTCCTGAAGACTACCCGCTGCACTGCACAGTCACTTCCGCGGGACCGCCACCATCCTCGTCACGCCATTGACAAACATCACCCATCCCAATCAACCCCCTCCCAGATCAGATCCATTAGACCAAACAGGGTCGGATCATTTCGATCAGATCTGAGTACAATCGATCTCATTCCTGCCAACACCGACACAAGCTCGTGACCACAGGCAGCCTCAGACCTGAATGAGCCGGCGGAGAGTGTGGTTGGGGATGAGGGTGAAGTTGGCGAGTTGGGTTCGGGTGACTGGGCAGGTGGTGTTGCTGGGGGAGACCCAGAACTTGACGCTGGGTCCACGGTGGCTATTTGGAGTTGGAGGCCATCGTTCGGGGTGGTGCTGGTCTGCTCCTTAGTCCCTGTCAACACCAAACATGAGTCAGGTACTATTCTAGCTTAAGCCAAGTTATGGTAGTCCTGGACTCCAATAGAAATTAAGGTTGGGCATCAGAGTCCTGTGAAACAAACATCACCTAAGTGTTCTATTTATTTATGTCAATTCTTCTAAAAAAAGAAAATTGTTTTCCTTTTGTGTGAGGCTATTGCCACCCTATAATTTTCTTTGTTCACCATACTCGCTCATTACACCATACATTTTAATTTCAATTATTAGATTTACTTATCCAACTCATTTCTCTTTCTAGGAATATCCTCCATCATATGACATATCAAATTAAAAAAGAAATTTTATTTAAGGAAAATTTCTCATTTAATTTATATCAATTAAAAAAAGGTCATTAAATATATTAAAGTTTCCTAATAAAATCATAATTTGATTTACTTCCATTTTTTTATTTTTTCCATTTACTTTTAATGTTCATTTATTTCAATCCATATTAAAAAATTAGTAAGTGCTACTATGAGCAATGAAAAAAAGATTGATTTTTTTTTTCGTTTTTTAAATTTTTTACTTTCAGGTATTATAAAAATTTTGATGAAGTTAACACTAATGGTTTTGTGAATTGAATAACGAATTAACGATAAGAACGCAACAAAAACATCAAAAAGAAAATTATAATAAATTGAAATTTGGATGGAGAATATGAAAATTAATGTTATCAGAAGAGAAATTAAGTAATTTTGTATTTAATTAGTTATGTATTTAGTTTTCCTTAAAGATTTAAGTTTTAGAAAATTAGTGTACTTATTAGTTATTTTTGCATTTGAGTAATATAATCTTTCAATAATTCAAATATTTGTAGGGTAAATAAAGAAAATGGTAGGGTGGCAATAGCCGCACCCTTTCCTTTTTTGGTTACAAAACCTCATTTTTTTCCTCTCTCTCTCATCCCCAAAAACAACCTTTTTTTTGTTTTGTTTTTTTTTTTGGATGAACAATTTTTTTAATTACACAAGAACAAAATGTTTATCATAGCACAGTCTAATTATTTCGATATCTATACATTATACATTAAGGTAAGACCAACAAAAAAAAAATAACATTACCAGGAAAAAAAATTACCTTGTTCTCCAAACGATCTCAAACAGCCTCGAAATCCTCTCAACCATAGGATGACGAAAATGAGGCATGACAATAGAGAAGCAACTGCAACTACACCTGCAATAGATAAATTTTTTATACAAACATTCATTAATTTATTACTAATTTGACTTTAATTGAACAGTGTGTGAATATATACCTAAAGGAATAATAATCCATCGCCTATGTTCGCTCGCAGAGCAGTAGTAACTGCCTGGTGTATTGATGCAAGTTCCCACCGTGCAAGGGTTTCGCTTGCACTCATCAATGTCTGAAAATAAATCAGAAGATAACAACCATTTTAATTTAAATTTTATAATTCATATATACAAATGACAGAAACGTAATTTAAGTATTTGATATACGTACCGTGACACCCATTTGGAAGGTATGGGTTTCCACTGTAACCCGGCAAACACTGGCAACTATAAGCACCTCGACTTCCACCAGTGTCTACACACTTGCTAAACAAACCGCATGCTGGACTCCTCGTGCTACATGTACCACTGCCGATATCCCAACTAAGAACGATAGGAAGACAGGTTTTACTGCTAAGATCGTCTAAGCTCGTAGTAGGAGAGAATATGAAGTGGTCATTTTCTGCAACGAATGCATAACTGCATGGGTATCTTTTGTAGAACCACTCGGTCTCATTCTGATCGATTTCCACCATAACGGTCAAGTTTTGGACTGCCTTAGAAATGGATAGGCGACAACAACCAAATCCAGAACACATGGTGCTCTTCCGTAGCTGGAAGTCATCCAGGCTGTCATCACATCTGGAAGTGCAAAAACTTGTATAGTTGAATTCCCATGAGCCATGTCTTAAGTAGCTATCATGTTCGTCCGTAAAAGCTGCTGTGGTACCACACCCGACGCCAAAGAGGCTATTCTTTGCCTGAGATATCGTGAAATGTAGAGGCAACTGCAGCTCGGTCTTCTTATCAAAAATGGCATCCTGAGTCACATTATGGCACGTCCAAGTTACACCCTCCAAAATGTGTAACTCACTTGTCTCGGGAGCTATGTAAGTGACTTGACGGCCCCACAGATATGGTATTGGGGTCCTGTACGGCTGTACCACTAATAACGCAATGAATCAAAAACTCTGAGGACCAATAACATCCCTTGGTTATACCAAAGGGATATGGTATGGACACGTTACCACATCGGTCCTGGCAATGAGGCAGTGCTTGGGGCAGCGTTCCTGAAGTTTCTAGGAGTAGTAGTAACAACCTAGAAGGAGTGGTAACAATCCCATCCTTTCAAAGAGGAATAGGGGGTTAGTAATAAAACACATAACCTGGAGAATATAATATG
Organism: Rosa lucieae; assembly: GCA_024704745.1. Classification (NCBI taxonomy): domain Eukaryota; kingdom Viridiplantae; phylum Streptophyta; class Magnoliopsida; order Rosales; family Rosaceae; genus Rosa; species Rosa lucieae. Next base: position 393,877 of record CM045495.1, on the reverse strand, counting down.
ACCAACACACTAATCTTATATAAATGTATGTAGATGGATTAGCACTCTATTTTTTACAACCCACACCCTCTTTATGAGTATTTTTGTAATAGACATGTGTATGAAAGGGGTGTGGTCTGTATAAAAATGGACTAACTTCACTCCTAATTTTATGGTCTAAATGGATTTTGGGTCATTAAGCTTAAATGAGAGCTGAAGCAACACAAAATCAGTTTAATAAAATAGCCCAAAGAAAGTAGCTCAAAGTGGGCCTGAAACACAAGAACCAAAAGGAATATATATCGAAAATGTAGAATTACACAAATGTTCACTGAACTTTCACCCATTCGACAGTTTGGTAACTCACTTTTCAAAAATATCACTTTAGTCATGCAACTTAGATATCGTCTTTCACTTTAGTTATTCTATCAATTTTGTTTGTTCAAGACTTGTAAATATCCACTATTTGGAGAATGTTTTGCAAGATGATAAAAAATAATTTATTTTGCTCTATTTCTTTATCTCTCTCGACCACACCCATATTCACTTTTTTCAAGATACTCACAATCTTGACCGGATCTAGGGGTCTTTAACGGGCCGGGCCGGGCCCATTCATAGCGGACTTGGGCCGGGCCGGGTCGGGCTTTATTAAAAATCAAAAGATCCAAGCCCGTCCATATAAAGAGGGCCTTGCGGGCTTTTTCGGGCCGGGCCGGGCTTGGCCTTGAGGGCTTTTTTGAGCCGGGCCTTGCGGGCTTTATTTATAAATAAATATTTAAAGACACAAATTTTTTTTTTTTTTAATCAAGCTTTGGAAATTCATTGGATAATGATCAAATACAACCAAAGATAACAAATCTATATAACTATATTGTACATCTATATTTATATATATAGATACTAATTTATTGATAAATAAATTTTTAAAGACACTAATTTTTTTTAAATCTATATTTATACATCATACACTCCAAAGAGCAACATATAGCAATTCAAAGAAAATGAGAAAACGGACCGTTTGATGTGATTATTACAATAAATTATACGTGTGGTTAAAAATTTAGTTAATTTCACCGTATTTTCGAACCCGATCGGATTGGTCAACCGTAGTCACTTGCATGTTTTCTTGGTTGACTGATGGTGTGATGACCGCAAAACTTCATTTTTTTACATCACGTTTGTATATATTTCATTGATGGATGTGCGTGGACATAAGATAAAAAAAAATTAATTTTAATTACAAATACATTGGCCTATACCAATTTGCCTCTTAAAGTTGTATGACTTGGTACATTACATTTAAATTGTTGAGGTTAATTCTAAAGCAAACATGAAGTGGAAAATGAATTTGGAAAAACCAACCGTTTGATGGATAGATTGTAATATTTTATGGTGGTTGTAGAAAATCCAGCCAATTTGGTTCTCGTTTCGAATTCGATCAACTAGGTCAAACGTAGTTACTCATATAAACCTATAATTATATATCATACACTCCAAAGAGCAACCCCTATCAATTCAAAGAAGATGGAAAAACCGACCGTTGGATGAGTTTATTACAATAAATTATGAGTGTGGTAAAAAATTTAGCCAATTTCACCATATTTTCGAATCCGATCAGATTGGTCAACCGATATGTAGAATATATATATGCACATTAGCACATATTTTATATAGAAGTATAAGAACTTCCACACACACACACACACACACATATATATATATAAACACACACACACACACACATATTTATATATATAAACACACAGACATATATTGATATATATATATATATAAATACACACATATATTGATATATATATATATAAACACACACACACACACACATATATATAGATATATATATATATATATATATAACACACATATATAAACACACACACACATATATATTTATATGTGTGTATATATATATATATATAAACACACACACACACACACACACACATATATTGATATATATAATTTTATATAATATATATTTATTTGCGGGTTTTGACGGGCAGGGCCTAGCGAACTTTTGGCGGGCCGGGCCGGGTTTCTAACCCCTAAACCAAGCCCGGCCCTCTACCCACCGGCCGGGCCTATGGCGGGCTTTTGGCCCTGCGGGCCGGCAGGCCTCCATCAGCCCATTAGGCCCAAGGGCTAAATGATGACCCCTAACCGGATCAAGCCTCAAACTCGACCATGCTTGGTTGAAAATAAAAATAAATTAAACAAATGAATAAGTAAATGAACAAATTTGGTTTTTTGGATTATTGAACTAAAATACCCTCATGTTTAATGGAGTTAAACGGTAGATTGACGGTAATGACTAAAGTGAATTGCAAAGTTAAATTTGAGTGACTTAAGTGATATTTCTGAAAAGTCAGTGACCAAATTATTAAATGAATTATAATTCAGTGACCATTTATATAATTCTCTCTATGCCACAGTCACAACTAGTTGGATTATAGTTGATATATCTATTCCTTTAAAAAAAATAAAAATAGTTGATGTATTTACCTAATTACAAACATAAAGAGGTAAATATATCCAACTAATTACAAGCATAAATAGGTAAATATAATTAGTTGGGGATCCTCTCCTTGGCTGTTAGTTGATCTTGGTTATCCATGGCTTTTATTCTCAACCGTAGATTACATATCTAAGGGCTAATAACCCTCCACGTCCCCATTCCTTTTTATTTATTTATTTTCTTTATAAACCACAATCGTCCTCACCTTCATCTCCTCATTTCGGCAAAACCTCTACTTCCCATTTTACGAAACTTGGAACAATGAATTGAACGCCAAGGATTCGTTTTATTATACCATTCTAAATGGATTTGTTATCCATCTCTTATAGGACACAAGATTTCCAGCCCAATCATATATGAGCCTCTAAACATATCCACATGATTTGACTTTTATTTTCCTATCTAGTCCTTATATGAGGGAAAACAAACACGGCCCAAAAGATAAAACACAAAAGAATTCGAAACATCGTCGAAGCCAATACTAGCCATTGTAATAAACTATACAAATGTTGAATCGAAATTATAATCGATGTCAACCCACCGGCGAATCGGTCGGCCACCTTACGGTGCTGTTAAGTCCCAAAAAAATAAAAAACATTCATAACAGTGCCGAATGAATTATATATATATATATATATATATATATATATATAAGAGATCGAATTCATAAAAAAATTAAAAATTGAAGTTCTCAGAAATATTTCAATCGGAGGAGCCGGGGAGGGATGCGTACGTTGATTTGAGCAAATCCCTCATATATATACTGATTCTTGATTTATCATCTCGTAGGTGGGGAGGGGTTGATTTGGGTAAAGCTTGGAATTTGAATTTGAATCTGAATCAGTATTTCCATGATCAAGTTTGATCTTTCCATGATAGAGGAAGATGAGAAGGAAACGGCGTCAAAGAGTACGTACCACGTAGTTAACGGAGATGATATAATTTCTGTATTTAATGTAAATTTTAATGACGTGGAGGGTTATTAGCCCTTCGATATCTACTATACGCCAAATAACAGCCAAGGAGAGGATCAGTGCCCATCTCGATCCCACAAGTAGGAAATTCTCCCGCTAAAAGAAACTATCGACTGCAACTATGAAATAGCACACAAATATAGAAATAGAGGGTTGAAAGGTACCTGATCGAGCTCCGGTGATCAACGCTACTGACTCCCAAGTATAGGTATATAGTTCGATTCAGTTTCAGATTTTCATTAGTCGATCGGCCTCAAGTACGTTCTCAACCTCTAGTCTTCTGCTCTTCTCTCTTCGAACACGTCTTCGTCCTTCTTGGAACACGGTCTTCGTCCTTCAGTTTCGATCCATCGGTCTTTGTCCTTCAATTCTTACAAGCTCGCCAAATACTGTGAGTTTTAGTCTCTCTAATTCTTTGATTTAATTTGCTCCGATGAGTGCAATAGTGATGGGTTTTCCGTAAAGGAAGAGGATCTGTTTGCGGTGTCATCACAGCATATATTATGTTCGTGTCAATCCATTCATATTTTGTTTTTATGCGTTATTGGAAACTCAGTTAGCAAACATCTGAAGTAAGATGATCGATCTGGAAAGTCCGAATAGTATTTCTCATTATTTCTTGTGTTGTTCTGGAAGCTTGAGATAATTGGTATCCTTTTCCAAACTATGCGCGTGGTCTCCCATCTCCATCGACTCAGCAGGAGTCGGGACTTCTGATAAATTGGATTTCGGACTCGCATGTGTGAGCCTAAATATTGAGAAATGGTTTACAATCAACCTTCTGGCCTGCTCTGATTAATATTTGAGGCTGGATTTAGTTTAATGGAGTGTAATGTGAAAAATGATTTACAATTCGTATTTAAATAAGTAAATAAACCCTGCTGCAGTGAAAAGAGAACCCCCATCAAATTACAATTGCAACATATGCGTGCATTGGAAATAACGTTGTTTAGACCTTTATTCTTTGATGTCAAAGAATCATTCAAACCCCAAAGCTCTAGTCCTTAGGTTCTATCGGCCTCTCTCGACATCCAAGATCTCCAATTCTTGGGCTTTCAGTCTCTCACAACTTGTGAATCCATTGCTCAAGTCCAAGCTGAGGGCACTTCCATTTCCCAGTGATCAACTTTGCCGGAGAATGATGAATATTTGTTGTGTCTGCTAAAGCCTTTCTTTTATAACATCCTTTCCGCTTGCTAATGGAACTGTTCCTTTACCACTCTCTGGTGGTCTTTTTGAAGAGTTTACATCATTTGTTGCTGAAAATTTGCGTTTCCTTGTTGTAATGAAACCATCTTCTGATGATCCTTTTCCCTTGCCTTTTCTTTCTTTGCTTCCATCAGTTGATTTGCTTACCACTCCTCCGTTAACTGAAATTAACTCTGAATCACTTTTGAGTTGTATGCAATCTTCTGCATAGACCGTTGCTTCTGAGCTCTCCTGTAAAGTGGAATCCCTACTGTGTGGACATTTGGCATCATTACTGCACAAGTTTCTCTGATCTAGCTTGCATTGAGAATCTCCTTTGCTGAAGCTTGATGTATCACCATGTTTTTCTTGACTAATACCATGGTTTTGCAGTATTTTAGGCATATATTCGAGACACAAATCATCTCAACCAGTAAACTTTCTTGTACTCCAGAGGATGGGTTAACACTTAACAACCTGTTATTGACAATTTTGGTATAGTAATTTCAAAACACAGGACAATTGTGACTAATAGATTCAAAACAGAAGAAAGATGGAGTAAAAAAATTAAAAAAAGAGGAACTACAATGAAAAGTAAGACTACCACACTATGTCTGCAGGAGGTGTTATATTTTCCGAACTCTTCTGACTGTATCTTCTCAACATCAACCTCTTCACTATCACTTTCCTTTTTACTAAATCCCTCCAAACCCTCTCCCTCTTCTCTGTTGCTGGGTTCAACCAAAACTTCATCCTTCTCATTTATTCTATCTCTACAAACAAAATCTCCAAAAGCATCAGCTGTATTCAAAGACAGAGGCTCATACACATAGCTAGAGAACCAGTTTCTGATGTCAGTAGGCTCTGAAAGATCAGGAAGCATAACAAATCAGTGACCTTGCTATACATTTTTTTTTCCTTAAACATCTTCTAAATATTTTGATTGCTGGGAAAAGGGAAGCAAATATATTATTCAAAGACTCGACTTCTAATATACAAATTTGTCTAAACAAATTGCTAAAAGATGTGTGCGTTTGTGTGTGTGTATTCTCAACAGCCATACAATTTGGGAAAGAACTTCAGGAGTAACAGATACAAGCTTGACAAGTGTAAAGAGGAATTCAAAGGACCTGGAACCTACAAGAAGAAAATTATGCGACCCCTGAATGTATAAATTTTTTATTCCTACAAAAATTATTGAGAGGAAGTAGACACTTCTTTGCAAAGACCGAGGCCAATTTGTTCAAAGGACTAATGACACATCCTCCAGGAAAATTGGTTGTCAACTGATTGGAATGGTGGATACTTTCATGAGGTGGTTGGTGAAGTTTGAGGTTTCCATGAAGAAAAATGCATTGTTCTTTTGACATATTTATAATAATCTCGGAATAGGGTTTAGAGACTTAGCTTGTTGATGAGCTCTTGATAAATAAATAAAAGTTCTCTTTAAAAGCAAGGAATAGGTAAAAAGAGATGAACCAAAGTAGTGCCTTACTGACAGGCTGCCTACCATGCTTGGAATCTCTCCAGGAGCTGTCACATGTTGCAAGCCCTACTGACTGTTTCTTCTCTCCTGCAACCTCCTCACCAACACGAATCTTTCTTCTAAAATCCCCCAAATCCTCTTCATTATCTCTCTTGGTATTTTCAACCATAAATCCATTCTTCTCACATTTACTTTCTTTCCAAACAGAATCTCAAAAATTATCAGTTGCATCCAAGGAAGGAGACTAATACACATAGCTTGAGAACCAGTTTCTGATGTGAATAGGTTCTAATATACCAGGATAAGAAAAAGAGCCCAAATTACATTCTTTTGTTAATATAATAAGCTACATCTTATGTTTAATTTCCTAGACAACCAAGGAAAGCAAAGAATATGAATTTCTAATATACATCTTCTCAGTAGCTGAACAATTCAATAAATTAGCTGGAAATTTTACTGGAGGAGCAAGTGATACGCACCTAAAAGGAGCAAAGGTGATTCCACAGGACCTGGATCCTACAAGAAGATTGTGTCAGATACTTTTTGTTATAAACTCTGTGGTGTTAGCATAATATTTCTTGAGAAGAAGTTTCTTTTAAAAGTTAAAGAAAGATGAACTTAATTGGTGCTGGAGGTGTGAGGTAAAGGGAAATTGTGGGAATTGGGATATTGGGGCTCGGAGTGTTCGATCTTAATAAGTCTTGAGCAGTAGACCATTTGGCGTCCACTACTGGTTTATTGCAATATCCTTGTTTTCAGTATATCGATTATGGATCTTTATTATTCTTTCTGACTATTGCATCTTGGAAATATGGATTTATTGATTTAGGATATTGGAATTAGCTACGTATTAGGAAAAAGAGATATACAAAAATATTACCTCACTTGCAGTCTGCCTTGTCTGCTTAGTATCTCTCGAAGAGCGTCACAATTTGCAAGCCCTCATGACCGTTTCTTCTCACCCACAACCTCTTTACTGACACTGCTCTTTATACTAAAATTCCTCAAATCCTCTTCATTTTCTCTCTTGTTGTTTTCAACCAAAAACCTAGCCTTCTTGCATTTACTTTCTTTGCAAAGAGAATCGTCAAAACCATCAGTTGTATGACTTGTATCCAACTCCACGTGGGCCTGGACTTGCTTGGAAAATTCCCAATCACCAAGGGCCAGTTCAAGTACATCATCGTCGCCATCGACTACAACAGTAAGTGGATAGAGGCTAAATCGTTGATGGCCATAACTACCGCCAAGGTAACACACTTCCTTTGGAAGAACATCTACTATGTCTACGGCGTCCCCCGCACAATCATCACAAACAACGGCACATAGTTCAACAATAAGGAACTCCTATCTTTTACCGCTAACCTGGGCACCAAGATGAGTTTTGCATTTGTCGTTCACCCCCAAACCAACTGTCAAGTCGAAGTAGCAAACAAGATAATCAAGAAGTTGCTAAAAAGAAACTCGATGACTCCAAGGGTTTATGGGTGGAGAAGCTCCCAGAAGTTCTGTGGGCCATCAGGACCACCCCAACTTCCGCCACTGGTGAAACACCATTCTGTATGATGTTCGGAACTGAGGCTGTCCTACCTATTGAGGTCATCCAACCTACCACTAGGGTCGAGGGCTACTGCTTCGAGACCAACAGTGAGGGCGTCAGCCTCGACAAGGACCTCCTCGAGGAGAAATGCCACAAAGCCCATTTGCACAACTTACAAAACAAGCAGCGGGTATCACGTTTCTACAACGCTAGAGTCAAGGCCCACAACCTCCAACTGGGGGAATGGGTAATGAAGGAAGTCATCCCATTGCTAACGGCACTCCGCCCAACTTGGGAGGGCCCATATAAAATTGTGGAAGTCGTTAGCCGTGGCACCTTCTACTTAATGGACAAGGATGGCGTCACAATGACCCACCCTTGGAATACCGAACATCTTCGGTATTACTACAAATAATCATGCCGCTACCCAAGAGCATCTTGATGTAGCTAAATTTTTGTTCAATATTTAGCTAAGGAAAGCTACCCAACGAGTACAATCCCGCTTTTGTAAACGCTAATCCATCAACTATCAATGAAACGAGGAATTATTCAAACCATTGTCACCAAGTCCAAGCACAAGAATTAATTGGCAACGCCAACAATATTCAGCAGACTACGTCCACTACATCGTGCACTTGGAACAATTTTAATTCCTTTAATGTTTCTTTGATTAACAAAAAGCAAAGTCAAAACTCTAGCGGTTCATCAGCATTCAAACAACGCAATCAGTAAACAAATCCACACTTGGGAAAATTTCGGAGGCAGATACAAATTACTTCATGTATTCAGGGTCGGGACTCCCCGCCCAAAAATAGTCACATTACAAAACAAATTGAAGCGTGAGCGGCATTACAAAAGCTAAGCCCCAGTCTTCATGGATTCTTGGCAACATCCTCACCCTCCAGCGACGGTTGTTGCCCAGCCAGGAGGCTCGTCTGATCGGACCCATGAGGGGTAGGGCTTGGCGACACCATGGTACCATCATCTCCGGTGTGGGCAGCCATAAAGTCGGCACGGCAGATTTCGGATTGAGTAGGTGGAGCCCGTTGACAGTCATCCGCTGGACGCTCACCACTCTCTCCACTACCTAAGCGGGCACCCTCGGCGTGAGTAGGAACCACACTGCTCGCAGGTTCCAGCTGAGCTGACGACCCGGTGGGCTGGGACGCTTTGACCCAATCAATGGTGCCCTTCTGGTTCAGCAACTCCAGGTTAACGGTGGCACCGGCCTTCGCCGCCTCCATTATTGCCTGCTTGTATTCCGCAGACTGCTTGAACGCCTCCATGGCAGCGGTCTCCGTGCTGCTCCTCTCAGCTCCCAGCCGGGCAACCTCGCTCTCCAACCGCTTCACCTCGCAGATTTGGAGGCAGAATCCCACTGAAGGATCTCAACTTTCTTAACCTTTGGCGCCAGTTGATCCTTCAACAGAACTATGTCTTGCTCCAGCTTGGACAAGTGGTCGTTCCGCTCGAGGTCCCGCTCAATGGCGACATTTAGCTTGCCGCGGGCATCCATAGCATTGCATTCTGCCTTGGTCAGGCGCTGAACATCTGCCAGCTTATCTTTGGCCTCCCCCAGCTCCTTCTGGAGACCATTAATCTCCTCCCTCACCTGCCGCTCAACCCCTGGGCTGGCTCGTCGTCACCAGGAACATCTCATGTGGACTAACAAACAGATGCCCGAAGGCCGAGCTGGATGGAAATTGATCAATAGCAATCGAGCGCACAATCCCCTCCAGTCCGCCGAACCCCAGCCACTCATAAAGGTGGAAGAGAAACTCCCGCTCGGGGTCTGTCAGGAATACGGCATACGCAGCAAACCAATCTAGATCGCTCGTCTGCACCACCCTGCCGGCGGCCACAGTCACCTTTGGCGGGGCTTGCTTGGCCTTCTTCTGTTGGCGGGCTCCGATTGTCTCTGCGTCAGCCGCTTCATCGGTGTCATTCTACCGTCGCTTCCTTTGAAGAACCACCCGTGTGGCACCAGCGGCGACAATCTTCGAGGTTGCCTGCGGCTCCAACCCAGCAATAGCGACAGGCCTTAGAGTTACCTGCTACTCCACCCGGTCCCTTTGGGGCCCATGCCTGTTGGCGGGCACTCTCTCCCTTACCTTCTCAAGCGCAGCTTGTACCTGGCATCCACCACCAGCGCCACTCTCAGCCCCAGTCTCCGCCTGTACCAATTCTGGCCGGCAGGAGTGATGTGCGAGTCGTGAGGCATTAGCATCACCACAGGAGTCTCGGACTAGCTCACCGCCAGTGTCTATGGATCGATTATCATTTGTTGAGCTACCAGCCCAGCGGGGTACATGCTTTCCAAAAAATTGTTGATCTCTACGGGTTCCATGGCTTTGGCAAAAGCGTCGCGGCTCGCTTTGTTACCCGGTAGAGATTCTATAAAAAAAAAAACGAGTTAGCCTTATACAAACTAAACAAGGGCACGAGTCAATTGTTGATCGACCAACAACTCCCAGCCGGTGAGAAGACTTAGGTCAAGCAGGTTGCGATTCTGCCAGCAGCCCCTAATCCTTGCCACGCGGCACTCTTCCTCGCGCGTCAGGTTAAAACGTAGGCCCGCTGCACAAAAAAAAAAAAAAAGAGCTAATGCTTAGAAAAAAATGGAGGAATTATCACAGGCAAAACCGCCAACTTTGGGCAGCAGAGGCCAGCGACAACCTCGGATAGGTTGGAACTCCGATTTAATCCTTAATGTCGGCGCCCCATCATTTGACCCCTCTTGGTATTCCCACTCCGTGGTAGCAATACAGAAGGTTCCCCGCCAGGTTCTTGATTAGCTCCAGCACCCCTTGGCGGCGGTTCAAGTTCACTTGCCCGCTGCAACCTTGGCGCTTCACATACACAAGTTCGTAGAAGTAAAGTGCCTCCGCCACGGTAGGCCCTTCATAACCCGACAAATGCCAAACCAAGTTCAACTCCATTAGTAATCGCCACATGTTGGGGAAAATCTGCCCAAAGGAGAGGTCAAACTCACACACCAGGATATGGAGGGTGGGGAGCAACGGAAAGGTAACACCTTGGCTGAAGATGGCCTCGCGAACGGCAGCATACCCCGATTGCAGAATGGAAGCCTTCTCATCAGCGGTTAACGGGCGCAACTTCACCACTGCGGGCAACTGAACACCAGCTTCAGAAGGTTTACAGCGGCCACAGTCATCGGCCCTCCTGCCTCATCAACTGTGGTACCGTCACGTAAAACCCAGGCGAACTCTATCTCTTCGCCGCCAGCCTCTCCCCTGCCAGCAGAACCGCTAGCAATGATATTACTCGCTAGCCTCTCCTCGCGCCTATTACGAGCGGCAACATCCTCCCTTACCCTAGAGCGGCCCATTGCTACTTCCCAAGGTATGGTCTGTAGCGGCTCGATATCTAGCGGATCGGACAGTAAGGTTCCTGCATGGCTAGACGGACGCAACGAGTCAATAAATATCCTATCCGCCACGCTGAGGGACATGTCAGACCCGGAATCCTCACCGCTCGAGATCTCTACAATGCTAGCCATCACAAACCCTAAAACCCAAACCAGTCAGTTCCAACAAGATCTAAGCTATCCCCATGTCAGATTGTAGACCAAAACATCAAGAACACCCATTCCCAGAAAACCCAGAAAGTACCAAAACAAGAACGGAACGCATATACACACAAACCCATATTCAACCATCTAGCAAAGCAAGAAACTTCAACCCCCTGTCAAACACCTAAACCCATCCCTAAACATCATTCTACACTCTCAGGACACACCGGGGAAGGACAGAAATCACTCCAAATACCAAAAACAGAAACTGACAGAAGCAAAAAAAAAAAATCCAATAAAATAGGGACTAGATTCAGGCTACCAACCTCAAAGAAGGAAACTCCGATATGCTTGAGGATGCTTGCCTTCACTTCAGGAGGCCGGTCTTCATCCTCCGAGGATCGATAGCTTCAAGAAATTGCAGAATCTACTTCTCGGATCTCAGAGCGAAGCTTGAAGACAATGATATTAGTTCAAACTGCAAAGTGTTAAACCACTAGTTTCCTTCTCTTTTATCTCAACATCATACAAATCTAGGTCGTCTGCTGAAAAACGACATCACACCACAGCCATACACGTGGCCCACGATCGTACTTACTCTTTGGATTAACCGAGGCGTCGCCTCGATTACAAAATCAATAATTACTCGCATTTATGGCTAAGAGACGGGCGTGCTGAGGAGACGTTATTCCACATGCTAACCCAATACATGTTGGCCACCTGTCAGACACTGTCAGATGAAGCGTCTATCGTAAGCAACCTTCAACGAGGAAGATCACCAATCGTCGAGGGTCTCCGCTAAGCACAACTCCACTAGAGGAACTTCTCCCTTTTCATCTTGCAAGCGAAAGTCTCCGCTAAGCGCAACTCCGCTAGTGGAACTTCTCCCTTTTTCATCTTACAAGCGAAAGTCTCTGCTAAGTGCAACTCCGCTAGTGGAACTTCTCCCTTTTCATCTTGCAAGCGAAAGTCTCCGCTAAGCGTAACTCGTCTAGCGGAACTTCTCCCTTTTCATCTTGCAAGCGAAAGTCTCCCCTAAACACAACTCCGCTAGCGGAACTTCTCCCTTTTCATCTTGCAAAGCGAATCTCCGCTAAGCGCAACTCTGCTAGTGAAATTTTTCCCTTCGTCTTGCAAGCGTGATGGTCCCCTCTAAGCACAACACCGTTCACTAGGCTACCACCAGGTAGGTCCCCACGACACTGCATACCGCTTATTATCAGTGGAGGGACTTCCGCCAACGGCGATTCCCAAGGCGTACCACATGACGTTACAGTTAGGTTATGTCCCTGTGAGACAAGGGGACACATCAACAGTCTATGACGACCCTGATCAGGCACGTTAACCCCCGCCACTCGGGTACCGAAGTTTGGGCTTGCTACCCAACACCCTCTGCTCAGCGCAGCTCCCCTCACCAAACAATATACCTACCAAACGGAGGTCTATCTCAGCCGGGGAGTGGGGGACTCCCTGGAGGGCCTAGCAAGGGCCCACCCGAAAGGGTATAAAGCATTTGCTCAGTAAGTCCATGGTTGACAACGCACTGACGCTAATTATGCTTATGCAAGTCTAGCGGAAGTAACGCTTCGAAACCGCTAGCCAACTCCCCAACCAAGATTGCCTCCTTGACTGGGGACTAGGGGGACTTGTACTTACATGAGCATTTGCAAGCATAATTAGCTATAATGAACCACGCTGATGCTACCGCCAGTGGTACCAACTACCGCCAACAGTGTGACCTACGGAAACACAGCCAAGCAGGCTACTGCCTGAGCCCCGGCTCATCCCCAGATCACCGCCGACGCGCTGACACATGCCGCGCCAAGGAAGAATTAGAAGCTGGGAATTGAAGCATATCAGCCCCACATCGAAAACATGGAAGAGCTCGACCTATTCCCCACCTATAAAAGGTTATCTCCTCTCTCCTCATTAATTACGCATTTACTACTTACCTACTGTTATTCTGTCAATACAAATATATTGACTAACTTAGGCATCGGAGAAGAGAAGACCGCCCAACGCGGTCTCCCTCTGACGCCCTTTGTATTATCACTTGACAGGTAGCAGAAGTATCAATCACAGCATAAGTAGCGGTCCGCCATTGGATCAGCGTTAATCAAAGATTTGGGCCACCGCTTAATCTTAAACATTAACAATTTGATTTTGGAATTAGAACAGGAGGTAAAAAGAATTTTAAAAAAAAAAAAACAAGAGAGAGAATTTTTTTTTTTTTTAAATGGTAATTGATGGTATAATTGACATTTCAGCATGTAAAGAATGACACAATAGCAATTTAATGGATAATTAACGGCAGGGACCTATTGGGTGAAAATTGAGAGTTGAATTATCATTTGAGTGAAATTGAAACGTGAGGGACTGAAACGTCGAGACCCTATAAGTATAGGGAGTAAACAGTATTTAATCTAAATTTTAATTTGCGTAAATAAAAATATTATTGTTATTTAATTGTTTAGAAAATTAAAATAAATAAAGTTCTACAACAGTTTTCTTAATCTTAGTTTTTCAATAATTTTTTATATTCCACTATAAGAAAGAAAGAAAGAAAAATATATTGTTTTTTAGTATATTATTGGGAGATTAATCTTTATTAATAAAATGAAGATTTAGTATCATGTTTTTTTCCCCCTCATTCTATAGTTGTATTATTGTGAGATTAGTCTTTCCTCTCCCTAAACCCTAGCCTCATTGGCTTCGCGTTTCAACTATGGCGGCCAGTACCGGTCTCTTGTCTAAGCTATCTGATGGCCCTTAAACACGGATCTTATGTGGCTAACACCCAAGCTAACCCTAAAGCTTCCATTACCATTATTGATTCCCGTTGGAATGAAATAAATGATGTGGATGAGATTGACCATTGGTCTGATTCGGGGAGACTCAAGGCTTGATGGTGGCGCAAATGGTTGATTCGATTTCGTCCGCCAAGAGGTCGACAACTCAAGGCAAACCCAGACTCGGTCAAAGAAGCGAGGTTCTTGAGATCATGGAGAGTCTGCCTCTTGGAATGGCTTGGATTTGGCTGCGTCACAGGTCATTGTTACCAATCATGGAAGGTTGGGAGCTATAATAGGGTCGGGCTGGAGGCGGTTGTCTGCAGATCAATCACGGCAGTCGCAATTTGCTTGGAGCACAGCAACCAGGCATGCTGTGCGCAAATCTGTGCATACAGTGAAGTCAAATGATAACCTTGCCATGGGGAGACTATGCCTAGATGCAAAGAGAAGACCACAAAAGCGGCGCGTTGTAACTGTGCTCGTTAACGACGCTGTCGTTAACCGAAATACAGTGGCAGTATTGGCGGAGTAGGGCGTTGATGTCGCTGAAAATTGGATGCTCGCTGTTGTTCGGGTGCCCAGATCAGTTTGGAAGCCCAATTTAGTTTGGGTCTTCAACCAATTTTAGGTGTCCAAATCAATTTGGGTACTCAAGCTAATTTCTAGTCTGAAGCCCAAAATGATGAGTTTTGGTCCTATTGGTTTTCTCATTTGTGATCCAGGAGATTGACTCAGCTAATCACCCTTTTCTTTATGTTTTGGGGTGGGTCTATGTACTATGGTTATTTTTTATACTTTTAAGGGTTTTTATCATAGGCGGTCTGAACTTTCTCGGATCGAACAGAATGGTACCTGGATTTTCAAAATGATCAATTAGGTACCAGGACTTCCAAAACCACATGATTAAGGTGTTTCCGTCTATATTCTGTTATTCCTTTGTTAAGTGCAGGGGTAAACCAAACATTTCACTCAAATTGGCCACTTAAAGTGATTGTCATAACCTCATCTGACACGAACAAACACATTTCCTTCCTTTCTATCTTACTTTCCCTCCAAACTCTTCCCCCCAACACTATTCATGTGGAATTTTCCATCAAATTTTACCTCCAATTATTGTGTCCCGATAAATAATAACAATATCCAACATTCCAACATCATGTTTTCTTGACTAATTTTTATTGTTCTTCAAAAATTAGCCTAGAATTGCAATTAATTTTTACAAAGTAAAATTAAGAAACAAAAAAAGTAATTATACAACAAAGTATTCTGGAAAAATGAAGCATAATGATAAAAATTAGGGTTCTTGACCTAAAGCACCAAAATAAGATAAAATTACCCCAGCAACAGATTTTTATTCTTAGCTACCCAATTTAACATAAAAAGACAATTTTACCCTCAGTTAAATTAATAAACTACCCATATGCCATCGATCTCTATCATCCTCTCTCCTCCGATCTGAAACGTACTCTTTCCCACACAAATTTGCAGGAGTATTGGTGGAAGCACTGAGGCGCCAGTGAGCCGATTTACACTTCATCGGCGACGACAAATCGGACCTCAACTTCCACTTCTGAGGAACCAAATCAACACTGGATCCGACTACCTCCTCGACGGCTCGATGCTGCTTTCTGATTCGACCTCAAAGCTTCATCTGAGAAACTGGAGTAGAGGACACCCTTACAAAAGTGACCAAGGAAAGGTTTGATCCTCTGTGATTTAGAGGCGACGAAGGAGCGAGAGTGAGGCTAGGGACATGGCAGGCGGGGATTGATCGTAGAGGGAGGTGATAAGCGGAGGGCAGGTTACTTGCGGGTTTTCCCCGCATTTTTCAAGTGGGAGCGGGGGTGGGGTTTCCCCATCAAGGGTGAGGGTGCGGGGGTGCGGGGCTGCGGGGGCGGGGGCGGGGTTTCCCATTACCCAGACGGAGTCTCCATTTTTTTTTTCCTTTCACAAAAAAAAAAAAGGAAACTTAAACCTCCAATACTTAGGGTTTTGTTCTTCCAAATACATCAACTATAACTTATAATCTATAAGCCGCCATGGCTGAACTGAAATTTTCAGAATACCAACAATGGACAAGTGGAATTGGAGGAAAGAGAAGAAAGGTTGGCTGGCTTGCTTGAAGGAGGGGTCCGACGATGACGATTTGGGGACGAGCGACTAAGAGACGACCTCGAGAGTGAGAGCCATGTAGAGGTAGCCGGAATCTGAGAGGATTTCAGCGGTGTTAAGGATGTTGTGGGAGGGGAGGCCTGAGGAGAGAGAGACAACAGTGATCGACGGCCACACCATTGACGGAGCTTCAAGAAAGATTAATTTTTTTGTCAAAATAGGAAAGAAAAAAAAAAGAATCTGAAAAGAAAGAAAATAGAAATTAAAAAAAAGTTTAGACAGCCAAAACAAGAAAGTTTAGATAGCCAATACAGCAATACGAGGGCGGGGGCGGGGTGGGTAATCCTCCATCTGAAAAAATCCATAGATGGGGAACGGGGGCGCGGGGGCGGGGAAATCCCTCATTTGCCCATTCCTAGCCGAGGCTGTGCGACCTGCGGTGGCGCCGACGGGAAGAAGCCGGAGCGAGTTGCGGTGGTTCGTCTTCACGACTTCACAAAAGGGTGAAGATATGTGGGTGCCCAGAACATTTTCTAGGTGCCCAAATCAAATTTTTTTTTTTTTGTGTAAAATGAGAGCATAATTTATTTATTTTTTAGGTAAAATGGGGGTAGAAGAAGGAAAGAAAAAAGAAAAAAAAGTTTTATCAGGGGCAATAGACGTTTTGTATTGATGTAATCTCCTCGTTTTCTTTTTCTTTAATCAAAACTTTATTTGTCTAATTTTAGGAAGATTAGTACCCATTCCGGCGACCGAAAGTTCTATTGGGGGCAATAGAGGTTTATTGCCCCTCTATTGGGGGCAATAAACCTTTCCGGCGACCTATGAGGTCTCCGACGACCTCTTTGGGGACCTCCGAAGAGGTTTTTAGAAAAGTCTGGTGGTTGGCGGCGGGTGACCGGACTCTGGCGAAGTCTCCTATGGTTTCTCTCCCTTCCATTCTCTCTCTCTCTCTCTGTCTGTCTCTCTCTCTCTCTCTATGTAACAATGGGGTGAGGGTAAAATAGTCTAAAAAATAAAACAAAAATAACAAATTAATGGGGTGTTAGGGAAGACCTCCTTAGAGTGTTTTGGGTAAGGGGGAATTAAAAAAACTTAATGGGATAAGTGGGAAAAACATCTCTAAAAATGGGGTAAATGTACAAAAACCTTAAAAATTAATTGCAATCGAGCAATTCTAATTTTAGTGGTCAATTTGAGTGAAATGTCTGATTTGCCCCTGCACTTAACGGAGGAATAATGGAATATAGACAGAAGCACCTTAATGATGTGGTTTCAGAAGTCTATTACCTATTTGATCACTCTGAAAGTCCAGGTATACCATTCTGTCCGGTCCGAGAAAGTTCAGACAACATTAATATTTAGAAAAAAAATACATATGTCAAAAAAAAGTTATAATGTTTTATTTCACTACTTTGACAACATTAATGAAATAGCATTGGTAGAATTGTAATGAGATTTTAAATAAAAATGTCTAATGTTCAAATCTAATCATTGTAATTTTTTAATATTTTTAGAAACAAAATAAAATTTTGTATTTGTAACGGGTTAGCCCACAATACGCCGTTCTCGGGTTATGCCAGGCCTATAGCGGGCTCAAGTCAGGCTAATGGGCCAATATTCCTTGGCCCAGCTCTACCCGTTAGAATAACGTGCTCGGGTCGTTCCGGGCCCGTGCTGTGGTCGTGCCTAGCTACGAATATTTTGATTTGGACATTCGTAGTGTCAAGTGAACTTCAAGAAGGGTTTCACAGTCTTCAAGATTTTCTGTTCTTTTTCTTTTCAAGCACTAAATTCACTATGGAGACCAAAGGCTTCTCGGGGCCCAATATTGATATGGGCCCAGTTGTTTTCCTCCATTCCATCCACTTCATTTCCTTCACTTTTTTGTTCCTCTTCTTTCTTCGTGCACTTCTTCTATTTCTTTCTTCCGCTGTCTTATCCACCAGACGAACACAGATTTGAAGATGGACTTGAAGGCCGAAATTGAATTGGAGATGGGTAGAAGCTTCCCCAAAGAAATTGAGAGATGGGGACGCGCCTTTATTCTTGTCAAGGAAAAGGATTCACTGCCTGAAGCTCTTAATCAAAAATTGAAACTCTCATCTGCGTGCTAGAGAGAGAGAGCTTAATCTCTGTATGCTAGAGAGAAAGTGCTTCTGTGTGCTTCAACAAAACGTATATATGAAATCGGTAGAGAGAGAAAGAGATAGCTGAGGGCAAAATGAGTATAGCATAAAAAGAAGCTGATGGTTCTAGACCTTAAAGTGGTCTTATGTACCCAAAAAAAAAATTAAGTGGCCTTATTACTAATTAAAGTTTCAAAATAAAACTTTTGCATAATTTTCTATTGTTTTTATATAGTGTCGAAATGTCAATTTTTGGGAAGTACTTTTAAGTACTTCATACTTTAGCCCTCTTAAATAAAAATTTATGACTTTTCCCCCTTCATTTCTTATGAGAAAACTTGAAGCTAAGGATAAGTAGGAATCTTTAAAGACGCCAAAGGAGCAGAGACACCTCTTCCATCTTCTCCTTCTTTTCCCCTTTATCAGCCAAATAGCCACCCTCAATTAAGGGGTACAAGTAATAGTATAGTGATTTTAAAAAATTTGTCGAACCCATAAGAATTGGATTCCTTTCACTAGAAGCCGGATATCAAGCAACCCCTCTCGGGTGTAGTTACATGACAATTTAATTGTTATCACTAGTACAAAATCGAAAATAGACAACGTTACCTAGATAACGGTTTAATAAAAAATGTTGTGGTTTTTTTTTTTACAACGGTATATTCAAAACCGTTATCTATAGATATTAAAAAAGTGTTGGTCCATTGGTTAGAAGTTTTCTCATTTAACTCGTACAACGGTGTGGTCGAAACCGTTATCTATAGATAGTAACAAAGTGTTGGTCCCTTGGTTAGAAATTTGTGAATTTAACTTATACAACGGTACAGTCAAAACCGTTATCGATCTACAAATATTAAAGTGTTGGTCCCTTGGTTAGAAATTTGTAAATTTAACTTATATAACGGTACAACCAAAACGATTATCGATCTATAAATATTAAAAGTGTTAGTCCCTTGATTAGAAATTTGTAAATTTAACTTATACAACGGTACGATCTAAACCGTTATCAATTTGTAAATATTAAAAGTGTTAATTCACGATTAATTTATTTATTTAAAGAATCTTATTCTAATTCATCAAATCTACTAAGTGAGAAACAAGATTCCAAAAAGATTGATCCCAAGCTGTCATAAAAAAAAATAATAATAATAAAACCAAGATCCCAAGCTGTTGCGTCTCATTATGCTTTAGCTGGGCTTTTGATCCACCAAAAAATAAAAATAAGGCATGCTTTTAATTAACTAAAGCATAATAATTACACAAGATATTGGAACTGCAAGTTAAGATCAAGAAGCGCGACGAGTGCGGGAGGCATAGAGACGAGGCCTTGCGTGAGAAGGAACAAATTTCCAGAGCCAATGATCGAGATGGTCGCGGCGAAATTGGCCGAATTGCAAATAGAACAGAAGACGAGGCTTTGCAGTAGAAGGATGAGATGAAGAATCAATTGGACGACTTCGTTCTGGAGAAGGATAGGGGATTGCCAGAGGTTGAATAAGTATATGGGGGTTGTCGGCGGTGGCTGGTTACAAAAGAGGACGAATGAGATTGTGGAAGTTAGATAAATTGAAGCCACTACCAAGTCTAGGAACGAAACTAGGGAGCAGATGGATCAGAGGAACTATGAGATTTCGCAGTTGGATGTCCATTCCTTATGTGCAAGGATTTGCCATGGAAGGTTAGCCACTGGCCTGCAAGACCTCCCTAATTGAGGTAAGAATTTTTGCCTTCTCAATTTTTTTTGGGGTCAATTGCTTTCTGATGAAATGGGAGGCAATACTTATATATATAAACTTGTTGTGATCGAAGATATATATATATATATATATATATATATACTGAAATTTTTCCTCCACATTAGTTTAGTTCCCTCCCTTTTTTTCCGTTCCCTGTTTCTAAACACGATCAAACACACTACTCTTTATGCTCCTCTTGTCTGTCAGTTGAAGAAAAAAAAAAAATTCCTCTCGTCTGAATCAAAAAGTTCTCCCGAGTAATTGTGTTTCAATTGAAGGCTAATCTGGATTTGGGTATGTATGTTTAGAGTTTGTGATTCAATTTTGATGCTTTGATGACTGTTTTTTTCTTTTTCATAAGTTTTGCTTTCGATTGTTTCTGAGCCTTAGGCACTGTGTCTAGACATATTTTCTTGAACTGTTGCAATTGCTTTCGGATTTCTTATTGTCCTTGTGTTCTTTGGTTATGTGTTTGTAAGATCCTATATTGGCTTGCTTGAGGTTTGCACTTCATAAATTTCATATCAGAAGTAAGATTTGGGCCTAGTCTACTAGGGACTCCTCATTCGATAATTGCTTGGTTGGGATTGGGGGATGTGGGACTGTAATTGTTCTCTTGTTATGTCTCTTTTGTTGTTGGGGCGGTTTTTGATATATGCTGTTGTTCAAGTTCTATGATAGAATTGGAAATTAGTCTTCTATTTCCTGAAATAGTTGTCATTGATTTCAACTGTTCTGTAGCATTTTGAAGTGTTTGGATGCTGCTACTATTTTTGCAGTAATGTTAAGAAAAAGTAGTACCTAGAATTATTTGTAGCTTGTTTACGGTTCAGCTCTGCCCATCAGAGTTAGTAGTTAATAATACTCTGCTTTCTTGCTGGATTGTATGAGTACCAAGGTAAATAAAAAGAAAAAGGTGTGTATAACTGTGTATTATGATTACCGTAACATCAGATCTTGGTTCGTTGGGTGTCCTTATCACTTGTCAATTATGCCTTATGCTTTAGTTGTCAATATTTGTTGTTGGTTGCAAGTAAAGAATTTTCTTACATTGCTGACATACTGTTGTATGAGCATTTATCTATGCATGCTATTAATCTCGCAAAGAGGGTTGTTAGGTGCTAGGATGACAAACAGGAGGTCATTACCCTTGATTAGTTATAAAGATTACTTTATGGATGTGATTGAAAGGAATAAAGACTAGTTGGAACAGCTTATGCATTTCTGTGCTAGCTTTGATGCTCATGGAGACCCTCGTGTAATTATTCTTGTTACTCATGACTCATCTTTAAACTTTTAAACATAGAAATCACCAAGACACCAAAACTAAAAGAGGAGTTGATTAGCTTGATATTTTAAACTCAATAGTTTCTGTTCTTGCAATGATAAACTTAATTTTTAGGTAATTGACTTTACTCATAAGTCATATGTATGATACTTATTGGACCAAATTTCAGATAATATATATATGCTTGTTGCTGTAGTAGAATTTCTTTTAGGCATAATTTATTTTTGGTATAACTACAGGCTTATCTTGCTGTTACTGCCACGAGGATTGTTGAAATGCCACTATGATATGCATGTTTAATGTAAAACTGAGTACTGCATTGTCATTGCATGAGGAATATTGTTTGTTATAGTGCATAGATGAATATTTTCTGGCCATGATAAAAGTTATATTAATTCATAAAGAATGAACTTTATTGGTTCTTGGAATTCTGTAGAGATTGCTTGTCCTCTTGGTTGGGGCAGGTCTTAGTATGTGTAGTAAGTTTAACTTGGGTTTTGGACTACTAAGCTGAAGTGAGTACTTGGGACATTAAGTTTGGCTTTGAGTGTGGGTAGTATCATGTTAGCTACATGGGAACTTTTATCCATGTTTTGATATCCTAACGTAGTTTGTTCTTTGTGGGGTTTATGATTTGAGGATGCCAATGGGTTAGTTTAGGATTATGGAATCACTTATATATTTTGACTATATATGTATCAAACAAGTTAGTAGCAGTGGCTTAATTGTTAGGCAAAAACAAGGAAGAGAGAAGTTGATTGACATCTATTCAATATCTGCTTTTGAAATTCTCTTTTGGTAGGGGTTTTCTATATCCTAATACATGTCCTTGTTATTAAGATCATATATCAATTTCAAGTCCTCTACTTTCAATTTTTCGGTAGAACAGAAGTCCCCTACTTATTGATAAAAGAAGGCACCCCTTTGTTTTAGTTTATAACAAGGTCTCATTGAGTCATTTCTATTTGATAAATGCTATTCTAATTCAATTGGAGGCTAAAGTCACCAATATTTTTTTTTTTTGGGTCACTATGAATTCTAAAAAGCCAGAAGGGCCAGCAATATGAAGAGCATGGGGACATACTTATTATTATCATAGGCACGAAAGAATTTGATGCCACACTCAACAAAATTCTTATCACTTTTTGTTCCTTCCTTCAAGTCATTAACTTGGCCTTGAATTTTGGCCACTTTTTTTTTGCTCAACTACACTGCCTTCTTGTGTTGTGTCATGAATTTAATTCCTATATCCTATGCTTATTTATGCATGATTTACAATTCTAATGGTTGTAATGAGATAGGTGTGGGTGTGGGAGGTATTTAAAAGTTAAAAGGACAGCACTATCATTTAGACTTTATTTGCTGCTTGATCATGAATGCATTACACAGATAAGTTGCTTAGGCTATATTAGATGCGGGTTTAATCATTCTTTTTTCAACCAGTTTGCATTGACGATTGAAATACTCGGGGTTACAGTATCGAAGTGGTGCCAAAATGCTCATAGATGGGCTTTGTTTGCGTATATTATGTAAAATCAAGAAAGTTGAACCTTGTTTCTTTAAAATTGAATTAGCACTCATGTCAATATGGTAAATGCAAAGTGTGTCAGCTGATAAAATGTTCAAGAATTGGAAAAAAAAAATTAAAAAAAATTAATGGTTGCATGATCATTTAACTTCGACCTCAACTTATGTGTTGGGACTTTGGGATATTGTATAACCTATATATATCTAAGTACTTGAATTCTGCACATCTGGAAGAGTTAGTATGTGAAACTTGTTTTATCTGTGCATAATCTCACTATCTTTAGAAAATATCAATCTGACTCAAATAATTAAATCCCTACAAATCTAGTTTATCTTAGCTGTACTGAACAGTGGACACATCATTGTTTCTGGGGTGCTGGAGTTATTTTCTTTTCGCTTCAGTTCTTCACTTTCGTTGTTCTTTTTGTAAGAACCAACTTAACTTTTGTACTGAACTTGGTTTTTTTTTTTTTTTTTGGGTCTGGAATTTTACAAATGGTATAAGAGCAATGTTCCTCGGACAATTGTTGCTGTTGTATTCCAATTTTTATTTTGTGGTAGAGGCTTGAGTGAAGACTTTCGTCAGCTTTATTTTACCTTGCTTACTAGAGTGAGAGGCTTATACCACCTGCTACTGGTGGTGTGTTGTTAGTAAAGATATTTCTAGCATTTTGGCTTGTGCTACTTTTGTTGTCTTTGTTTGTTTTGATATGATTTGTTTTTTTTTCTTTCTTGTTTGAGTAGTTATTTTTTTTTAATCTGAACTAAAACCAGAACTCCATGTATATTGTACTTTTGGTTTGGTATGTGTTCTTTGCACTCCTTGTTTTTGTTTGCATTTCAGTTTTGAAGATGAGCTAGCTGTTAATTATTTTGCAGCTGCTGCATAATATTAAATCTGCAGTAGCTAGCTAGAGCTCTGTGTTACTCTGATGACTAATTGCATATGGTTTTATGCTCCAATGTTTAATAATTTTTTTTTTTTAATTTTTTTTTTCTTAGTGGGAAGGACCTATGGAGACCACATATCTTCAAGAAGAAATCGATGGAGTCCGTGATGAGTGGGCAGAATTCGTTAGACTCCTCAGTTCTATGGTTTAACTACGTACCCAGTGAAACTTCTTTAATTTGTTGCAAAATTTACCTTTTCCTCTATATGAGAGCTAAATACGTTTATGACAGCTCGTACTATTTACGTTTCTTTTACTTTTGTAAACTTCACTAAAAAAATTTCAACTGAGAAAGCATAGTAAATGTGATTACTTGAAGTACTTCTCTATATACTAATATATTACAATTTCATTTCAATTTCTTGTATTGATGCAGTAGATCATGGTTGAAAAAAATCGTCGTCTCTCTGGCTAGTAAACAATGGATTTATTCTAGAAATCGTTGTAATTTACTATCTTCTTCATCACCGACAACGTTGTCAATTTAGAAACCGATATAACAGTCTCTAAATGCCAACGTTTTTGACGAGAAACTGTTGTCTAATGAAGTTGGAAAATATTTTTCAACTAAAAACCGATGTATACAATCCTCGAAGTCAACATTTTTTTGGTAACAACCGTTGTGTATGAAAGTTGTTGAAGGCCAAAAGTGATGTGTTAATTATATTACCGCATCGGTATATGAGTGAAAACTGTTATTGAATAATTAAATACACAACGGTGTATTCAGTGCTAACGGTATGTGCTAAGTATATCTACAACGATTTCTAACTAAAAGCCGTTGTACTTTATTATGTTCAACATCGGTGAAGTACCGTTGTGGAGTAAAGCGTAAAAAGACAACACTCACCTAGACAACGAAAATATATTTTTTCAGACAACGGTGCGCAACCGTTATCTATTTTCGATTTTGTACTAGTGTATGTCATATATATCATATTCGAGGAATCAAGATCACAACGGTAAAGAAATCAAGATCACAAATGATATATGTTGAACACAACTCTTAAAAACCAAGCTTAATACCAGAGATTTATGAGATACATATTTGTTAATGTTGGTGACTGAGGGGTCTAATTAACAATAAATAAAGAGAGAAGGAGAGAGAGAGAGAGACGCACAAGAAGTATAGTGGTTCGTCTCCCGCCTTAGTTGGAAACTACGTCCACTTGAAAGCTTAACTAGTGTGTTCGGCCTTGCGACCCAAAGGGGATTACAAAGTATGTAATGGGATGTTGAGTTGTGGGAGGAAGCATTCCTTTTATAGGTAAGGGAACCCCTCTCCTTTAAATTTTCTTAGATGTGAGATATAGAAATCACTATTCTAGTATAGAAAAGCTATGTTGTAAGGGAAAATTGGCAAGGCCGGGAAGGTGGCTTCTTGGTGACGTATTTGCCACTTCCGGATACCGTAGCGTAGCTTGAACATAGAGCTACAAGATGTAAGTAGCGGTTGGATCCCATGAGGGTGTTGTTTATGCTTGGTGAGGTAGTAAACTAGCCATGCATAGTGAGAGGTATCTACAAGTCCCCGAAGTCCCCAAGTAAGAGGAGCTTCTTGGTTGGGAAGTTATAATCATGAAGTCATCAAGCATAAGTAACCGGGCGGCACGGAGCCCCTACAAGTCCCCGAACTCCATAAGCAAGAAAAGACTCGTTAACTTGCACAACAAAGACAAAAACACTCATATGTAGAATGCTCGTTGCATTGGGCAACAAATGTGAGTTTCATTGATATGCGTTGGCATATACAAATGTATGAGATGCGTGATACATGTGGATGGCGCCAAGTACAACCGGTTATGACGTATAGACTCGACAGCGCATATGTTTGTGTGAGCATATGGATTGCATATGATACATGTGTGACGGGCGTATGGAAATGAACGAGGTCCGTGAAGGTGTGTATTTGTAAGTCATGAATACTGAACGCGTGTACCGTTGTGTTTGTTTGGTTTTTCGCTCATATTAATGTAACGCGAAAAAAATTCAATTTGTTGCAAATGAGAAATGGTAAAAGAATTCAATGTTCCATTAATGATGTCGAGGGGATGTGAGTGTAAAGCTGGGGAATGCCGGAAGGTAAGAGCGTGAAAGCTGGGGGTGCCGGGAAGGTATGAGCGGGTAGCTCAAGGGTTGCTGGGAAGGCGTGAGCGGAAAGCTCGAGGGTTGTCGGGAAGGCCTGAGCGGAAGCTCTGGGTTGTTGGGAAGGCGTGAGAGGGAAGCTCGAGGGTTGCCACGAAGACGTGAGCGAGAAGCTCGGGGGTTGCCAGGAAGGCCTGAGTGGAGCTCGGGGGTTGCCGGGAAGGTGTGAGAGAAAGCTCGGGGGTTGTTGCCAAGGTGTGAGCGGAAGCTCGGGGATGCCTCGAAGGCGTGAGCGGAAGCTCGTGAGCTGGAAGCTCGAGGTTGTGGCGAAGACGTGAGTGGAAGCTCTTGAGCGGGAAGCTCCAGGTTGCCGCGAAGGCTTGAGCGAAAAGCTCGGGGTGCCGCGAAGGCGTGAGCGAGAAGGTCGGGGTGCCACAAAGACGTGAGAAGAATCTCGGGGTCACCGCGAAGGCATGAGCGTTAGAGCTCGTGGTTGCAGTGAAGGCGTGAGAGGAAGCTCGGGGTTTCTGCGAAGGAATAAGCGTTAGAGCTCATGGTTACGGCGAAGGCGTGAGCAGAAGCTCGGGGTTGCCGCAAAGGCATGAATGTTAGAGCTCGTGAGCGAGAAGCTCGGGGGGTGCCGTGGAGGCAAGAGAGCGAAGCTTGGGGGTGCCGCTGAGGCAAGAGCGCGAAGCTTGGGGTTTGCCGCTGAGGCAAGAGGGCAAAAGCTCAGCGGTGCCGCTGAGGTAAGAGCGTAACTGTTGCTAATTATGCTGGGTTGTATTTACAAGTCCCCGAAGTCCCTAGTGAATGAGGGTTTTCTTGCGGGGTTAATACCAAAGCGTAGCTTTGTGCTGTATAACGAGCATAATTAGTGTAAGTGCGTCGTCCATCTAGAATTTTGTCGGAGCAAACGCTTATGCCTTTTCGAGTGGGCCCCCTGCTAGGCCCTCCGAGGAGTCCCCAACTCCTGGCTATAGACCTCCGTATGGTCGGAAAATTGTTTAATGAGTGGAGATGCGTATGAGCAGTGGGTGTTAGGTAGCGAACCTAATATTTGATACCTGAGCGTCGGGGGTTAACCACCAGACCAATGGCTGTCGTGGGCTGCGTTAACTAGTCCCTTTACTCTTTTCCGGAGGAGAAAAGCTTAACTACAATGCCTCGTAGCGGTCATCGTCATTATGAGGCGTTGCCTTGCCGCTTGGAGGTTAGTCGTGGACCATAGACTCATGGAGTCTTTAGACCCATTTAGGTCTCTTTCCAGTGGGGAGGGTTTGACAAAATATGGTGGCCAAGAGGCTAGACCATATGTTTACATATAGTGTACATGTAAAGTTTGTAATTGTATGAACAATGACAAATAAGTATGGCAAGTACTAATATATGGATCTGATGGCCATGTGACATGCATATTAGATAATTGCAAGTGTGATGGGTGTCCATATAAAATTAATTTAAGCATGACATGTGTATAGCATGTACTAGTAGTAAAGTTGCTAATAACATTTTTGCATCGTTGTGAACATGCTTAAGGATCATGAAGACATGTAAATGCATATCAAGTGTGATATATTGTCGGCACGCTTAGAAGTAGTAAAAGCATGGCATTGGCATGGCACTAGCTCAAATTGAAAGAGCGTAAAAGAAGATATAGTTACTTATCTTATGCCGATTTGGAGTGAGTTGGGGTTTGGAATTGATATAAGTATCGAAATCATGTTGAAGTTGTTCAAGTATGACGCTTCATTGCTTATGGCGGATAAAGTACTCCGATAATATCAGTCAACTCGTAGTTGCAGTTGAATGTTTGATAGAGATAGTTGAATTTCCTTGAAATAAAATAGATTATTAATATGTGAATTTGTAAAATTAACATCGACAATTTGCATATGTACTTTGATAAAATTGAAAGCAAAGTGTACAAGCAAATGTAGTAGTTGATGACAAATAAGTTGCATATATATCTATTTTGAATGTCGAATTTTTTAGGAGTATGCAAACTCTATATAATTTTTAATTGGACACGAAGGTAGGCAAACTAATATTTCTATTGATAATGCCATGTGCCAAGATGTATAGCCGGAGTCGGGGGCATATAGTTGAAGTCAACCATGCATATAATCTTGGAGATAAGGAATTTAGTCAAAGCACCAGTATGTTATCATATTACATGGACAAGCCTGCATGGTTTTGCACTTTTTGATGGTTGGTTTCAACGACACATGTAGCATAATTATGAATATCCAATTAACAAGCTTGCAAAGCATGTGGCCGACACAAGTACAAGGTGAAAGCATCATATTCTGCATGTATGACCATGCTTAATTGATCACAACGGAAACACGCACACGTCTCTATAGTTGCATGCTGTCATGGGCTTGTAATTGCCGTGCATTTGGAGGGATTTAAGGACAAGCTATAGGATATAATGCAACATGTGTATATTATAGTCAACCGGAGATAATGATTTAAAGAAAAATTCATCTGGGTGGCTGGAGCGTTGCCATAGAGTATAATCAGCTGAGAGCTAGTGGACTGACAGGAGTCAAGCGTCCACCTCCGATGAGTTGATGGAGGTTGAGTCAAGTTTCGAGTTTTGCTTATCAAGCGTCATCTTGGCTGGCTGCTAGGACCTTTGTCCACATCTGTTTGGGCTTAGTATGGGTAGCAGAAGTTTGGGTAGTGGAGTGGAGGTTTGTCCAAGGAGTGGAGGTTGTCCGGCTAGTGGTGGAGGTTTTGGCCAGAAATTTGTTGCTGGCGGAGGTTTTGCCTACGGTGTCTCCTAGCGGTGTACGGTCCGGCGGAGACTTAGACCGGACTGGAATTTGCTCGATGATATATTGTTGATGATCGCCGAATGGCAACGCTGCTGTCATCACCGAGGAGCTCGGGTCAGCGGTGTTCGAGTATGGACAGCGGAGGTTTAGCCGCTGGTTGTGGTCGGCAGTGATGCTTGCTGGCGGTGCCTAGCGGAGAGGTGAAGCCTTGGCTAGCGGAGCTCACTCAGCGGTAGGCCTGCTAGCTGTGGCAGTCAAGCTTGCTAGCGGTGTCTAGCAGAGCACTGAAGCCTTGGCTCGCGGAGCTCGCTGGGATTACAGCTGGCAGAAGGCATGAGCGTTGAACAAAGAGTTTGAACGCTGACTCGTGCCGCTAGTGCTGGCGTGTTAGCGCTACTACTGTTGTGATGGCGTGTTGAAGTAGCCATTGACGATGATTGAACGAGATCATAGTGGTTAGCCCCGATGATGATTGAGAGCGCCAAAGTATCCATATTAAATCTCTGGGTGCCTAGAGTAATTTGGCACCACAAAATGCTTCTTCTTTTTTCAGCGTTGACTTTTTAGATGGGCGTTGACCGGAGTTGACCATCCCTAGATGTGCGTTGACCAACCCTGAAGGGCGTTGAGCACCCCTGATTTGATGTTGAACGAGCATTAACTCGACGCTTACGGGTCAAAGTTCGTGATAGGTGACGAAGCCTTTGTGTTGGCTTCCCACAGACATGCCAATGTTAATGTTGGTGACCGAGAGGTCTAATTAACGATAAATAAAGAGAGAGGGAGAGAGAGACACACACACAAGAAGTATAGTGGTTCGTCTCCCGCCTTAGCGGGAAACTACGTCCACTTGAAAGCTTAACAGTGTGTTGGGCCTTGCGGCCCATAAGGGATTACAAAGTATGTAATGGGATATGTTGAGTTGTGGGAGGAGGCATTCCTTTTATAGGTAAGGGAACTCCTCTCATTTACATTTTCTTAGATGTGGGATGTAGAAATCACTATTCTAGTATAGAAAAGCTATGTTGTGAGGGCAACTTGGCAAGGCCGGGAAGGTGGCTTCCCGGCGACGTATTTGTCACTTCCGGATACCGTAGTGTAGCTTGAACATAGGGCTACAATATGTAAGTAGCGGTTGGATCCCATGAGTGTGTTGTTTATGTTTGGTGAGGTAGCAAACTAGCCATGCATAATGAGAGGTATCTACAATATTCTATTGCAAGCTATGAGTAAAATCAAAATCGATCTCTCATAAAAACTAAAAATAAAAAAAAGTAATATTTCAATGTAACTGCGAGACAAAAACAATTAGTAAAATAGTACCCCATTTTTATTTTTTTATTATTCAAGATTATATATGACAACTCATTGCCAAAAGAGGTGGTTGTATAGACATGAGGTCTATCTTTAACAACTAAACAAATTATAAAGAAAAATGGGGTAACCGGTGATGAGCACCAATTAACCCATTGAGATTTTTAATTAACTCCATTTAAAACAGTAGTCATATTTCATGGTGGCCGGGTTAAACTGGCATGGTCCAGACGTCAATATACTCCACGAAACAAGACAATAAAGATCAGTGCATTGTGGCTTCTCTCTGGATTGTATAAAGATATTAAACTGGTGAAATACACTGTCCCACTTCCAATTGCAGTAGATTGCAGTGGAGTTTCGAAATGTGAATAGATACGAACCGTTAGGGGGCAATATATGAAGACCAAAATCACCTTCTTTGTCTGACTTACAGTTCATAGCAAGGCTCAATCCTCCACCCAAATTATTAGTGACATTAACATACTTATGCTTGTAAAGCAGGACATCTGCATTGCAAATACACACAAAATAAAACAGAAAAGCTGTTAGCAACAATAATAGCACATGATTTCCAGAGGTGGAAGCCATGCTTGATTTTTCGAATCCTGTGGTGAAGAAAGAACGTGGTGCAGTGCCCTTATTTATATTAACCTGTAGCGACTGAGCCTTTCGGATAATTATGGTAACATAATATAATTAATTCAATTTTCAAAAGTTGGATACATATTTATTGTTGTGGTCAATGAATATATTAAATCTAGTGCAAGGAATCTCAATCGTAGATTACCAAAAGAAAAAACAAAACCAGTATTATGGATTTATGGTAGTAAAATATAATTAATTTATTCTTTCTGTTACTACTTATTATATAGAGAAATTTTAAATACACACCCCTAATTACTTAATACACATTCCTATTATTTTATATTTCAAACTAAATTTTGTAGGTAGGTTAAATGACCAAAATAGACATCTATGCGTTAGAAGAGAAAAAAATAGTCATATTTTCCTTATATATGTTATTCTATTTATGTATAAATAGTTAGATAAACATAACAAATTTCTATACATGGCCTCCTAATTTAATACAAGAATAAAGTTAGAAACTATCTAATTTAATTTTTCCTTAAGTAAATTGTAATTAAGTGAGGTTAGAAACCATAATATTTAGAATTTCAAAATCAATGGCATTTTTAAAACGGATAACTTTACTCCCATTTTTTAGTTTTTTTTTTGTTCCTTAAGAGATATGATTAATTTATTTATTTTCTAATATAAAACATCACGGTTGAAAAAACTTTGTAATTGTTAATTTATTTGGCCCTTCTAATGACAACTTTATAATTATGCCATTATGGATAAACTACTGATATAGTTTTGGTTAAATGTTCAACTCATAATTTGATACTTGATCAACATATATAGTGTTTGGTGGATGAGAACTCAATAATACAAAACCTATTTATATGCATCTATTTAAAGGGAACACTAATAAATCTTTATACTAACACAAGTAATCAATATGGTTATTTACAAAACATCAAATAATATACTAAAATATACTAATCATATTAAATAGTAGCCTTAATATAGTTAAATAATAGGATATTTCATAATTTTTTAGATTAAGGATATTTTAGGTATTTTGGGTTGTGTATTTAGTAAAATATTAGAATGAGAAATTAAATGGGTGGTGTATTCAGTATGGAGTGTGTATTAAGTAATTTGGAGTGTGTATTTAAAACTTCTCTATTATATATGGTCAACAAGTTTATTGCACTTTTTTTTTTTTGAAAAAATGACGTCACACCTTAATAGAACCAAATGTAGCTAATTACACAAGATAACCTATCCGAGAGGGTCACATCAATATTAAGCCATGCAAGCCACCCTAAAGTAACCTAGTGAAATCACCATAGTAATAGGACCAAGAAACACTCTTCAAAGAATGTTAGGGCAAAAGAAAGACCCTAACTTATTTAACAAAACCCAAGACCTCCCTACACAGAGGGGGCATCCCCAGGTTCCACAATAACCAGACTCATCGAAGTGTCATCCTCCATAGTAGCCACAGCACCCTCAGACGCCACTGTATCCATCTCCATTTCCAAAACCCGTTTAGCATAATGGAACAAGCGTTTCTGACCTTTCTTTGAGACTGCAGCCTCAAGCTTCCAAGGATTGAAATCTTCGATCTTTGGCTTGTTCGTCACACCTATGGGGCGCTCAACTTTGCTTTTCTTTAGAGACCGTGGCAAAATTAAAAGTTCTCCATCCTGTTGAGGGATCGCTAATTCCAACACAAACCTAAGTCCAACAAAATTAGTTTTTGGAATAGGCACTATAGCTTTAGCCTTCTTACTGTACGTTAATAGCCCCATGGTATCCGCAGCTTTAGCCTTCTTACTGTACGTTAACACTGTTTACTCCCTATACTTATAGGGTCTTGACGTTTCAGTCCCGCACGTTTCAATTTCACTCAAATGATCCTCCAACTCTCAATTTTCACCCAATAGGTCCCTACCGTTAATTCTCCGTTAAATTGCAGACGTGGAATTCTTTACATGCTGAAATGTCAATTATACCCTCACTTACCTTTTTTTTTTTTTTTTCTCTCTCTCTTTTTTTTTTTTTTTTTCCTTTCTTTGATTCTCTTTACCTCCTCTTCTTCTTCCAAAAACTAACTCAGCACTCTCTCCATCTCCAGACCTTCTTCTTCCCCAGAATTCGAGCCAAGATCACAAACTCAGCTCTCTCTGCATCTCCAGACCTTCACCAACTCCAACTGTTCGCTATAACGTAATCGCAACCAAACTAGTAAATGAAGCAACAATCATCTCAAATCTATAGAATGTAATACAATATCCCAATTGTAAATCCAATACCACACAATAACAACAAAGCCAAACTCGACAAATCATACATCCCGACCAAACTCGACATTGGCGTCGTCTGTGGGAATCCTTGAACAAAAGGTCATCCCACCATAACAATTACCATGACTAACGGTAGCAGGGGAAACGCTGAGGAGCAGGCGGACCAATCCGCCAACCCCCATCCCACCAACCCTGCGACTAACGTTAAACCAGCGGTTAACGTTAACCATGCATTATTCAACACTCTGGTCAACCCTAGCGTGGAACCCCAGGGCTCATCTCAGGTCCCGCTGACTCAAACTGCGGCGGAGGCCTGACCAGGCAGCAGTCGCCCACCAATTCAGGATATCGCTACTATGTCTGAGCTGGCGTTGGCGGACCTCCACAAGGTAAATAGTGAGTGTGAACAAGAGAGCAGAGAAAAGGCTAAGGCCCAAAAGCAGGTGGCCACGCAGTAGTCAGAATTCGACGAATTGAAAAAGGTGTTGGATGCAAACGCTAACTCAACGCAGAGTAAGAAGTTGGAGAGCACCAGACGTAGTCGACCCAATACCAATCGTACAGATGTAGGTACCGCTGAACCCACCCGAGTTATTGGGAATGGGACCACCTCCCCTACCCTGACTAATGCTAGAACAGGAAGCAAAGTCACAGCCACAGACCAACCGCTCCGCTACCAGGGCTAGAACTGAAGGTAATCACCAGTCCCCAAGTGGGAGCTGGCACAGCGGAACAGCCAGGTAGGGCCCGCTGGCTACGCAACAGCCTTAATCCTGGAAAGGATGCAACAATTGGAACAAAGGCTAATCCGTGTAGAGGCAGGCGCCCTAGCGCCAATTCCAAATCCGCTCTTTGCGTCTAGGCCAGGGCCATTCACTACCAGGATCCTGTAGGCCGTCAGACCAGCACACTCAAAGACACTGAAGATGCCACATTACCGAGGCATGACTGACCCCTTCGTCCATATGGACTCCTTCAAAAAAGTCACCAACAACAAGGGATTCGATGATGCCACCCTCTGCCATTTGTTCAGCGAAACGTTAGATAGTGAGGCAATGAGCTGGTTCTTTGAATGCCCACCAGGATCCATCGACTCATTCCATGCACTATCAAAGGCTTTCCTTTCTCGGTTCATCATGTTGGCCGTCGGACACCACAACACTACTCAGCTGTTCAACGTCAAGCAGGGTGCATAGGAAACATTGAAGGCATTTGTCACCAGGTGGCGAGCGGCGGCGTCTTAGTGCCGTGATCTGGATAAAATAATTGCACTGGCAGCCTTGAAGCAACGACTCCTAAAGGGGCCACTTCTCTATCATCTCAATTACAATCATCCAAGCGCCGCGTATGACCATGTCATGAACGAGGCGGTCATCCATTCACAGTCGGAGTTTATCACATAAAGAGAAACCCCACCGCCACCGCCAACGCCAATATAGTCCACTCAACCTTTCTCCAGCCAGTAGGAAACAGCTAACAAAACCTCTGCTACTCCGCCAACTGATAAGAAGAGAGAGTGGCAACAAGGCAACTACCAGAGCAAGCGGCAAAAGGACCAACATTACCACAAGGGCAACCGCTCATCCCACGAGGATTACCATAACAAACAGATGGAGTCCTCTTAGTGGTACGTCGTCTTTACAGTCATCACATCCTCATATGAAGAGATATACGACCAATGCAAAGACTAGATCCCACCCCCACCCCCAAGAAAGTACCCAAGAGTGGGAAAACCAAGAAACACCTACAAGTGGTGTAAATACCATGAGGACAGCGATCACAACACCAACAACTATAACCCTCTCAATAAGGCAATTGAGACTTTGTATCGGGATGGTAAGTTGGAACAATTTAAGGTGCGTTAGCCGCCACCTGTGGTCGCCAACATAGAGCCCATGCGCCGCATCAACACCATCGACGGCGGTGCCCCAATCACCAACATCTCTCATAGGGCAAGAAAGTGCTATGCACGAGCTAACCACCCCAAGGAAGTTTGCAACATCGGCTATGAGAGATCCGCTGAACTCCCAAAGTCTGGTTGGGAACCCATTACCTTCTCGGAGTAAGAGGAGCGTGGCGTACATCTACCCCACGATGATTCATTTTTGATCGACGCCATGCTCGATAAATGGTCAGTGGGAAGGGTCCTCGTTGACAGCGAAACTGCTGTCAATGTCATCTTCAATGGCTACTACAACCAACTCCAGCGGAATAGGAAATTACTCCAAGATCACCAGCCCTTGCTCAGTTTCTCCGGTGACGTCACACAACCACTAGGTTCTGACTACATGCGCCTAGTCATCAGAGCTAGCCCATGCACAACAGAGATAGATACGGAGTTCATTATCGTTGACTGCTTCAGTTCATACAATGCCATCATCGGTCGACCGGCGCTCAACAAGCTAAAGTGCATCATAGCCGGATACATGCTTCTCATGAAGTTACCTATACCCAATGGGACAGGTTGCGTAAAGGGAAGTCAACAACTGGCATGAGAATGTTATTCAACAACTATAGAACGGTCAACATGCCGCCATGAGATCCTAACGGTGGGAAACCATGCACCATCGACAAATATTTTTTAGGATCCTTGAGATGACGAGGAGAAATATGTAAAAAATGAGCCTGTCAACTCAAAAATATCCTTGATGGTTATCAGCATCTCCGACAAACACCCTGAGCGGATAGTCTGCATCGGCGCTCATCTGGCCCTAGAGATAGCGATAGAACTCGCTCAGTTCCTACAAGACAACGTCGCCTTCTTTGCATGGTCCTACGCTGATATGCCAGGTATCTCCCCTAAAATTATCACGCACAAATTGAGCATCAAACCGTCTTTCTATCCAGTCAAGCAGAGACGAAGGGCCTTCAACTAAGAAAGATTTAGTGCAATAGGGGAAGAGGTCGCCAAGCTACAGGGCATTGGGTTCATCTGTCAGGTCAATTATGCTCAATGGATTTCCAACTTGGTAATGGTCAAGAAACCTAGCGGAAAGTGGCGAATGTGTGTAGACTTCAAGGGTCTCAACAAGACATGCCCCAAGGATATTTTCCCGCTACCACGCATTGACTAGCTGGTTGTCGCTATAGCGGGACATGAGTTACTTAGCATGATGGATGCATTCTCAGGGTACAACCAAATCAAGATGCACCCCAGCGACCAGGAGTGCGCCACCTTCACAACCGACAAGGGCCTATACTGTTACAATGTCATGCCTTTCGGTTTGAAGAACGCTAGGACAACATACCAGCAGCTGATGAACGCCATGTTCGACGAACACCTTGGAAAAATAATAGAGGTATACGTGGACGACATGTTGGTCAAAAGCATCAAAGCCGGCGGACACGTGGCAAACCTCAGAATCATATTCGCCATCCTCTTGGCCTATGGTATGCGCCTCAATCTCGAAAAGTGTTTTTTCGACGTCACCGCCAGCAAATTTCTAGGTTACATCATCAGAGAGCGGGGCATAGAGGCTAACCTTGACAAGGTGCAGGCCATCCTCAACATGAAGTCCCCAAAATGGAAGGTGCACGTTCATAGCCTACAGGGAAAGCTAACCGCCCTTTCTCAGTTCATCTCCAGACTCACTGACAGATGCCTACCATTTTTCAAGATTCTGAAGAGGACCCACAAGAAGGTGATTGATTGGACCCTACATTGTGAGGCCGCATTTCAAAGCTTGAAAGAGTACTTGGCGGCTGTCCCACTTCTCTTCATTCCTGTACAGGGTGAGGTACTCTACATCTACTTAGCGGTATCATCATCAGCGGTCAGCTACGCCATTGCACGGTGAGAAGGACAGGATGAACTCCTGGTATTCTACGCCGGCAGAGGCATGAATAGGGCGGAAACAAGATATACCCCCCTGGAACAACTCACTCTTGCATTAATCGTCACCACTAGACGTCTCTGCCAATACTTCCAAGCCCATACAATCCATGTCCTGACAAACCAACCGCTGAGGCAGGTAATGCAGAACCCTGAACACTCTGGTTGCCTCAGTAAGGTGCATCGTCCGATTAAAGGGAATGTGCCCAATTGCTAGAGTCCTTTCTAATAAATACTCAAAATGAGAAAAGTCAGGTTTCCCTCATTAAATTTCCAAAAAACTCGACGTAAAATTAAACTTCCATAGATTGTAACTTATTTATATGAACTACAATTTCAACGTGCCGCATGTCCACGAACGCAGTGTAAAGTCCTCTACAATTTTCATGAAGGAACCTCAAAAACTTAATAGAAAGAAAAGTCAACTTTTGGGTCTGCCCCCCTAATAGATTTTATAAATGTGAAAATGGAGCAATCTTATCTTTTACCGTTCAATTGACTAGTAAACAGGTAATTCTGGGCGCGGGGTGTAACTGCACTGCATCATGAGGTTGCAGAGAAAGACGAGGAGAATCTTATTTATAAGGAAATATGTCCTCATGAAAACAACATCCCTGCTATTGAAAAAATTTTGGTTGTTAGATATCATGGAGTTTATATGCCTTTTAACCGAAAGGATATCCAACAAATATACGTTTATGTGCAAGAAGAAAAAATTTGTGTTTAGGGTGAACATTGGTGGCATATGCAAGACAACCAAAAACACGAATATAAGAATATTGGGGAACACATTGAAATATTTTTTCAAATGGAGATTTACCCGACAAAAGTGGTGTAGGCAAACGGTTGATAAGATAAATTGTTGTGTGAGGAGACATTCTGCCCCAAACTCTAATGGAATATTAGCTTGAAAAAGCAAAGCAGGGGCAGTCATAATTATATGGCGACATTTTCGTTCCATAACTCCATTTTGTTGGGGTGTGTAAACGCAAGAGTGCTGATGAATTATGCAACTAGCTTGGAAAAATGCATGCATAGATAAAAGCTCACTTCCATTATTGGAACGAATGTGTTGAATCTTTTGATTGAATTGTGTCTCAGTAAAGGCAAGAAAAGATTTTAGAATATTTTGAGTTTCAGATTTGGCATGCATAAGATACAACCAGGTACATCTACTAAAGTCATCCACAATTGTCAAGAAATACTTTGCACCGGAATGAAATGCAACTTTGTGAGGACCCCAAATATCACAACGAATGAGAGCAAATGGTTTTGTTGTGGAAATAGTACTTAAATTGAATGAAAGAAGTGTTTGCTTGGCCAATGGACAGACATCACATGCTTTGTCTACACTACAAGAAACACTGAGAATTGTTTTGGCAAACAATTGCAAGCGATTTGGAGAATGATGACCAAGACATCGATGCCACAAGGTGGAAGAAATGACCGCATGATTGGCAGAAAAAATATGTGAAGGTTTGGTGTCTAAATTTGGAGTGAGGTAATAGAGATCGTTATGCTCCTTACCCAAGCCGATTATGTTCTTCATAACCAAGTCTTGCAAAAGACATATGTCAAGAAAAAAGGTGATAAAACATTTAAGAGATTTTGTAAGCTTGCTTACTGAGATAAGATTAACCTTAAAACTTGAAGTAGAAAGAACGTCATTTAGACGAAGATTAGAATTGAAAGAAAAATCCCCAATTGAATGAATGAGAGCAAGTTCACTATTAGGTAATTTCACAAGAGGAAACAAAGGTGTAGGAACAGGATTTGATAAAGAATTATGAATGGATGTAATATGGCCTGTTGCCCCACTATCCATGATCCAATGATTAAGAAAAGAAGAGGATCATGGTAAACCCATACCATTGGCTTGAAATGGAAAAACACCCTTACTCTTTACCCGTGCCATAATTTGCAGTGCATTCAAAGGTAAGATTGGAAGCAATTTCTTGAAGTTTATGGATGGTAGAATGAGAGGCAGCCATGATAAACAAAAGGAGAAGTTAAAAGTTTCTCAAAGAAATTTCAACACTGGTTGGAAATATTTTGATAATTTAGGTCCAAGAGCGTTTTGCTCTGATACCATGTAAAAATGATAATTGATATATTAATTATCATTACAATTCAGAATATTATAAGATATATAGTAAATCAATCTACCATCGATCTATGGTATAGAATAATTTAGATCCTAAATATTATTACAAATTAAATTACAACGATTGACGAAATGTGGAAAAAAAAAAACAATTACAATTTACACCTAAAACTTTCCACATCATGGGAGATTCTCAACAATTTCATTATCACCCTTCCATTTCAGTTATACTCGAGTCATTATTTGACGAATCAAGAGCAATTCTGGAACCTATGTTAAAGCCAAATACAGGCTGTATAGGAGAAGGAAGAGATGCCTCACCACATAACATGAAAA
Organism: Rosa lucieae; assembly: GCA_024704745.1. Taxonomy (NCBI): domain Eukaryota; kingdom Viridiplantae; phylum Streptophyta; class Magnoliopsida; order Rosales; family Rosaceae; genus Rosa; species Rosa lucieae. The sequence goes on along the minus strand of CM045495.1, from coordinate 354,778 downwards.
TAACATCTGACATGGCCGATCGTTTCTTGAATCGTCTTCCACACACAACAACCCAACTTGAATACATCTACGGACTTCATCTGGCTGATAGGACTGTAGTGATGCATCCACTAATTCCAAGGCTCTATCTTCTTTCCACAGCTCCCAAGCCTGTAGTTCAGAGTATCATATCAGAGGAAAAAATGAAAGAAAGATGAATAAGTACTAGTTATAACGTTAGTTTGTGTTACTTACATGTCGTACCAAGTATGTGGAATCCCAATAAGAACTACTGCTCTTCTTGCCTCCTACGATCTCCAATAATATGATCCCAAAACTATAGACATCAGATTTTGTTGAAAATTGTCCGAAGTTTGCATATTCTGGTGCCATATAGCCACTGCATGTAAATAAAATAATATGTTAAGGTGAAAGAAAAATAATTGAATATGATAATGTGAATGGGTTGATTTTGTTCCATGGATGTGCAAGTGCAGTATGGTTCTGACAATGTTCCAGCATTTTTGCTCGTTCTATTCTGCAGTTGGTTCCCATGGATTAGTCTTGCCATGCTGAAATCTGAAATTTTGGGGTTCATGTCGGCGTCTAGAAGAACATTGCTAGTTTTGAGATCCCTATGGATGATCCTCACTCTCGAATCTTGGTGAAGATACAAAATTCCACAAGCAACCCCGTTGATAATCTCAAAGCGCTTCTGCCATTCTAAGGACCTTCTTGTGTTATCTACATCAACAGAATTGGATCTTATGTAAATGAATGATGTACATGTTGGATGAGGCATAAACAAATCAGAGTTTCTGTTACACATACCAAAAAGAAATGAGTCCAAGCTCTTGTTCGGCATGTATTCCAAGACTAGCATCCTTTCTTCTCTATTTCTATAGTAGCCTACAAGTTTCATGAGATTCCTGTGTTGAAGTCTGGCTATCAGTGCAACTTCATTTCTAAATTCTTCAATCCCGTGTCTAGTCCTAATCAATCTTTTGACAGCAACCTTCTCGTGATTTGGTAACTCACCCTGAAATTATGGTTCAATTTTCATATTAAGTTTTCACAAAGTCATAATTTTCAGGGAGCAACAATACCATTAAACTAAAGTAGGTACTATATATTGATGTTTACTACATCTAAGTTTGGAAGTTACCTTACAAACACTGCCAAAACCGCCTTGGCCAAGTTTGTTGGCATCAGAAAAGTTTTCTGTGGCTACTCCAAGTGTGTTGAGATCAAAAAATTCGGGGTGTCCAGTAATCTCAAGTTCATTCGAATCACTGAGTCTTTGCCTATCATTGTGAAAAGACAACAAAATAAATATATGTGTATTAACATGAAAAATTCTTTTAATCATTTTATCATTACTGTTGTGACTGATTCAACAAAAGAAAAGTTATGAAGATGGATCGTGTTTAAGTTGAGTGCTTTAATTTTGATATGATCTATATACATTTGTTGAATACTATTAATAAGAGTTCAGAACAAAATAAAAAATACTGGTTTTTATAGGCAACTGAAGAATTGTTTTATGTAACCCATTGTTATCCCTTTCTCACAGAGAGAGAGAGAGAGAGAGAGAGGTGTTCCATTCCATCCCCTCCAAAGAGCTTTGAAGAAATGACTAAAGATGAAGATTTTAAGCTCCTCAAGATCCAGACTTGTGTTTCTCAAAGTGAACATACACTGTGATGGGTGTAAGCAGAAAGTAAAGAAACTGCTTCAGAGAATTGAAGGTGCATGTTTACCAAGTCAGTATAGATGTTGATCAGCAGAAAGTCAGAGTTTCAGGGGTTATAGACTCTGCCACTTCGATCAAGAAATTGGTTAGAGCTAGGAAACATGCTGAGCTTGTAGAATCGCTATAAATCTGTATGTAATTAGGATTTTATTTAATTAGGATATCCTGTCATTATGGAAAGATTGTTTCCTATTAGAGTTAGACTACTCCTTTGTACTTGTATATATACCCTCATTGTGGGATGAATAGAATAATAAAATTAACCCTGAATTGAAGTATTCTTTTCTACTTGGTATCAGAGCAGGTTCAATCCTTTGAACTTGCGCTGCATCCTTTGAATCCTGAATCCTGAAGAACACCACAAACCGCTGTGTACCACCACCATTGAATTCCAAACCACCATCACCCTACCTTTTTTCAAAAAAAAAAAAATCAGATCCATCTTGAAACCCTAGAAAACCCAATCCTGCAAAAATCCCGAATTCCTCAATGGCCGGACCTGTAATTGAAGGCGAACAGTCAAATCCCGAGAAGGCAATGGTGCCATCCTCACAAGTCATCCATCACCACTACACCACCCAACAAGACAACTCTGCGTTCCCAACAAGTATTGTCTTGAATGAATCCAACTACACCATATGGGCTCCTCTCATGCGGATGGGCATTGGAGCACCAGGGAAGGTTGGTTATTGACCAGAGTGAAGGCTGAACCCGCCATAAATTCTGCACAGTATGAAAGCTTGGGCCATGGACAATGAAAAGGTGAAAAGTTGGCTCATTGACTCCATGGAATCCACTCTTATGAACAGGTATATTGTCTCCCTACTGCAAAAGATATTTGGGAAGCTGTAGAGAAAACTTTTTATGATGATTCTGATGAAACCCGGATCTTTGAATTGAACAAGAAGTGTTTTGAAGCAAAGAAAAATCGATGGCCTATTCCTACCTACTATAATGAGTTAGTGGCGATGTTCCAGGAGATTGATCAAATGGTGGCCTCTCAGAATGATAATGTTGCAGCTGTAGTTCAAGAGACCTCAACGATGTCCCGAATGCGTGTTCACATGTTTTTGAGTGGACTTGACCTAGAGTATGATCAGGTGAGTGGAGAAATCTGCGCAAGGAACCTAAATTCTCTTTGGAGCAGAGCTATGCTTACATTCGCAAGGTGCAATCAGAGAAACAGGCTATGGGGCATTCGATACCTAGCGAATCTTCTGTTATGGTTGTCCAACGCAAACCAGGTCCTCTTCCAGGCTTCTCACACCGTCCTCTAGGTAAACCAAATCCATATGCAAATAGAAAGTGCATTGTGTGTGGGGAACTAGGTCATAGCAAAGAGCAGTGCTATGAAGTGATTGGTTACCCTGATTGGTTGGACTTCACCAAGAAATCACGAAAGAATCTGGGCAAGGCCGCCATTGCTACTACAAAGGAAGAGCGTCTAGACAATGCCTCCACTAATGTAGCGCAATCAGGTATGAAGGGTAAGGTTACTTTGAATAATACATAGGTAATTGATACAGGTGCATCTGATCATATGACCAATGACCATAATCTTGTGAAAAACCTTAGACATTCCCCTCAAGTTGTTGTCTCTACTGCTGATGGTACTCCAACTCCGGTCACTGGAGAAGGTTCTATTGTTTTATCTGATACATTTACCCTTGAATTGTCTTAGTTATTGCATCACTAGCTTATAATCTTCTGTCTCTTGGTCAAATTATTTTAGCTCTTGCATGTATTGTGACCTTCTATCAGTCTTTTTGTGTGTTTCAGGACATTCGGACTCTACGGATCCTTGGTTATGGTGTTAGAAGGGGGAAATTGTACTACCTAGATCTGACAGAGACTGGAGAGAACCAGAAGCATCTTTTGGGGAAAGCTAATCAGATTAATGGGGTAGAGAATGCGAAGGAAGCTATATGGTTATGGCATCGCCGTTTAGGTTATCTATCTTTTAGTTATCTTAAGAAGCTGCAACCTCATTTGTTTTCTATTGTCAGTGATTTGGATTTCCATTGTGACATTTGTGAACTAGCTAAGAGCCACTGTGTTTCATATTCACCAAGTCTTAATAAAAGTCCTGTTCCTTTTATGAAAATTCACTCTGATGTCTAGGGTACTGCAAAAATTCCTTCTCTTTCTGGAGCTCGATATTATATAACGTTTATTGATGATTGTACTCGCATGACATGGGTATCATTACTGAAGAATAAGAGTGATGTATTTGGGATGTTAACCGAATTTCACAAAATGGTGGCAACTCAATATCAAAAATCCATTGGAGTGTTTCAGTCTGACAATGGTGGAAAGTTTGTAAATGGCCCTATGATTGAGTTTTGCCGGTCACATGGAATTCATCATCAAACCTCCAATTCTTATACTCCTCAACAGAATGGTTTAGCAGAACGGAAGAACAGGCAATTGATGGAAGTTGTTCGTGCTTCCTTGTTTGGCATGAATGTACCTCGGTCCTATTGGGGAGAAGTAGTAAAATCAGCAGCATATCTTATCAACTGTACTCCTTCACGGGTGATTGAGTTTCAAAATCCTCTTCAGAAGCTTCATCCACTTTTGACCATCCCTTCTATGCCTAATTTGGAGCCCCGAGTGTTTGGGTGCACAACCTATGTTCATATTCCCAAGCCTCAACGCAGCAAGCTTGATCCCCGTGCTCGTAACTGTATCTTTGTTGGTTATGCTGACTTCTAGAAGGGTTATCGATGTTATGATCCTCTTACTGGCACTATACATGTCTCTCTTGATGTTCCTTTTCGTGAATCCGAGCTTTATTACTCAGGGGGAGCTTCTCAGTCTTCCCTTCAGGGGGAGAGAGGTTGTGAAGGGAATCCTCATTCTATTATTGATTTTGATGTCTTTGAAGACTTCAAAAATTTGGAGGATAGATTTGAAGGTAGAAATTCTTAAACAGAAAATGCAGTTGCCGAACAAAGCATTGTAAATTCCGAAATAGACAATGCGACTGCCAAACTAAGTGTTGCGAATTCCAAAACAGAAAATGTTGGAACAAAATGCAAGGACAGTGTTGCGAATTCTGAAGCTCACACCGCAAGATATTTCCCCTTCTGCATCACCAACTGAAGATCCCGGTCAGAATGATCCACCTTAGGTACCTCTAAACTGTAATGAGTCTTCTAGGTTAGAAAGTGTCGAACCTAGGAAATCACAAAGGGTTACCAAGGGAATTCCTAAGAAACAATATGAACCAGATATCAAAGCCAAAGCTAAATACCCTATAGCTAATTTTATGTCTAACCATAGGATTTTTGGGTCACATGCACTTGTTGTTGATCAATTATCTACTGTATCTATTCCTAGTAACGTGCAGGATGCATTGACGGATCCAAAATGGACAAAGGCGATGAATGAAGAATTGGAAGCTCTTCAAAAGAATGCAACATGGGAGCTAGTACCTATGCCGGTTGAAAAGAAGACTGTAAGATGTCGTTGGGTATTTACTGTGAAGCTTAATGCAAATGGAACTATTAATAGATACAAGGCGAGGTTGGTTGCCAAAGGATATACACAACGCTATGGGATTGATTATGAGGAGACTTTTGCACTTGTGGCAAAGATTAATACTGTCCGGATTCTAATCTCACATGCAGCAAACAAAAATTGGCCCTTGCACCAGTTTGATGTGAAGAATGCGTTTCTTAATGGGAATTTGGATGAAGAAGTGTACATAGATGTGCCCCCAGGTGTTAAGAATTACCCAAGTGACGTTGCAAAGGTGTGTAAATTGAAGAAGTCTGTGTATGGCCTGAAGCAGTCTCCAAGAGCTTGGTTTGGAAGATTTTCAAAGTCCATGAAAACCTTTGGATACAAACAAAGCAATTCTGACCATACCTTGTTCATCAAGCACAAGAGTGGTAAGATTACAGCTCTTATTGTGCATGTTGATGACATGATTGTTACAGGGAATGATCCGAAAGAGATAAATGAATTGCAAAAGTATTTGTCAAAGGAGTTTGAAATGAAGGATCTGGGACAACTGAAGTATTTTTTGGGTATTGAAGTTGCAAGGTCTAAGAAGGGGATTTCACTTTCACAGAGGAAATATGTTCTTGATTTACTTGCTGAAACTGGGATGCTGGACTGTAGACCCATCGAGACACCCATTGAGATGAATCACAGACTTGCTATCTATCCTGGTCAAGTTCCAACTGATAAAGGGAGGTATCAATGTCTTGTAGGAAGGTTGATTTATCTTTCACATACTAGACCTGATATTGCTTATGTTGTAAGTGTTGTTAGTCAATTTATGCATTGTCCTAGTGAAGAGCATATGGATGCAGTCTTTCGTATTTTGAAGTACTTGAAGATGGTGCCAGTAAATGGTTACTGTTTCAGAAAAAAGATGAATTGGAAGTTGTTGGGTACATAGATGCAGATTGGGCTGGTGATAAAACTGATAGACGTTCTACATTTGGGTACTTCACTTTTGTTGGAGGGAACCTTGTCACTTGGCGTAGCAAAAAGCATAAAGTTGTTGCCAGATCAAGTGCAGAAGCTGAGTTCCGAGGTATGGCACACTGAGTCTATGAAATGTTGTGGATTCGTAATGTCTTGAAAGACTTGGGACACAAGCTTAAAAAGCCTATGGATTTGCATTGTGATAATACAGCTGCCATTGAGATTGCACATAATCCAGTTCAGCATGATAGAACAAAGCATGTGGAGGTTGACTGTCATTTTGTTAAAGAAAATCTTGACAGAAAGTTTATTCGCTTTCCATTTGTAAACTCAGATGAGCAATTAGCTGATGTTCTTACTAAAGAAGTGTCCAGGAAAGAATTTGACAGCTCAATTGACAAGTTGGGCATGATAGATATCTATACACTAACTTGAAGGGAGTGTAGAATCGCTGTAAATCTGTATGTAATTAGAATTTTATTTAATTAGGATATCCTGTAATTATGGAAAGATTGTTTCCTATTATAGTTAGACTACTCCTTTGTACTTGTATATATACCCTCATTGTGGTATGAATAGAATAATAAAATTAACCCTGAATTGAAGTATTCTTTTCTACTTTGGTCCCAGCAGAAGACCAATCAGAACCAAAACCAAAACCATAAGCAAAGGAACACCAACTGCATCAAGGACAACAAAGGCCAAAAGCAGCAGGGGGCATAATAAAGGTCCTTGAAGCCTTCAAAAACGAGCAGCAGCAGGTGTTCCCCAATTTCCTACTGAAGAGGATATTGATCAATGACTTACCGGACGACAATAAGGAGGAGGATGAAGAGGATGAGTTGAGGTTTCTGAGGCAGAAAGTGAACCAGCTAAGGCAACAAGCGATCGATGCAAACAACATTGCAAAGAAAGGTGTTATGGCTGCAGCTTATCCCAACAATAGTGTCAAGATCACATACAATCACAATGCTAGGAAGAAGAGAATGCAGCACCCAAATCAGAATGTGCAGGGCATGAAGGCGATTATTTAATCCAGGTGGGATTGATCCCAAAACCATGGCAGCATTGAACATGAGTAACATTGCTCAATTGGGTGGTGGAAACATCAATTTGGGTAGGGAAGTCAAGAAGGGGTAACTCAGCTCCATGATGAATTTGGCTGGCTTTCATGGCCATATGGTGCCTTAAATGCTGCTACTTCTGCTGTTGGTTTATGTGGCAATCCCAATGCTAGTCTAGGAGCATTGCAACAGGCGTTTAATCTCAAAGCTCAATCAGCAGGCAGTGGATATCAAGCTCAGGCACCTTCTTGAGGGTTCCCTAGTGGTCGCTATGCGACTGGCCAATATCTGCAGACCATGATGATGAACACAAATGGCTACAGGCATCCATCACAGATGATGAACATGAACATGAACATGAATATGCAGGCGAGGCAAGCAACAATGCAGCAGCAGCAACCTCAGATGATGGTACCATAGGTCTCCATTCATTCCTCCTGGTACTACTGGTTATTACCACAACTATGCCTATTCCTAGTTCTGCTTCATATCCATATAGTGCTGAGCCTAATATATTACGGCGGTGGTGATGGCAACACTGTAGCTCATATGTTCAATTAATGATGAGAACACCAGCAGCTGTTCTATTATGTAATTCTAATAATGTAGACGGAGCTTCTGCTATCCACCTAGGTGACCCTCACCTGACAGTACAATTCTGTTAACATTAGGGCTGTTTTGAGTTTATCGCAGACTCTCTATTTTATCCCTTTTCAGTTTTCATTCGCAGTCACCTTCCACGGCTCCAACCTGCAATAACAGACGGGGAGTAGATCTTCGTCCACAACAAGAGTAGAGTTCTACTGCAGGTCGTCGATCCTACCCGAGAGGACCTTGAACTAGTTCTTGAGCACGAAATCATAGTGGGTCCCCCAGATCCTGACTGTGCCGGAGACGTCGGCGGACGCGATCCACTCGCCGTTGGGGGAGAATTTGGCGACGGTGGCCGGGTAGGCGTGCTCGGCGTAGACGGCGACGTCGAGAGGGTTGTCGAGGTTCATGATGATCACTGATCTGCCATTGGTGTAGAGGAGCCTGTTGGATTTGGGGTCGCCAGAGATCAGGATCCCCGGCCGCGCTCTGTCGACAGCACGCAGCCCATCACACTCGTCGACGTTTGGTTCATCGAAGTGTCCAGAACCCGTTTCTCCCTTCAAACCCGTTATATTTTTTTTTTCTCCCTTCAAAGTTCAAACCCGCTTATAAGAAGACGGTAACGGTGGGAGTCAGATTGGGTCAGACCGGACTCTACAACTACCAATTTGGCCTATGCCGTTCTGCCACGTCACCATGTCGTTCTGCCACGTCACCAGGTGACCCTCACCTAGGTGGATAGCAGAATTTTTGTAATGTAGAAATGAATGTGTACAGAGAATGGTGTTTATTCACATGACATAACAGTCTCTGCTAGTGGGTGTTTAGTTAGTTGCTTTTGACTCATGTGGAAGCCATATGGATTAGGATGACTAATAGTTGTTGTAGGGAGTCTAATCACTTATCACTTTATCAGTGTATTATTATTGTGTAGTGATGACTAGTAGTTGTTGTAGGGAGTCTAATCACTTATCACTTTATCAGTGTATTATTATTGTGTAGTTGTGGACGATAAGTGTTCTATTTATTTATGTCAATTCCTCTAAAAAAAGAAAATTGTTTTCCTTTTTTGGTTACAAAACTCATTTTTTTCCTCTCTCTCTCATCCCCAAAAACAACCTTTTTTTTTGGATGATCAATTTTTTTTTATTACACAAGAACAAAATGTTTATCATAGCACAGTCTAATTATTTCGATATCTATACACTATACATTAAGGTAAGACCAACAAAAAAAAAAAACATTACCAGGAAAAAAATTGCCTTGTTCTCCAAACGATCTCAAACAGCCTTGAAATCCTCTCAACCATAGGATGACGAAAATGAGGCATGACAATAGAGAAGCAACTGCAACTACACCTGCAATAGATAAACTTTTTATACAAACATTCATTAATTTATTACTAACTTGACTTTAATTGAACAGTGTGTGAATATATACCTAAAGGAATAATAATCCATCGCCTATGTTCGCTCGCAGAGCAGTAGTAACTGCCTGGTGTATTAATGCAAGTTCCCACCGTGCAAGGGTTTCGCTTGCACTCATCAATGTCTGAAAATAAATCAGAAGATAACAACCATTTTAATTTAAATTTTATAATTCATATATACAAATGACAGAAACGTAATTTAAGTATTTGATATACGTACCGTGACACCCATTTGGAAGGTATGGGTTTCCACTGTAACCCGACAAACACTGGCAACTATAAGCACCTCGACGTCCACCAGTGTCTACACACTTGCTAAACAAACCGCATGCTGGATGAAAGCAAGCATGAAGAAAATGAAGAGTAGAGAGAACAAACAGATTTCTGTTATTGATTTTTGGACGTAATGAATTTATTACAGCTGTGTAGGTATTTATAGTAAGAGAGATAGCTAATCTAACGTACAGAAATGTGACACTGGTCACTTATATGGAAAATAGCTAACAACCATTCTAACTAACTGTTCTTACTGCCTAAGCTACTTTATTTACACCAACACCCCCCTTCAGCTGGATGGGTGGTGAAACAACCATCAAGCTGCTGCACAAGTATGAATGTTGAGGAGAGCAGAGGCCTTTAGTGAAAAGATCTGCAGGTTGTTCTTGAGTGGAGACAAACTGAAGTGTGATAGAACCATCCTTGACTTTATCTCTAGTAAAGTGATTATCAACTTCAATGTGTTTCATCTTGGAATGATGTACTGGATTAGAAGCTAGTGCTAAGGCAGATATATTGTCACAATGCAATGTAGGTACTTGAGAAAGAGGAATTTGTAAATCAGTAAGTAAGTGTTTGAGCCATTGTAATTCTGATGTTGTGTCAACCATGCTTCGATACTCAGCCTCAGTAGAAGACCTGGAGACAGCAGTTTGTTTCTTACTGCACCATGAAACTGGAGAATTATTAAGGAGAATAACAAATCCAGTTGTGGATTTCCTATCATTTGGATCCCCTGCCCAATCAGCATCACAGTAGGCTTGTAGACACATAGGCACAGTTGATGATTGTTTTCTGAACAAAATGCCATGATGCATAGTACCTTTGACATATCTAAGTATACGTTTAGCAGCATTGAGATGAACATCTGTAGGATTGTGTATGAATTGACACACAGTATTGACACTATATGCAATGTCAGGTCGTGTAAAGGTCAAGTATTGCAAGCAACCAACTAAACTTCTGAAATGAGGAATATCACTAGAAGATAAAGGTGTACCAGCATCTTTGAGCAATTTGACTCCAGATTGGCAGGGTGAAAGATGAGAATGAGATGCATCCATTCCTGCCTTGTGCAACAAGTCTTTAGCATATTTATGTTGAGAAAGAAAGATACCCTTTGCAACATATTGAATTTCTAAACCAAGAAAGAAGTGTAAATCCCCCAAGTCTTTCATATCAAATTCTTGTTGTAGAGCTGCTTTGACCTCTGAGATTAATTGTTCATTGTCTCCAGTAATTATAATATCATCAACATAAAGTAAGAGATAAACCTTGGAGAGAAGTGATGTTTTAATGAACAAGGATGGATCAACATGGGATGATTTGAATCCAATGGATGGCAAGAAAGCAGTAAACCTCTCATTCCATGCCCTTGGTGCTTGCTTTAATCCATAGAGTGATTTCTGTAATTTGCAAACATGTGAAGGAAATTCAGAACTTTCAAAAGCACCAGGCTGAGACATATACACTTCTTCATTAAGTTGGCCATGTAAAAATGCATTTTTAACATCCATTTAATGTAACCTCCAACCATGATGAGCAGCCAAATTGAGAAGTAGCCTAACAGTTGTATGTCTAAGCACTGGAGAAAAAGTTTCTTCATAGTCGACACCATATTCTTGACTAAACCCCCTTGCAACTAACCTAGCCTTGTGCCTAGATATGATCCATAAGCATTTCACTTTAGTTTGAAAATCCATTTGCATGATACTAAGTTTTTATGAGGAGGTAAGGGCACAAGAGTCCAAGTTTGTTGTTGTTGCAGTGCATCAAACTCTTCCTGCATGGCTTGCTTCCATTGGGGTATGGTCAGGGCTACTTTATAGCTGATGGGTTCAGTCTGAGATGCATCTACATAATCTGTAGAATCAGAAGACATGATAGACAGAAAACATTTTTTCTTGGAGATGCCTCTTTTCCCTCTTGTGAGCATATGATGATCATTGTGAAGAGGATTAGTTAGGCCTGCTACTGGATGTAAAACATTAGCCTCTGAAACTTGAGATTGAGATCTAGAGGGACTACGCTCTAACACAACTAATATGCTGCCTACACCAGGTTGAGTAGTAATAGCTAGTGATCCATCAGCTTCATCAAAGTGAACACATGTATTGGAAGTTGGACTAAAGGCAGGAACTTGTGTTGAATTGGCTGATGTATGTGTGGCAGATGAATGAGACTGTGTATCACTAGTGGAAGTAGCAGTTGAGGCATTGTGATGTTGATGGTGATGTTGATCTTGGATCTTTGACTCAGTTGGTAAATTAAGAATATTAATATTCTGAGTTTGAGGAACAGAGGACTGACCTGGATTGACTAATGTAGGTGTGACAGGTGCAGGCATCTGATACTATGTGATAGACTGAGTTTGAGTAAAGCAAGGTGTTGTAGGTGTACTTGAATATGAGTGAGTGACCATGGGAGTAGACTGAAGAGGCCTACAGATTGTAGCATATGGAAAAGTCTCTTCATCAAATAGTACATGTCGAGAGATTATATACTTTTTGGTATGTATATTATAGCAAATGCACCCTTTGTATCCTGATGCAAAACCCAGAAAAATGCATTTGACTGTTTTTGGTTGCAATTTATCTAATCTGGCAGTAAGTAGGGGATAACATGCACATCCAAATACTCTGAGTATGTCAAGAGAGGGCTGAGATTTATATAATTTCTCAAAGGGAGATTGCATGTGAAGCACTGATGTTGGCATCCGATTGATGAGGTATGCACTTAGAGCACAGGCATGGTACCAAAATTGATTTGGAAGTGATGCAATCTACAATAAGGTGACAGCAGTTTCTCTCAAATGTCTATTCTTCCTTTCTGAGATCCCATTTTGTTCAGGGGTATAAGGACATGAGAGCTGATGATTTATTCCTTTTTGATTAAGAAACTTTTTGAAGGCATTGTTAACATACTCACCTCCACCATCTGATCTGAATGTTTTAATATGCAAAGAGAATTGAGTATCCACAAAGGCACAGAAGGATTGAAAGTAAGAAAACACTTCATTCTTTTGCTTCATTGGAAACATCCAAGTATACCTTGTACAATCATCAATGAAGAGTACAAAATACCTATATCCATCAATTGACAAACAAGGAGAAGGCCCCCATACATCTGAATGAACAAGTTCAAAAGGAGCTACACTTCTGCTTTGTGACTCTGAAAAAGGTAATTTCTTAAACTTGCCTAAAAGACACCCTTCACACATTGAGGTTCCTGACTCAGTTTTGAAGGAAATATTACACTTATTTAACATTTTATTTACTATATCAGCAGCTGGATGCCCAAACCTTTGATGCCAAATGGATTGTTTGATACAAGGACTAAAATATCGATATTTTCGCCGATATTTCGGCGATAATTTCATTTTTTTGAGTCCCCGAAATTATCGTCACATACCACCATAATATCGTGAGATATTTACGATATTTCGCGAAATTTCCCGATATTTCCCGAAATATACAAGATTTTGCCGAAATTTTGGGAATATTCCAAAATATTCCTCAAAGAAAATCCAACAAACCTTGACATTACACAGGTTTCGAACCTGTGACGTTCCAAAATGAGACCAGGCTAGGCACCTAGCCCACAGCCAACTCGACTGACCGTTGCTTTTGGTTCTAACACACTTTTGTTTTTATTAGAATGTGTTTTCCATGGAAAATATTACTTTTTTTTTTTTTGAGAATTAAGTTAAACTTCTAAAATATAATTTCAAGCAATTTTGTATTTTTAATTTGTTGACTCTAACATTTCTAAATAGTTTAATGCTTTACTCTATCTCCTAAATACTTTTGTCACATTTTCGTAATATTAATTCAGTTGTATTTGATTGAATAGTTCTACAATTTTACTAAATTTCTAATTATAATTGGTACCATATATTTTATTGGCGGCAACATACGTACTCTAAATTACTATAATTCACTATGAAATGAAGCTTGTTCACCATTTTTTTTTCAAATATAATAGATAATGGAACAAATAAATAGGTCACAAGGTTTCACTTAAAATTTCAATAATTTTCTCTCAATTTCCACCAATTTTTTGAAAATTTATCAATATCGATATTTCCTCAATATTTCCGTCGAAATTTCCATTTCTCAGAGTATCGATATTTCCTCGATACTCGATATTTTAGTCATTGGTTTGATACACTTTCCCAGAAATGCAGTAGCTGAAGCATTACCAGAAATAGTAGTAGTGGCTGAATCATTACCAGGAACAGTAGAAGTTTTGAGTGATGGCAGGTCAAAAGGAATGGGATACAACCCTTCCTTACTCAGTCCTTTGTACAGTATCTTGCCCAGCACCTTGTCCTGAATCACACACATGAATTCATCAAACCAGACTGAGCAATTATTGTCTTTACATAATTGATAAATTGACAAAAGATGAGCAGCTAGCTCAGGTATGAGTAACACATTTTGCAACTTTAAAAATCCCAGCATAGCATTACCAATATGAGAAATATTCATTTGTTTACCATTACCAACTTGAACAGTGTCAGCATGTGGGTATGGAGCAATGTTGTTGAGCAGTTGGACTTCATTGGTCATGTGGTTAGTAGCACCTGTATCAGCTAACCAGTACTGAGGTGCTTGAGTAGCTGCTGCCATCATTGCATTCATTGTATTACCAGCCAACATGCCATTGCCTCCATTGGTTTGAAACTGAGCTGGTGGAGCCTGTTGCTGTTGTTGATTGGGAAAAGCAGCTTGTTGTTGATTTGGAAATCCAATGATGTGATAACACCTCTCAGCTGTGTGATTGAATATGCCACACACTTGACAGCCACCATTGACATTTTGTTGCTGGTTTATTAGAGTTGGCAAAATATTTGATAGTGACCTGCAAGTTCTGGCTCCATGCCCATTTCTGCCACATAGTTGACATGAAATTCCACCAGCATTGTTTCTGTAGTTGTTGAATCCCAGATTGATGGGTGGTCCAGCATTATTTCCAGCATTGGGGTTGAAACCATTGATGAGACCAATGTTTCCTGCATTCCCCCTTGGTCCAAAGTTGTTTCTGCCAGTATTAAACCTTGGTGAGCCTCTGCCAGCATAAAAGCCTCCCATGTTGATGTTTGGATCAAAAGTATTAAAGGGATTGAACGAGTTGAAGCCATATGGCATAGCTGGAATTGGAATGTATGGTGTCTGAGATGAGACAGGTGTAAAACCAGGAGGAATAGCAAGAGATGGTGCACTGGAGGATGCAGCTGTAAAACCAGGAGGAATAGCATGAGATGGTGCACTGGAGGATGCAGCTGGAGTAACAGAATAGCTAGTTCTAGCAAAAGAGCTAGCTTGAGATTGTTTTGATGTAGATGAGTTAGCAGTAGCCATCATTGCAGAGAGAGGAGTTGATGAAATAGCAGATGATTCATTTTCTATGTCAATTTCTGTAGGTTTGAGTAAAGTCTTTAATTCTCCCACAGAGCAGCTAACAAACTGAGCTCTTATGACTGTTTCGATTGCAGCATACTCAGATGGAAGCCCCCTCAACACAGTAACAACTATATCTTCATCATCTAGAAACATACCAACTGTTTCCAAAACATCTCTAGTTGCCTTAATCTTGTCAAGGTAAGTCTCAATACTATCATTTCCTTTCTTTAGATTCTGTAGATTAGACTTGAATTGTAAGATATTCTGCCTATTTGGAGCTGCAAACTTATTCTTGAGGTTTGTCCACATTTCTTGAGCAGAGTGACTACCAACAGCACAGGACATAGCAATAGGACTCAAGGTTTGACCAATCATATTTACAATGCTTTGATCCTGAGTTTTCCAAGCTACATATTCACTTGATATAGATCTAGTAGAGCCATCAAAGGATGTGACATCCTGAGCAGGACAAGGTGTAGTACCATCAACAAATCCATACAGATTCTGACCTTTCAAGAATGATTCAAGTCTAAACAACCAGGTAGGGTAATTAGACTCATCAAGAAGAATATTTGGTAGGTAAACTGTGGTCTGAGTAACAGTAGTGGAAGCCATGAGTAGATCTAGAGAATATGAGTAAACTTGTAGGAAAATTCACAGTAAATTCTGAGTTGAGTTGAAAATTCCTCAAGAAACTGAATCTTGTAGTACTATCAAAGTAATCTGAGGGAAGAATGAGACTAATAGTAACTAAGCTTGAGCTAATTCTTCAATTTCCCAAAAAAACTAGGGTTTCTGAGTATGAATCAACAACTTTTTCCTCTACAATTGCTCTATATGTAAATCCAAGTCTTCGACAATGATATTAACAACAAATCTCAACGAATTTGTACTGCTAGATCTGAAAATTTTGATGAACAGCTTTACTTATCTTGTATGATTTGCAGAGATGAAGTAGAAATCAACACTGGAAAAGCTTCAAGAATGAAGAACTGAGCTGCTAGAGAGGATGACTGAGCTTTGTGCATGAGGTCACCGATCGACCTGGCTCTAATACCATATAAGCAAGCATGAAGAAAATGAAGAGTAGAGAGAACAAACAGATTTCTGTTATTGATTTTTGGACGTAATGAATTTATTGCAGCTGTGTAGGTATTTATAGTAAGAGAGATAGTTAATCTAACGTACAGAAATGTGACACTTGTCACTTATCTGGAAAATAGCTAACAACCATTCTAACTAACTGTTCTTACTGCCTAAGCTACTTTATTTACACTAACACTGGACTCCTCGTGCTACATGTACCACTGCCGATATCCCAACTAAGAACAATAGGAAGACAGGTTTTACTGCTAAGATCGTCTAAGCTCGTAGTAGGAGAGAATATGAAGTGGTCATTTCCTGCAACGAATGCATAACTGCATGGGTATCTTTTGTAGAACCACTCGGTCTCATTCTGATAGATTTCCACTATAATGGTCAAGTTTTGGACTGCCTTAGAAATGGATAGGCAACAACAACCAAATCCAGAACACATGGTGCTCTTCCGTAGCTGGAAGTCATCCAGGCTGTCATCACATCTGGAAGTGCAAAAACTTGTATAGTTGAATTCCCATGAGCCATGTCTTAAGTAGCTATCATGTTCGTCCGTAAAAGCTGCTGTGGTACCACACCCGACACCAAAGAGGCTATTCTTTGCCTGAGATATCGTGAAATGTAGAGGCAACTGCACCTCGGTCTTCTTATCAAAAATGGCATCCTGAGTCACATTATGGCACGTCCAAGTTACACCCTCCAAAATGTGTAACTCACTTGTCTCGGGAGCTATGTAAGTGACTTGACGGCCCCACAGATATGGTATTGGGGGTCCTGTACCACTAATAAGTAATAACGCAATGAATCAAAAACTCTGAGGACCAATAACATCCCTTGGTTATACCAAAGGGATATGGTATGGACACGTTACCACATCGGTCCTGGCAATGAGGCAGTGCTTGGGGCAGCGTTCCTGAAGTTTCTAGGAGTAGTAGTAACAAACCTAGAAGGAGTGGTAATAATCCCATCCTTTCAGAGAGGAATATGGGGTTAGTAATAAAACACATAACCTGGAGAATATAATATGACCAACACACTAATCTTATATAAATGTATGTAGATGGATTACCACTCTAATTTTTACGACCCACACCCTCTTTATGAGTATTTTTGTAATAGACGTGTATGAAAGGGGTGTGGTATGTATAAAAATGGACTAACTTCACTCCTAATTTTATGGTTTAAATGGATTTTGGGTCATTAAATGAGAGCTGAAGCAACACAAAATCAGTTTAATATAATAGCCCAAAGGAAGTAGCTCAAAGTGGGCCTAAAACACATGAACCAAAAGGAATATATATCGAAAAGGTAGAATTACACAAATATTCACTGAACTTTCACCCATTCGACATTTTGGTCACTCACTTTTCAAAAATATCACTTTAGTCACGCAACTTAGATATCGTCTTTCACTTTAGTTGCTCCGATGAGTGCAATAGTGATGGGTTTTCCGTAAAGGAAGAGGATCTGTTTGCGGTGTCATCACATCATATATTATTTTCATGTCAATTCATTCATATTTTGTTTTTATTCGTTTATAGGAAACTCGGTTAGCAAACATCTGAAGGAAGATGATCGATCTGGAAAGTCCGAATAGTATTTCATTATTTCTTGTGCTGTTCTGGAAGCTTGTGATAATTGGTATCCTTTTCCAAACTATGCGCGTGGTCTCCCATCTCCATCGACTCAGCAGGAGTCGGGACTTCTGATAAATTGGATTTCGGACTCGCATGTGTGAGCCTAAATATTGGGAAATGGTTTACAATCAACCTTCTGGCCTGCTCTGATTAATATTTGAGGCTGGATTTAGTTTAATGGAGTGTAATGTGAAAAAATGATCTACAGTTCGTATTTAAATAAGTAAATAAACCCTGCAGTGAAAAGAGAACCCCCATCAAATTACAATTGCAACATATGCGTGCACTGCAAATAAGGATGTTTAGGCATTTGACATCAAGGATCCTTCAAACTCCAAAGCTCTAGTCTTTAGGTTCTATCGGCCTCTCTCAACATCCAAGATCTCCAATTAATTCTTGGGCTTTCAGTCTCTCACAACTTGTGAATCCTTTGCTCAAGTCCAAGCTGCTTCAAAGGAGGTCCTAAATTTGGCTTATGTTGCTGAGGGCACTTCCATTTCCCAGTGATCATCTTTGCCGGAGAATGATGAATATTTGTTGTCTCGGCTAAAGCCTTTCTTTTAATAACATCCTCTCCGCCTGCTAATTGAACTGTTCCTTTACCACTCTCTGGTGGTCTTTTTGAAGAGTTTTCATCATTTGTTGCTGCAAATTTGCGTTTCCTTGTTGTAATTGAAACCATCTTCTGATGATCCTTTTCCCTCGTCTTATTTCTTTGCTTCCATCAGTTGATTTGCTTACCAATGCTCCGTTAACTGAAATTAACTTTGAATCACCATAGACCGTTGCTTCTGAGCTCTCCTGTAAAGTGGAATCCCTACTCTGAATCATGTTAATTTTGTGGACATTTGCCATCATTACCGCACAAACTTATCTGATCTAGCTTGCATTTGTTGTAAAACAGAAAAGTTTTTTAGAGAGAGAGAGAGTTTGGACACATAGAATCAGATTGTGTGTCTTATTCATCTCACCATGAGGAGCCTTATATAGGACTACATGGTGTGCACAAAAGGGTAATGCTTAATTACAATCCAATCACTCCTACAATTACAACCTATCAATCACCAATCTATAGGGATAGGCACCTATTACTCATCATCTATTTACATGATTATCCACAAATATTTACAACACTCCCCCTTGGATATTCCATGTCAATAGTGTTGCATAGGCTGAGCGCTTCTAAGTTGCCTCGTCAAAAACCTTGCCAAGTAATAAAAACCCTGTGGGAAAAAAAACAATCTTGATCGAAGGAGAAAAAGAGCACAACGCGCTTGAGTGTGGAGTGGCAGTATCACAGCTTTAGAGATAGGTGAAGTCTTCTTATCAGCACCATAAGTAGGTAGTATGTCTACGAGAGGGATGCATTAGAGTTGCTACACCAAAACCTTGCCCGGTAAACCCAGTGGGAGAAACCCGTGGTCGAAGGGAAAAGATGAGCAAATGCATATATGTCAAATCAAAGCATCTTCAGGATGTACTATAATTGGGGTGACCATGCTAAAGATGTGCCTCGTTAAAACCTTGCCAGGTAACAAAACCCAGTGGGACAAAATAACCCTGGACGAAGGACAAAAAGAGTACACGATGGTCAAGTGGGTATGCTTCAGGATACTCCCCCTGATTTCGACTCCCCCTGAAAATTACATGTTAGGTAATTCAGATAGTTTACGTAGACCAATACCTTGAACATGCTTCTGGAATGTAGACTTTGGTAGTGACTTGGTAAAGAGGTCTGCATGACTGTCTTCAGATCAAATCTGCTTAACTTTAATCTTCTGATGCTCTTGTTGTTGCTGATTAAAGGAGAACTTCGGTACAATATGTTTGGTGTTGTCTCCTTTGATGAAACTCATCTTTATCTGCTCTATGTAAGCAGCATTATCCTCGCAGATAATGGTTGGTTCATCAGTGGTGGAATGCAGTCCACATGTGCTTCGAACATGCTTTGTAACGGCTTTCAGCCATGTACATTCACATACTGCTTCGTGAAGAGCTAGTATCTCAGCATGATTCGAAGAGGTAGAACCAAGTGTCTATTTCGTAGACCTCCAAGAAATTGCAGTATTCCCAATGGTAAAGACATAACCAATCTGGGAACATGCCTCGTGCGGGTCTGATAGATAGTCTATATCAGCATATCCAACAAGGCGAGCATCATTCTGAGGATCAAGGGGGTTTGATCAATTCCTTGATGCATAGGGATAGAATAAGCCCATATCCGCTGTACCTCTAAGGTAGCGAAAAATGTCTTTTGTGCCATTCCGGTGGCTGCGTGTTGGCGCAGAGCTATATCTAGCTAACAAGTTCACATCGAATGAGATGTCTTGTCTAGGGAATTAAGCCAAGTACAATAATGTGCCTATTGCACTTAGATATGGGACTTCTGGCACCAATATCTCTTCGTTATCATCTGCAAGACGATACGGTTCTCTCTAGACTTTAGACGACCATGGGTGTGCTTGCTTTTATCCTCATTAAAGCATCTTAACATCTTCTGGATGTAATTTGGTTGATGGACCAAAATTTCATCTGCACTGTGCTCGGGCTCCAGGTCGAGACAATAATTTGT
Organism: Rosa lucieae; assembly: GCA_024704745.1. Taxonomy (NCBI): domain Eukaryota; kingdom Viridiplantae; phylum Streptophyta; class Magnoliopsida; order Rosales; family Rosaceae; genus Rosa; species Rosa lucieae. The sequence continues at coordinate 334,534 of CM045495.1, read as the reverse complement.
TCTCCCAAGGCCTTTCATCTCAAATTCCAACTTCAGGTGCTTAGCGGTTTCCTTGATCTCTTCAGAAGTATCAATCAAATTCATGTCATTGACATAGACCGCCACAATTCCAAACTAGGAACTTGTTTCCTTAATAAATACGCATGGGCATAGTTTATTATTCACATATCGCATCCCGATTAAATATTCACTTAGACGGTTATACCACCTCCGTCTGGATTGTTTCAATCCATAAAGTGAACGCCTCAAAACTAATGGAGAGCGTGTTCCGTGGTCTAGAACTATTTGCATCGGGTATCATAAGTCTTTCAGGAACTTTCATGTATATCTCTGTATCGTGATCCCCATAGAGATAAGTTACAACCACATTCATAAGCTGCATATTCAGTTTTTCGGAAACTACCAAACTGAAAAGGTAGTGGAACGTTATGACGTCCATTACGGGAGAATACGTCTCCTCGTAATCAACCACAGGGCGTTGAGAAAATTATTGCGCCACTAGACGAGTCTTGTGTATCACAATCTCGTTTTTCTCATTACGCTTCCTTACAAATACCCATTTAAATTCTACGGGTTTAACATGGGGAGGTGTAGGAACAACAGGTCCAAACACCTTTCTCTTTGTCAAGGAATCTATTTTGACCTGTATTGCTTATTTCCTTGTTAGCCAGTCGTCTTTTCATTGATATTGATCAACAAAGCAAGGTTCGAGGTCATCGCTTATTATATTTTCGGTGGCCACCGCAAATACTAATATATCATCGATGATGATCTCATTCCAATTCCAAATCTCACTAAATTTACCGAGATTTCTCTGTTCTCGGGAGTGGGTTCAAATGTTGGAGCGTCCCCCAACATAGTCTCTTCTAGGACATACCCATAATCCGGATTTATCTCGTGAGATGAATCAGTTTGAGATTGCGATGTCAAGAGGATTCGTTTGTGCCAAGTTTACCCTCTTCTGGGGATAAGAATCCTTCGAACCTAATGGTCTACCTCACTTCTGGGCAGGGACATATGACTGGTTAGCCGCCATGGTCGTACCTCGTCCATCTGGGACGACACATCCTACAGGGACGTCTATCCTTGCAGGCACATTTGCAGCAGGTATATGTGATCTCGTCACTTTAGCTAGATCAGAGAAAACGTCTGGCATATTTTGGGCTACACTCTGTAGATCTAGAATTCTCCGCACTTCATTATCACATTGTGCGGTTCGGGGATCAAGATGAGACATAGTGGGGACATTCCACGTCAATTCACGTCGTTCATCAGGAACGGTAACGTTCTTATCTCCCCCTAACGGCGGGAAGACTGTCTCATCAAAGTGACAATCCACAAATCTAGCGGTAAAGAGATCGCCTGTTAAGGGCTCGAAAGAGCACATAATGGATGGGATTCATAATCGACATGTATGCCCATCCTTTGTTGAGGACCCAATTTTGTACGTTGTGGCGGCATAATTGGCACGAGGACTGCATACCAAAATGCGCGTAAGTGCGAAACATCAGGTTCGTACCCAGTCACCAACTGTAACGCGGAGTAAGGTTAGGTAGCAGTGGGCCTCAACGGGACCAACATAGCTGCATGCAAGATTGCATAGCCCCACACAAAAACTAGGAGCTTGGTGCGCATTACCAAGATTCTATTTGCGAGACCATCTTGGGTGTGAACATAGGGAACGATATGTTCAGCATCAATCCCAAGGGATATGCAATAATCATCGAAAGACTTCGATGTAAACTCTCCGGTATTATCAAGTCTTATAGACTTTATGGGATAATCCGAGTGGTGAGCCCTCAATTTCATGATTTGGGCGAGAGTTTAGCAAAAGCAGCGTTTTCTTGTGGACAATAGTGTAACATGTGATCACTTTGTCGATACATCAACCAAAACCATTAATATTTAACTGGTCCACATGGTGGTTGGATATGTCCACAAATTTCCCTTGCATTCTGTGCAGAAAAATGGTGGTGTATGTACTAGTCTTTGCATATGATGGTCTAGTATTAAATATTCTTAACGAGTATGGCATAGTGTGTCATTATATACAGGACCCTTATTCAGAAGGGGTTGCACCTACGATGAGTTGAGGATACAGTGCATCATACTTTGACCTGGGTGTCCCAAAAGGTCATGCCATAGCAAGTAGTTGCTTGAATTAGTTAGCTTCTAGCTAACAGATTTCAATTTCTCCAATGTACGCTTTGGCCGCACACTCGGAGGTTATGCAAAGATATTCCACGCATTTTTCTCAGTGGTTTCAGCGTGATAACCGTTGGTTCGAATATCCTTAATACTCAATAACGTTCTTCTGGAACGTGGAGATTATAAGGCCTCATTAATGGTAGGTTCAGTACCATTGGACAACATATAGTGGGTTTTGCCATAACCCTCTATCAGGTTGGATTGGCCTGATACGGTTGTCACAGAGGTATGAATAGACAATAAGTTTGAAAAATATCTCCGATCTGGGAGTATGGTGTGCATAATAGCACTTTTAACCAGACAACAAACTTCCCCACAGAATATGCCTATTCATTTATTTAATTCAATGGATCACATGTATGAATAAGTTTATTGAATTAAATATATTCGAACATAACCACATTTCTATAATCCAAAATAATTGAAAACATAAATCACCAAAATCCGAAGATGTTTCATTCATTAAGATGAAATAGATATGGCACAAGGGGCCAATTATACCCATGTCTTCGAGTTCTAATCCTCGGTATGTTCAGTAACTGCCTGAAAATCCGTGATCTCTAGTGTGGAATCAATAGAAAATGACCCTTTAATAAAGTTGGTATTTCGAGTTCCGCACCGGCGTAATACTCATCTACTGCTTCGGCATCGCACAACAGGTGCGGGACCAACAGTCAATTCCTCCACATCGATAACAAAGATCATGCTGATTCTGTGGCAGCGGGCCGGACCAGTGTTCCTTTCAACTCGGGCTTGCTGAGTTATGGCATCATGGTTCCTACCACATGGGCCTTGGCCACATGGAGCTTGATTACATGGCCTCTTGGGCTTTGGGCCAAGTGGCAGACGGTTATATGGGTTAATTTCGTTCTGCCAATCATGTCTTGCTTCAAGCAAAAAAATGGTCATCTGATGGTGAAAGTGCTCTTCCAGAGCAACCCAAAGAGTCTATGTATCCTCTTAATTGGGTACTTAACTTAGAGTGCTCTCTCCATATGTTTCTTTATGAATATTATGGCACTCGCCTTAAAAGTCTCAGTGACGACATTGTCAATATCGATTGTTGATCTCATCTTCTCTGCAGTCAGATGAATTTTCATATCTTGAGTTCACTTTAGATAGTTTCTTCTGGAGATCCAAAGCAACAAAGTCAAACATGTTGAGATTTGACATTTCTTACAGGAAAGGAACAAATAATATTAGTGCTTTGGGTAATATCATCCATAAGCAAGTAATGAGAACTTCAGGTTCTATAACATGGTATGAAAAATCGGATCAGACATGTAAAATCTACTGGTTTTATCATGTGTGGTGAATTTATGAAAGGAAACTTCAAGTTTCTTAAACGGCATTATCGAAACTACAAGTTCGATTTATGTATGAACTACGGGTTCATTTAGAACTTCTAGTTCATTAGGTACCTGCATTTTCTACACATATATTCTAGTGCGAAAATTCAGACAAGTAACACAATAATATTGAAAAAGGTAAATTGTAATAATATCTCACAAATTGGATAAATGGAAATCATAAATCAATTGAGATATTAATTGCATGCTAGTAAAATAACATATTAATTATCACACAATTATGTGAATAAATGCTTCTGGCAATTAATTACACATATTAGATATGGTGAATTTATTTACAATATGAAATCATTTTTATTTTGATTCTGCTGGACCAAAGAAGGAGTGGGCTTGATAGTGAAGCCTATCGGGCTTAGTCTGCAGGCTTGTGACCCGGGCTTTCATGCGTAAATCAAATGGTGTGTGAGGCATGCTGGCCTGCTTGGTCCCACGGAGGGAGAGTGGGCCTGCTGGGCTCAGGCTGGTCTGCCAAGGAATGAAAAATTATTACTCAACCCTTTCGGTAACTCCAATTGAATACGACCAGGTAAGGAAGGATGAGGTTTAGGTGGAGCGAGGCTCACTTAAGTACACAGCCTCATTTGAACCTTACCTAGACATCGCATCCAACTGGATGAGCCTACTTTGAGAAGATTCATAACTTTTGTCATGGTAACATGTAGTGAGCTGTTATTCTGGCTCGAATTTTTTGTTATGACTTTGGGCTTGATTTGAGCTTCTGACTCAGCCTCTATTAATATTCACAATTATAACATAACCAAATTCAATATACGTTATTAAATCGTAACATAAATAAATTAATGCAGCGGTTATATACCTAAGGAAATGGGTTCAAATCCCATTAATGCTTCTGGCATTATGTACAGGTAATAAATTTGGCAAATGCTTCTGGCATAATGTTTATGTAATAATCACGTAATAATTTAGCCAATAATGCTTCTAGCATAAGGAATTATAATGGCATAATTCAAATTAGTGTAACAAAAATTAAGCCCATAATTATTCTATCATAATTCACGTAATAATTCAGAATTGTCTCAATGTGATAATGAAGTGATTGTGGTAATGAGCATAAATTACAATGGTAATTGCTTTGGATAAAATCAATCAAAATCAAATCACAGGTTGAATCAATTGATCAATCACCAATTATATGGAGTTGAATATGCTTATGGCAGTATTAATATTAAATGGTGTTGATAAATTCCAGCTAGCCATAGTGGCATAGTGGACAATGTGCTAGGCTAATGCATGATGTGGCTGGGTTCGAATCCCAGGAGCAGCAAAATCCCTTTTCTTTTTGCTTGTTTTTTAATTGGTATGCACTATATGGTACTACTGACCAAATGCTTCAAATCCAAGAATCCTAACCTTTTTTTTCTTTTCCAACCAAACAATCCAAAGCCAAATAAACCAAGACACATAAACGAATATATATAAATATGTATATACCAAATATTAGGGTTCATGCATCATGGTGATTGTTCATATTCAATCATTAGGCTCAATAAACATGAATATGAAATTAGATTTTGGAAAACATTACTTGATGAAGAACGGATGAATCTTCAGCTTATGTGTGCAGAACTGAGAAGGTTGTCTTCTCAGCCAATCCAAGAACTATTCACCTCTTCTGGTAGGAAATCCCGAATCTCAAAGCTATTCGATCCAAATCTTAGAGCTAGTGTGAACACGGAGCAGATTCTCTTCTGAACAGCTGCCACTTCAAATGGTGTACAGGTCTCAAAACGACTCCAATATGGCTGAAATTTGGAGGTCAAAGAGAAGACGCAGAGACGAACAACTTTGATGAAGGAAAGATTTTGATCTGACGTCCCGATCAAGAGGTTTAGGGGCGTGCAAACAGGCTGCAGCAGGGGGGGTTTTTTTTTTTCTTGGCTAGAGCTTTGGTTAGAGCTTCTTGCTGATAACGTGTTGTAAAACAGAAAAGTTTTTTAGAGAGAGAGAGAGTTTGGACACATAGAATCAGATTGTGTGTCTTATTCATCTCACCATGAGGAGCCTTATATAGGACTACATGGTGTGCACAAAAGGGTAATGCTTAATTACAATCCAATCACTCCTACAATTACAACCTATCAATCACCAATCTATAGGGATAGGCACCTATTACTCATCATCTATTTACATGATTATCCACAAATATTTACAACAGCATTGAGAATCTCCTTTGCTGAAGCTTGATGTATCACCATGTTTTCTTGACTAATACCCTGGTTTTGCACTATTTTAGGCATATATTCGAGACACAAATCATCTCGACCAGTAGACTTTCTTCTACTCCAGTGATGGGTCAACAACCTGTTTATTGACAATTTTGATATCAGTAATTTGAAAACACGGGACAATTGTGACTAATAGATTCAAAACAGAAGAAAGATGGAGTAAAAAAGAAGAAGAAAAAAAGAGGAGCTATATGGAAAAGACTACCACACTATGTCTGCAAGAGGTGTTATATTTTGCGAACTCTTCTGACTGTACCTTCTCAACATCAACCTCTTCACCATCTCTTTCCTTTTTACGAAATCCCTCCAAACCCTCTCCTTCTTCTCTGTTGCTGGGTTCAACCAAAACCTCATCCTTCTCATCTATTCTATCTCTACAAACAAAATCTCCAGAAGCATCAGCTGTATTCAAAGACAGAGACTCATACACATAGCTAGAGAACCAGTTTCTGATGTCAGTAGGCTCTGAAAGATCAGGAAGCATAACAAATCAGTGACCTTGCTATACATTTTTTTTTCCTTAAACATCTACTAAATATTTTGATTGCTGGGAAAAGGGAAGCAAATATATTATTCAAAGACTCAACTTCTAATATACAAATTTGTCTTAACAAATTGCTAAAAGATGTGTGTGTTTATGTGTGTGTATTCTCGACAGCCATACAATTTGGGAAAGAACTTGAGTAACAGATACAAACCTGACAAGTGTGAAGAGGAATCCAAAGGACCTGGAACCTACAAGAAGAAAATTATGCGACTCCTTAAGGTATATATTTTTTATTCCTACAAAAATTATTGAGAGGAAGTAGACTCTTCTTTGCAAAGACCAAGGCCAATATGTTCAAGAGGACTGATGACACATCCTCGAGGAAAATTGGTTGTCAATTGATTGGAATGGTGGATACTTTCATGAGGTGGTTGGTAAAGTTTGAGGTTTCCATGAAGTAAAATTCATTGTTCTGTTTGACATATTTATAATAATCTCGTAATAGGGTTTAAAGACTTAGCTTGTTGAACTCTTGATAAATGAATAAAAGTTTCTCTTTAAAAGCAAGGAATAGGTAAAAAGAGATGAACCAAAGTAGTGCCTCACAGGCTGCCTACCATGCTTGGTATCTCTCCAAGAGCTGTCACATGTTGCAAGCCGTCTTGACTGTTTCTTCTCTCCCACAACATCTTCACCAACACAAATCTTTCTTCTAAAATCCCCCAAATCCTCTTCATTATCTCTTTTGCTATTTTAACCATAAATCCATTCTTCTCACATTTACTTTCTTTGCAAACAGAATCTCAAAAACTATCAGTTGTATCCAAGGAAGGAGACTCATACACATAGCTTGAGAACCAGTTTCTGATGTGAATAGGTTCTAATATACCAGGATAAGAAAAAGAGCCCAAATTACATTCTTTTCTTAATATGATAAGCTACATCTTATGTTTAATTTCCTAGACAACAAGGGAAAGCAAAGAATATGAATTTCTGTTGGTACAAGTTTTTTTGTCATATTGGCATTCCCATACAAAATGATATGTTGTTTTACAAATGTTGTTAAGGGAAAATATCTTGGTTCAATGCTTATTTATTTAGAAAAGATATTCCCTTGGTTGTTAACGTGGTGTATTGTAATCCTAAGTCTTCTAGAATTTGATATTTTATTTGGTCAATGTTTAATCACCAAGATACTTTCCTAATAGAAGTCTATTAGGGTTGGCGTTGCTTCTTCACATATATATAGGATGAAAACTACACGCGCAGCCAAGGAAATGACGCAAGGATAATTGAGAGTCTTGCTTGAGATAGTGTAGGCCTAAACACTTGTTCCTTGTTTAAGTGTGATAGGTCAGTTGCTCATGTACATGGAGCTGCTTGTGATCTGAAGAGTTGCTGTGTAGCAAGAAAAGGAAAAATCGAAGAACAATCAAGAGAAGAAGGAGTTCGAGATTGAAGACAAACTGCGCATTAGTTTTGTCTATTCATTGTAGCCGCGCTAGTGCTATTTGAAGTTGTAAAGAACATATCCTTCATCATAATTCAATTGTTCTTATTTTGGGTTCTCAAGAGTAAGAGCCCCGCAGTGTTTTTAATCTCATATTTAAGATTTTCACTGCGTAACCAAAATCCGGTGTTCTGTTTATTATTTTTGGTTTCTGCTGCCCAGTAAGGATTGATCAGTGCACTGCAATCCCCATTTTCCAGAAAATCATATTCTGTCCTTGTATTTTCACTTGGCATCAGAGCGGGTTCTAAAGTTTTTTTTAGTTGATCCGTGGTCAAGGATGGAACGTGAATATAACAGAGCCTCTAGTTCTATAAATTGCCCGCCTTTGTTTGATGGTGAAGACTATTCACAATGGAAGATTATGATGAGGGCTTTTCTCTACTCTCAGGATGAAAACATGTGGAATGTTGTTGAGAATGGATGGGAACACCCAACAAAGGCAGAAGAATCAAAGAAAGTGGAAGGGTCATCTGCAAGAATTCTTAAACCTAGGAAGGAGTGGACAGATGAGGAAGTTCGTGACATAAATTGTGATTTTAAGGCTAGAAATTCCTTATACACAGCTTTATCCAAGAAGGAGAGGGTGAGAATAAGCCATTGTGACATGGCTAAACAAGCATGGGATCTTCTTCAGGTCACTTATGAAGGAAATAAAAAGGCTAGAGGTCAGAAGCTTCAAAGACTTGTCTTGGAATTTGAGAACATGCAAATGGGCGAGGATGAATCAATAGATGACTTTCATGCTCGTCTTATGTACATGACAAGTCAGTGTCACAGTCTTGGTGATCCTTTTGAAGAGCATCGGATTGTCAAGAAAATTCTTAGGTCTCTTTCATCCAAGTTTCAATCCAAACAGACAGCTATAGAGGAAACTCAAGACCTGGACACCTATTCTCTTGACGAACTGATAGGTAATCTCAAAACCTTTGAGATGCGGATCAAGCCCGAGAAAAAGGTAAAAAATATTGCTTTCTCTTCTGTTAAAAAGAAAGATTATATTGTTGATGATTCTGTGGATTTAGCTTTGTTGACAAAAGAGTTCAAAATTTAAAAAAAAAAAAACAAAAACTTTTCTGGAAACTCATCAAAAAAATTTCCTAATTAACAAACCTAAATGCTTTGAGTGTGGTGGAATTGGACATCTTGCTGCCGATTGTGGCAACAAGAAATATAATTCACATGGTAACAAGGCTCTCAATCTGAGAATGAAGAGGTAAATCTTGCTCTTACTTCCTCTCTTAATATTGATTTTTCTGATGGTTCTGACTTGGAAGATGATACTCTTAATGAAGAAACAAATGAAAAGTGTAAGTAATTGTATAATGCTTCCAAAATTGTTCTTCGAAAAAATAACAAACTTGAAGAAGAAATTGAATTTTTAAGAGTGGAAAAGATGAAAATTGAGCAAAAATTTGATACTTCTTTAAAAGAATGGGAAGAAGAACGTACTGACCTTGTTGATAAGATTAAAGTTTTGCAGGGTGAGGTCAAATCTCAAAATTGGGACAAGGAGCATGATGAGCTTATAAATAAAATCAAAATTTTGCAGGTTGAAGTCAAGGCTCAGTCTACTCTGAATGTTTCACTAACCCTTGAAAATGAGAAATTGCAGGATGAGCTACTCAAAGTCAAGGAAAGCTTCAACAAGTTCTCTATAGGGTCTGAAAAGGTCTCCAAGATGATGGGCTTTGGTAAAACTCATGGCAGCAAAGAAGGGTTAGGTTATGAAGGTGAGTCTTGCAAGCTTTTAACCTTTGTTAAAGGTGTGGAATGTGAAAGTTCATTGGATCAGTCACCAGCTTCAAATAACAATGATTCTGGTTCCAAGTTGCTTGCAAAATCAGAACCACGTGTGGCTCACCAAACACTTCAGAAAAGCTCCTCGGTAAGTCCTGACAAACTTTGTCAGCCCAGGTATATTCACAACTCCAAAAACTTTGTTCCTACTTGTCATTATTGTGGAAAATTAGGACACATACGTCCTAGGTGCAATATACTTCGCAGGGTTACTCAAAATCAGAGGAAAACTATGGGTATTAACTCACATGCCTCGTTGCAAGCTGAGTTGAAAGAGGGTCTGAATCTGATCGCCAGGATTGCAAAGCTGGCTTCAATCCCCGTGGATCTGGAAACAAAAACAAAGCAGAAGCAAATCTGGATTAAAAAAGGTTCAAATAATCATTTTTCTGCTCATACATATAATCTTAATAATAGGCTTGAGCTTTCTTTCGTTCCTACTAAACACAAATTGGCTAATTCGTTTACTAGGCTATTAGACAGAACTCAATTTGAATTACTTAGAAGCACCATTGGTGGATGCTCTAAGTATTGATACTCTCACTTCGTTTGATCCATTTTGCATGCATTCATGGTGTATGTCTTCATGATAGTATAGGTGCATTTTCTTTACGTTTCTGCATTGTTAGGTTCAGTTTCTGGAAATTTAGGATTGAAAAATAGTGGTTTGTATCCCCGAGTGTCTGATAGATTATTTTGAACTTAGATTGACAAGGGCCATACTCTTTTCCTTAAATCTGTGTGCAATGAGGTTCCTAGCATGTTTTGAATTTGCTCTTGCATCACTCTATAATTGTGAGCGTGAACAACATATTCTCTTTCACTTTGAATCCTCACATGCACACATACTCTAAGTGGTGGTAAATCATATTTGTTGGTTGGCATGTTCTCAATTCTCATGTTCGAAATTATTCCTTATTTTTGCTGCTCCTTAAAAAAAAAAAAGAAAAAAAAAAGGAGAATGGTTTATGGAGCATGGCCAGGCTATTCCCAAAGTAAACAGGCCTCAGTCGTGACGAACGATATGAGGATTGGGAAGAAACGGGAATGGTTTGGTCACCCCGGTGGATTGTGAGACTATTGACTCGAGTAGATGTGCTCTGTGGGGTGTCCTTGTTACATCTAGTACCCTAAAGTCATCTGACTTGGGAGCTGCTGCCATAATACTCGTTACATGGGTCATAGTCTTATTAAACAAAACAAAAACAAAAAATAGTTATGTTGTGTGAAAGGAAAAAAGAAAAATTCCAAATCATGCCCACACGATGTTATAAGGGGGAATAAACACTACTACAAAAATTGAATCAGACGACGCCTCTCACACGACGCATCATACTTTTCCGTCGTCTGATTAATTTTTATTTTTTCGGACGTCGTTTTTATAAAATTTGTCATCTGATATGGACTTATGAATTAGTTCAGAAGGCGTTTAAGGACAAAACCGTTGTGTGACACTTAAAAAATTGAGCGGCAAGTTTCTCACCATGTAAGTGGTGCCAAACCCCATCTCAAACCCCAAATTTTCCCCCCAACATGTATTAATCATACAACGAAAAATAATAAAACTATGGTCTGATCAATATGTTTGGCTGAAGGAGGGAGATTTCCCACCACCATTTTTCTCTACCTCCTTAAAGAGGGAAGTCAAATTGATTGGAGACAGATCCCAAATTTAAAATGGCTACATTCAGACCACATTTTTATGAAATCGTGTTGTGTGAGTGTTTGTCCAAATTCATATAGCCGGCCGTGAAGCCCTAACACTTGAGCAAAACAATAACAAAAATACCCACAGCTCCTCAATCTCTCGGCAGCGCCTCACTCTCTCTCTCTCGACACACAGACACAGACCCATAGCCAAAACCCACAACTATCAGCGCCTCCTCATTTCAACCATATCTCTATGTTCTACAAGGTGTCAAAATTCATCAGATCTAAAACCTAGACCTCTCTACTCTCTCCTCTCTCCCTCTATCTTCTACCCCTAGACCCCAAATCCATTATTTTGAAACCTTAGTCCTCTCTCCTCTCTCTGACAACCAAACTTCTGCCTCATAGGATTGATGGTGAATTCATCCCATCTTCTCTCGCTTCAAAACAGACCAAAGAGAGCCCTAGATTTGAAACCCTCTTCTCCAATTCGTTTCTCTTACATAATCCAAGGCGGCCTCTATATATGAGCAAAAGAACCCGAAGCTTGAGCTCCTTCTACCCCATGAACAAATCAAGAGGAAGGAGTCGGTGCCTAGCATAGATGATGAAGAACCCGATGGCAGCTGATTCTCTCCCGAAAGGTCAACGACCCCCATTTAATTTCAATTGAAATTTCTAGGGTTTTTAGTTTGGGGGATTTTGTTTGGTGGTTGTCTTATTCTCTCTAATCACTAAGATAAATTTTCAAAAATTGTTGGAATTTCTTTTGGGATTGTTTGGCGGAATGAATCTGGGAAAACCACTGATTTGACCCTTTTGTTTTCATTTTTGATTGTGGCAGTCCGTCACTCTTCACACAAATCTCGGCGATATCAAGTGCGAGGTATGCTGTGACGAGGTCCCTAAACCGCCGAGGTCAGTCTTCTCAACTCCGTTTAGTTGCTCAGCTATATCAATAAATTGATATGGAAGGTTTGAGTTCTACTGGTTTCTGCATTCACAAAGAGACTATAAAACTGAGGCAGTGCGAGAGATGTAAGGGAGACAATAAAGAGGAAGAAGTTGATTTGCCAAGTATTCATTTTAAAAATATGCAGAATGGATGTATAAGTTTGAAATTGTAGACCTTGAACTTCTTGTAGTTCAGTTCAGCTATTGCATTGGCTAGTTTTCACTTTAAGGAAAACTATTTCCTTAGGTACTCTGCAAATGTTAAGAATGTGGTATTGTGTCAGATGAAGTAATTATCTATGATTCTAAATACAGAACTTGCTGATGGAAGTGATGAGGAAGGTGTTGAGAATGAGACTTATGAAGCCAAAGTTTCAAGGAAAGAGGAAAAGAAGCGTCAAGAGCGGGAAGCACAGCGCCAAGTATTGTTCTCTCTCTCTCTCTTCCCCCCCCCCCCCCCCCCCTCTCTCTCATTCTTTCTTGTAATTGTACATGTGCCATGAATGTCAATATGAAGATGTGATCATGAAATTGTCAACCAATTATGTAAAATCACTTGGAAGGAGGAAGCTGAATATATACCCTTAATTTATAGGAAGAAGATCGAAGCCAAGGCTTAGAAGGCTAGGGTCTGTTGCATTAGAGTTTGAGAAGTGGAAAGGAGAATTTTCCATAGATGTTGAAGGTACTACAGAGAATGAAGTGGAAGATGGATATCAGAATTTGCTTTCTAATTTCGTAGAATACACAAAGGTATGTTTCAGTACTCTATCTTATTTCAGTACTACTTGCTTCCTGAATCTATCACTCTCTATCTTATTTCATGACTTCAAAATGTAGAAATTTAAGTGAAACTAATTTCAGTACTACTTGCTTCCTGAATCCATCACTCTCTTATCTAGATGATCTTTGAATATCTAAGCACATATTTATTCATTGTAGGGAGTGAGAGCTGATGGGAATTATGAGTTAAGTAATGAAACTGGCAAGCAACTTAGTGTAAAAAGTGCTGCTGCTGGTCTAAGGTAAATCAACTAAAAGAAAGTGCTCTTGTATTTCCATTTAGGATATAAAACCATTTCTGCACATGCATTTAGATGCCCATTAATACATTAAGTGTTGAATTGGTTTATGGTTCTTCCACGGACTTGGATTGCATGTGGTTATCTGGCCCCACACTATGCACACTACTAGTTGACTGGATATCTCTAATCAGATGGCTCTAAAGCCATACAACTAGAATGATCTTTATGTTCATTCCTTTGTCCTTAAGGCTTGCAATAAGATATGTGTGGCGTTTCATTTAGGCTTTCATATAGTTAGACTTTTGCTGAGGCAGTTTTGGAGTCCCTAAATATGTTAGAATTAATTCTACAAACATTTTCAAACATCTCTGAAGCTCACTTCTTTTCTCATGCCAGGGTGTTTTTTTAGTAGTTGTGTCATGCATTGTTCTTGATAATACTGGCAAATAACCTTTATGTTCTTTAATTCTTCTTTTGGTCTGGAATCAGCTTCTCTAATTCAATTCACTTAAATTTCTACATTTTGAAGTCATCACCCAGGCATAATTTGCCTTTAGTTCGGAAATGATGGTACTGGCAGAGAAACTTTCATGTATAACTGTGTCATTAACAAACTTTTGGTTGAGTATTGAACTTTTACATTTTCATATATTAGTCATTTGTGTTTCTTGGCCTCTTATATGCTATTGCATGTAAGTTTGATCGTTATTTATTTGATTTCAATTACCATTTATAGTTTACAAGTCATCAAATTTTAATGTAGGATTTACCAACACATAGGTTTTATGGAATAATTGTTATCATTCTTTCTTGTTTTTGCTTAATTAGCTAACATCACATATAACACTACTTGCTGTTATCGATCAAGAACTTAATTGATAATGCTTAGTTTCATGTACTATTTGAGTGTTCGTTTATTCTCTCTCACAACTCCCCATTGCAAGTCAATCTCTCTTAATTTCTGAATTTAGAAGCACAATTCTCAATTTCTTTTTGGTTTCTCACTCGTAACTTTTGATTCTTTGGTGTGTTTTGTGGTTTCTTTTTCAGGTTCTCTTTGTCCCTCTCGAATCCACATTCATTTCATACTGATACAGGTAATTGTCATCTCTCTTACTCTCATTGGAGTTGTGTATTTGCATTATAGATTTCTGATTTAACTCGAAAATGTGTCTTTGTTAGGGTTTGAATATATATGTTTATGACTCTTGTTACTGAGTATTCGCGAAATGTGTTACGGTGTTATGTTGTATTGCTCTTTGCTAGAATTTGGAGGTTAGAGTAGGTTTATGATTCGTAAATGCGACATGTGTTGTTTATGTTATATGGCTATAGCTTGTTGCTCAGTTGCTAGAGTTTGAAATAGGGTATAGTTAGTTATATTAAATGTACTAGATATGAAAATCATCTATTGAACATTGTGCAATTCTTAGACTAGATATGGAAATCACCAGCAACTCTTTTCATATCTGTTGAACATATACACAATAGCTACTAGTTTGTGAGTGCTTAATTCTGTCAGCCGTATTGTTGGGGCGTATGCTACTTCTTCAATGACATTTTCACTATATAATTTTGTAGGGTTATTAGATTTTGTCCACTTTGCTTAGTTGAAATTAGATCTCCTGATCACTGAACACTGGTAAATTTCTTACAGATGTTGAAATTAAAACTAGAGCCCTTAATTATATACTTGACTATGTCCATCATTAATTCTCATTTTTCTCCTTATGTTCTCTCCTGCCCCTTACAGGCTTTGGATAAATCAAAGTATATGGATGACCTTCGAGTAGTAAGGAAACACATTCATAAGCTGGAACAGGACCTTGAGTTGCTTAAAGCACATGCTAAAAGAAATGTTGAATTTAGTTCTGATGCTATTGAAGAAACTCTAGAAGATATTGAGAGTGTTGAGTCTGGGAGCTCCTCAAACTTCAAGCTCCTTAGACCCCAATGAGGCCATGAGAACAGTAAAGCTTGCAAAGCTAGACATTCTTAAGTAAATTTCTGGATGTATTTTGCTAGGAGAGTACTATTAGATGTACTCCTTTTGTGGATAAAAGATTATCTTTGCACAATCCATTTTGGTGCATGATGTGGATTATAACAATTTCTTCTATATATATATATATATTGATCAGTTACTGTTAATTTGGTCATTTTTGATTCCACATCCAGCAAATATAATGCATTGAATCATTCTATCAGGACAACAATAACCACAAAAAAACTGTCGTATGTGCACAATAGTCACAATGACCCAAAAATAAAAACTGTCGTCTGAATTTAAAATAGATAATGGATATTTTGAAAAACTGTCGTCTGAATGAAAGTCACACAACGGGCATAAAATAAAGCGACCTTTGAATTGCAATCACACAACAGTTTCTAAAGTCGCCCATCGTCTGAAGATTAGCACGCAACAGCTAATGCTATCGACAGGCTGCCGACATGCTGCCGCCATGCTGCCGAGCCCTTCACACGACGGTTCCCTACAATCGACCTTCATCAGACGACACCTCGATATACGACGGTTTGCCTCCATATCAGACGACGGTTTTTAGTCGTCGTCTGATTCAATTTTTGTAGTAGTGAAAGTTTATATGCTTAAATGTGTTTCGTATGTGAGTTTTGCTTTTCAGGTTTCCACAACTATTTCACACCCCATCTTGAGATATGTTCACTCTACACCACAAGAGGTATAGAATACTCGCTCATCCTCTATCTTACCTTGTGATTGTCGGACTCAATTCACTCATGTGAACTTATTTTGTTGCACTCTTGTTTATGGTTAAGTGATATTGCTCTTGTTGGAAAAGCTATGCGAATTAAATCTGTTCTTAGTATTTGGATACAAACCCACTCATTGTGTGTTTGCATTTCATTCTTGCATCTCTCATACCATGATCACACTTAGGGGGAGTATTAATACTTGGATTATCTTCCTCTGATTGATTCGATTTGGGCTAGTGTCTACCAAGCAACATCTCTTTGTGATTCTCTTTTTACATAGCTTCCGCTACATAAGTTTCCTTTGTCATTCCTATTCAAAAAGTGGGAGAAATATGATGTTAAATGTGTTGTGTGATCTGTTGGATTTACATGCTTTGTTTAATCAGTGGTAACATTATTCTATCTTGTGTATTTTTACAATATGTGTGTGATAAGTGTTTCAAGATTGACAGGTGTGTTCACAATGGAAAGTTCTCAAGTACCTGTTGAGTGGGAGTTTTCATACGGTAAAGTTGTTTTGTATAGGAATGCCAAAGGGGGAGATTGTTGGTACAAGTTTTTTTGTCATAGTGGCATTCCCATACAAAATGATATGTTGTTTTACAAATGTTGTTAAGGGAAAATATCTTGGTTCAATGCTTATTTATTTAGAAAAGATATTCCCTTGGTTGTTAACGTGGTGTATTGTAATCCTAAGTCTTCTAGGATTTGATATTTTATTTGGTCAATGTTTAATCACCAAGATACTTTCCTAATAGAAGTCTATTAGGGTTGGCGTTGCTTCTTCACATATATATAGGATGCAAACTACACGCACAGCCAAGGAAGTGACGCAAGGATAATTGAGAGTGCTTGCTTGAGATAGTGTAGGCCTAAACACTCGTTCCTTGTTTAAGTGTGATAGGTCAGTTGTTCATGTGCATGGAGCCGCTTGTGATCTGAAGAGTTGCTGTGTAGCAAGAAAAGGAAAAATCGAAGAACAATCAAGTGAAGAAGGAGTTCAAGATTGAAGACAAACTGCATTAGTTTTGTCTATTCATTGTAGCTGCGCTAGTGCTATTTGAAGTTGTAAAGAACATATCCTTCATCATAATTCAATTGTTCTTATTTTGGATTCTCAAGAGTAAGAGCCCCGCAGTGTTTTTAATCTCATATTTGAGATTTTCACTGCGTAACCAAAATCCGGTGTTCTGTTTATTATTTTTGGTTTCTGCTGCCCAGTAAGGATTGATCAGTGCACTGCAATCCCCATTTTCCAGAAAATCATATTCTGTCTTTGTATTTTCAATTTCTAATATAGATCTTCTCAGTAGTTGAACAATTCAATAAATTAGCTGGAAATTTTACTGGAGGAGCAAGTGATACGCACCTAAAAGGAGCAAAGGTGATTCCACAGGACCTGGAGCCTGCAAGAAGATTGTGTCAGATACTTTATGTTATAAACTCTGTGGTGTTAGCATAATATTTCTTGAGAAGAAGTTTCTTTGAAAAGTTAAAGAAAGATGAACTTAATTGGTGCTGGAGGTGTGAGGTAAAGGGTAATTGTGGGTATTGGGATATTGGGGCTCAGAGTGTTTGGACCTGTGAAGGCTTGTGAAAAGCTCCTCTTAAGAAATCTTGAGCAGTAGACCATTTGGTGTCCACTACTGGTTTATTGCAATATCCTTGTCTTCAGTATATCGATTATGGATCTTTATTGTTCTTTCTGACTATTGCATCTTGGAAATATGGATTTACTGATTTAGGATATTGGAATTAGCTACGTATTAGGAAAAAGAGATACACAAAAATATTACCTCACTTAGAGTCTGCCTTGTCTGCTTAGTATCTGTCGATGAGCTGTCACAATTTGCAAGCCCTCCTGACCGTTTCTTCTCACCCACAACCTCTTTACTGACACTGCTCTTTATACTAAAATTCCTCAAATCCTCTTCATTTTCTCTCTTGTTGTTTTCAACCAAAAACCTAGCCTTCTCGCATTTACTTTCTTTGCAAAAAGAATCGCCAAAACCATCAGTTGTATCCAATGAAGGAGACTCATACACATAGCTTGAGAACCAGTTTTTGATATGCGTAGGCTCTAACAGATTAAAAACCACATACAGGTCAGTTACTTCGTAATTTAAATGATTAGCATTTACCCCATCAGAGAATATCATTCAAATACTACAATGCTTATTTACACTTTTCTCAGTAGACAAGCATTTCAGGAATAAGTAATATATGGACCTGAAAGGGACGGAAGTGACTCCGAAGAACCTGAAATCTGAACAAGCAAATTTTGCCAAATGTAAGAAGTTGTTCATTACTATTTTTCAATACAATGTTGAAATCCAATTCAGAACCACAAATCATGAAAAGCATCTCATTCTATTCCACAAGAGATAGAACCCATATATCAAAAGGGGACAAGAAGCAAGACTACCTTAACTTAAGCATTGGTTTTGTGAAGAACTGCCACATTTGACAACCTCATTTTGAGTTCTGCTTCTTATGAACAAAGACTCCAACTTTATTTCCATTTCCAATAAACCCACATGATTTTCCTTCTTCTTTTTCTCTTTCTGTTTCACTGCCGCTGCCATCGAATTCACTGCGAAAACGATTGGAATTCATTAGAGGTGATTCATAGCGGTAGCTTCCAAACCAATTGCCCAGATCAGGAGGTTCTTGCATGACAAAATTTATAAACAAAACAAAACTAACAATCAAAATCAAAATCTTCTAGAGACTCCGAAAAGAAATACAAACGGGAAGGGACTGAGAGAGAGCAGGAAGAACCCGGAATCTGCAAACCCAGAAGCAAAGAACATATCAACAATCAAAGTCCTGAGAATCAGAGGTTTGAAGTTTTCGGCTTCCAAAGCTCCATCAGATTCCACCCCCACCCAGAAGAGCAAAGTGCTTAGATGTTTGCGAATTTTGATTCCTTCTACCTACAAGAGACGGCGCGCCAAAACTTCTGGGTAATTTATTTTTGTTTGAATTTGCCGCCATTTGTTAACTTTGCTGGTATTGGGTTTTGCTCAGCGGGCAATACATTAAGCTTGATTACCTTTAGTAGCCCATATGTTTGGGCTTTAATTGTTGTGGGTCTCCATTTTACCCCAAGTCTCACCGGGTATTTTCGTCATCAAATTCTACTTTCGTTACTTGATATGTTCTATATAAAACCCATTTTGGTTGTTTCAGTTACTTGTAGGCTGGTTTGAATAAACGAGCTTAGATGAATAATGAGTGGTGTTAATCAGGTATTTTGTTTTGCTTGGTCAAGAGATACAGTTTAGATCCTGGAGCTGATGTAATATAGGCCGTTTTCTGACCTCTATTAATTATAGTACTCTCCTTATCCCAAAAAAATAAAATAAATAATTTTTTACTACCATAAATATATTCATAATATTGGTTTTGGTAGTCTTCCATTGACATTCATTACATTAACAAACCATTTCAATAAAAATGTATCCAACTCTTGAAAATTGAATTGATTAAACCTTTCCAAAAAAAAAAATTGAATTGATTAAATTATGTTACCATAATTATCTAACAGACTCCGTCGCCTAATATTAATATAAATAAGGGCACCACACCACCATCTTTCTTCACCAAAGAATTTGAAAAATCAAGCATGGCTTCCCCCTCTGGAAATGATTTGTTATTGCTAACAATTTTACTGCTTTATTTTGTGTGTCTTTGCAATGCAAATGTCCCGCTTCCCAAGCAAAAGTTTGTTAATGTCACTAATAATTTGGGTGGAGGACTGAGCCTTGCTATGAACTGTAAGTCAGACAAAGAAGGTGAATTTGGTCTTCATATATTGCCCCCTCACGGTTCGTATGAATTCATATTTTGGAACTCCACTGCAATCTACTGTAATTGGAAGTGGGACGGTGTATTTCACCAATTTAATATCTTTATACAATCCAGAGAGAAGCCACAATGCACTGATCTTGAATGTACTGTTTTGTGGAGTATATTGACGTCTGGGCCATGCCAGTTTAATCCGGCCACCAAGAAATATGACTACTGTTTTAAATGGAGTTAATTAAAAATCTCAATGGGTTAATTGGCGCTCATCACCGATTACTCATGTTCCTTTATAACTGGTTTAGTTTGTTAAAGATAGACCTCGTATCTATTCAACTGACTCTTTTGGTAATGAGTTGTCATATATAATCTTGAATAATAAATCAATAAAAATGAGGTACTTTTTTAGCAGTTATTTTTGCCTCCCAGTTACATTGAAATATTACATTTTTTTATGACAGATAGATGGATTGTGATTTTACTCACAGCTTGTACTAGGCTATGTATCTCATAAATCTCTAGTATATATTAAGCTTGGTTTTTTAAGATTCATGTTCAACATATAACATTGTGATCTTGATTTCTTTATTGATTTCTTGAATATGATATATATGATAAAGGACTAAATACTGTTTAGTCCTTTTGCTTTTGATCATAAAACACTTCAGTCCCTGACCTTCTAATTTCACACGTTTAGTCCCTGTACTTCAAAATTTCAGACCAATAGGTCCTTGCCGTCTAAAAGTTGCGGCGAAATGTCTATTATGCCCTCAGAGAAATGAATAAATTTTTTTTTTTTTTAAAAGAACTGAGGGCATAATAGACATTTTGCATCAACTTTTAGACGGCAATGACCTATTGGTCTGAAATTTTGAAGTACAGGGACTAAACGTGTGAAATTAGAAGGTCATGGACTGAAGTGTTTTATGGTCAAAAGCTCAAGGACTAAACAATATTTAATCCTATGATAAAACAGTCAAATTGTCATGTAACTACACCCGAGAGGGGTTGCTGGATATCACAAAAGAAACATGCCCCTTGTCATACTCGAGAGGGATGCAATGAGTAGTTAATTTAGCATCATTCATATTGACATGTATCAATACTTGCGAGGTTAGTGGTAGACAATCCAAACCCTAACTTTCGTCTTGTAGATACCTCTACTAGCATGACTAGTTTGCTATCTCACCAAGCATAAGTAACACCCTCTTTGGGACACCCACAAGCCATGGTGAGGCCCAACCGCTACATGCATCTTGTAGCCCTATGTTCAAGCTACGCTACGGTATCCGGAAGTCGCAAATCCGTCGCCGGGAAGCCACCTTTCCGGCCTAGCCAAGTTGCCTACATAATAGGCATTTCTAGACTAGAATAGTGGGTTCTTGTCCCACATCTAAGAAAATGTAAAGGAAGAGCACTCCTTCACCTATAAAAGGAATGCCTCCTCCCACAACTCAAACCATCCCATTACATCTTTTGTAATCCCCTTGGGCCGCAAGGCTCAACACACTAGTGTAACATTCAAGTGGACGTAGTTTCCCGCTAAGGCGGGAGATGAACCACTATACATCTCGTGTCACTCTCTCTCTCTCTCTAAAGCTAACTATAGATCCCACGGATCACTAACGTTAACATTGGCGCCGTCTGTGGGAAGCCAACACAATGGCTTCGTCACCTACCGTGAGCTAAGTCTGCTTAGCGGAACTCAAAGAAAGTTTTCCCTCCTTCTTTGAGCTAC
Organism: Rosa lucieae; assembly: GCA_024704745.1. Classification (NCBI taxonomy): domain Eukaryota; kingdom Viridiplantae; phylum Streptophyta; class Magnoliopsida; order Rosales; family Rosaceae; genus Rosa; species Rosa lucieae. The sequence goes on along the minus strand of CM045495.1, from coordinate 313,006 downwards.
TTCAAAGTCATTGGTCATCTCTCTCTTTCAATCATTATTCTTGAGTCATCATTGGCTCCCAGTGAATGCATCTTTGAATTGATGTTTCTTGGCGGCAACTTTTGCCAAGGCATGATCAACATTACTCCAACGGTACAACTAGAGCAGAAATGTGCAGAAATTTGCACTTTGAGGGCCGGTCAACACTGGTTAAACGCCAGTCAACACGTGGTCAACGCCCAGCGGGGCTGGTCAACGCTTGTCAAGCTTGGTCAACGCTGGAGATGCTTGGTCAACGCTGGCAAAATTTGGCAGCACGTGGTCAACGCTGGGAAGAAGAAAGTCAACGCTGGCACTACCCAAAAAAAAAAAATATTGGGTGCCAAATTACTGTGGACACCCGGCCTCTTCTTTGGCTTGTCGCACCGCCAAGGGCCTCCTCCAAGCTCTGATGTCTCGCGAAACCACTGCATCATCATCATGCTTCCGCTACATGGCACCAGCGATAACCCTCCAGGTTTCTTCCACTAGGTGGCATAGGCGGCATCCGCCAAAATTTTACCGCCAAGCGACATCTTCCACTAAGCATCACTGCAGCGCCGAGCGTCAACCACCGTTGAACAAATCCACCGCTGAGCCTTGGAAGAGCCTTGGAATCCTTGTAGTCATCTGCTACAATCCTTTTTTGCTTACGATCACAGGCAATGCGGTGCCGCTGGCATCAGCAGCAACCCAGCGGTAATCCACCGTTAACCCAGCGGTAATCTAGCGCCAGCAGCAGCAGCAGGTAGCATCAACCGCCAACACAAGCTCTACCAACCTCTAGCGGGGACTTCGTTCGTAAGCCGTCAAGCCATGCATGCCATGCATGTCTCGGTGATATTCACCGCTAAAAAAAAAAAAAAAAAAAAAAAAAATTTGGTTGCCTATTTTACTCTGGACAGGCAACCGCCCAAGCTTCTACCGCTAGGCTAGCTCCATCAGCGGCATCGTCAAAATTTCACCGCTAGGCAACCCAGCGCCCCCCGCTCCCGCTAGGAGCCTCAGCCAAACCAAGGTAAACCAGCCTCAGTCGAGCAAGCTGCAACGTCAATGCCGGGCTTCACAAGCGGTACTCCGCCAAGAACCCATGTTCTTCGATCAAACCTCCGCCGGCAGGGCTCCGCCATCCACAACGCTGCTAGGAGAAACCGCTAGATAGGGCTCCGCTCCGCCAGCCTCCGCTGCGTTCCAAAACACCGCCGGCCAGGGCTTCTTCCGCTAGGTGCCACCGGCGGCAACCGCTAAAACAAGGCTCCGCCAGGAGCACCATTCTCCAACAAACACCGCCACCGTCAACAATCTCGACGTAGTCCGTCAAGCATCGCAGCAGCTTCGCTTATCCGCCGGTGAAAACTACCGCTGGCCAAATGCTCCGCTCTGCCAGCCTCACTACCGCTGGGTAGCCTACCACCGCCGAGCTATCACTGCTAAGCTCTACCGCCAGGTGGCAGCTCCGCTGGCCAAGGTTCAGCCAAGCCAACCCCGCTAAGCAAACCTCCGCCAAGCACCAGACCTTAATTTTTCGTTTCAGGCTTTCGGCTTCGAAATTCTGTGGCGGACGAAATCTCCGCCAAATTCTTTGGTCGGTTACAGCTCCGCCAGATCCCCTTGACGTCTGTACCCTCCTGCTTGCTGCACCGCCAGGCTGTAGCACCAACGTCAACGAGCACCTTCAACTCCTCCGCCGGCCATTACCGCCAGTCAAAGCTTCACCGCTGGACAGCCCTAGGCACCACCGCTAGGCATCCAGCGCCTTACGCTTCCGCCAAGTATCGCCAAACCCGCCAACAACTTCCGCCACCGAGGCCCAGCGGTCAGCGACACAGCACGCGGTGGACCTCTAACCCCAGCGAACCTTCAGTCCCAGCAGAGCTTCACTCCCGGCGGAGCTTCAATATTCCGGGCAAAGGTTCAATCTTCTTGGCGGAGGCTTAATCTCCCGGTCACCCAGAGAACTACTCTCATCACCCAGGTATTTGTTTGGGCACCCCGATCAGATACCAGGACCTATGGTCAATCTGCAGTCATCTGACCTCCAGTCGTCGCTCGCATCCACTCGAGGCCACTTGCTAAATGGGTCTAGGCAGCGGAAAATTGCGTGGCACTCTCGCCATGGCTGCTCTAAGACTCATGAGATAAGTTCTTCAGACTTTAAAATGCAATCATATATGGCTTATACCAGTGCTTGTCGTATTAATACAAATAGCAGTGCATCACCGCCTCACATATATATTTATTGTATTTGAGATGCCATGTGCAAGCCCATCACCATCTTATATATATATATGTGTGTGTGTGTGTGTGTGTGTGTGTGTGTGTGTATGACACTGGCTCAGTAGCTCACATGCTCAATACCCCACCTGGCTCAATTGCTATGCTAGTTTAGATTATGCATGTGGTTATCTCAAAGTGGGTGCCGCAGTAACTTGACAGCATGACATCAATATATTAAATGTTTTCTTCAAACATGCAAGTGTTGTTTCAATCAATATCCCTACTAAACTCCTACCTTACTATGCATTTGAGTAGCAGGGTATTCATTGATGCTTTGACGCAAGTGCACGTCATGTATACACGTATTTGATGCTTCTCAAAATTCAAGCCTTTGCATGTGCACACATGCTTATAATGTCTATGTTTATCATGTATACACATGTACACATGTAATCACTTAGTGCCGTGCATATATGTCACCTAATGCCATGCATATATATGGAGCAATGGTATCGCTATGACCATTGTGACATTCTCGAATATATGTACATTAAATCTTCATTGTCCATATTTACTCAATTTTATTCCTCGGTCGGTTCGTTGATATGGATAAAATTGTTAATCATTTACCTTATGTTATGTTAAGGAGACATAATCACCGATCACCTCTCCAATTAACGAAATCATCATCCTTCTACTATGGTGCTTCACCGTTGCAATGGAGCGTCATGCTTGGACAACTCCAACATGATTTGGGTACTCATACCAATTTCTCCTCCAAACTCGCTCCAAATCGGCATAAGATAAGTAACTCTATCTTATCTTTTGCGCTCTTTCAAATTGAGCTAGTGCCATGCCAATCACATGCTTTTACCACTTTAAGCATGCCTACAAATATGTCACACTTGATATGCTTTTACATGCTTCCATAAACTTTTGAGCATGCCAACAACATTTAATAGATTGGGCAACACTTTCTAGACCTCACATGCTAGATATGCCATGTTTCACATACCGATCTCAATGATCCTTTAGCATATCTACAAAAATGCAAAAATGATATTAGCATCCACATTACAAGTACATGCTACACACATACATGCTTAAATGCACTTTCATGTGACATGCATCTAGAAGCTTGTGACACTTACGACTTAATTAAACATGCTCGGATAAACGACTTGCTCGGGTTACGACTTGCTTGGGTATCGAGTAGGGTTGGGATTGGGCCCGGCCCGTGTAAAATTTATAGGGCCCGGACCCGGACCGAAATTTTCGGGCCGGGCCTAAATTACATTTTTTTAGTTTAGGGACCGAGTTGGGCCCGGACCGATTTTTACGGGCCGGGTTTTCGAGCCCAACATGCTGATTAAGGGAGGGAAAAAAAACACCCTGCTCTGTCCAAATTTCATATTTTCACAAGATTAGTACCACTGATGAACATGTCAAATTCCACCTGCTGAACTTAACATAAGTACATAACAACTCAACAAATCCCAGCAAATTCAAGCAAGTGATTCATCACAATTCAAGGCAAACCAAATGAATAAATCGACCTGCTGAACAAGTTTCAAATTCCAACACAAGTACATAACAACTCAACAAATCCCAGCAAGTTTCAAATCTTCCAAGTTCCAAATAAACAACCAAACAAGTTCATATTTCTGAAAAAAAAAAAAAAAAAAAAAACAAAGTAAACAAGTTCAGTAAGCAAGGAGGCAGCTCCTTCACATGGATCCAGCACTCCAGCTCCAGCAGCTTCATTTCAGTTCCATCCTAGCAGTGATTGAATATAGCCTTAATGAGCTTGGACAGAAGGATTGTTCCCTACATTTCAAGAACATGACCAACAGCAACTCAAAAACGTGACTTGCAGCAATTCACAAACATGACCAGCAATTTAAAAACTTTCAACACTAACCTTGGTCTGCCACAGCAGTTTTCTTGCATTTTTTTTTTTGAAGCCTTTGCAGCCTTGTCTCCACTTTGTTTGTCTGCAAATTCTGTGGAAAAATGTACAGAGTTAATGACATTACAAACATTGAAAAAACTGAAAACAAAGAAAAGAATTAAAAAAGATATGCAAACCATTACATCAGTACCTATCTCAGCTTGCTCATAAAATTCCATTTCTTCAATTGACGGATAATATTCAATCGAAGATGCATCTTCCTCCTTGATCCAATTCTGCAAGCATATCAATGCTTCAACAGACTTTGGAGTCAATGAACTCCGGTAGGGATCAATAACCCTTTTCCCTGTGCTAAAACAGCTTTCCGATGCCACTGTCGATACTTGAATTGCGAGAACATCCCTTGCAAGAGCTTGTAGGTTTGGATATTTCCCACCATTGAGCTTCCACCACAACAATAAATTGAATTCAGCATTCTTTGGAGGCAACTCAATAGGATCTAAGAGGTACCTATCCACCTCACTCTCAACAACCACTTCACAACTGTCTTGAAGCTCCTTCTCCCAATCAGCAAGCATTTCAGCCATCTTGCCTGTCATTGTTCTTGATGTCGAGGAGCTGCAGCCACTACTTTGAAAAGGTTCTTTGTTGCTTTTTTTCTGGGAAGTAGAGGAGCTTGCATACAAATCTGTCAAGCTCACCAAAAGTTCCTTGAGCTGCCTGCTCTTCTCCTTCATAGAGAATGTATCATAATCTAGATACTTCACTAACACATGTTCAAAGTTTCTAAGTTTGTATCGAGGGTCCAAAACTAACGCCACTAGAAGGAGCTGATTTAAATCTTCAAGTGCACCAAAGTACTTCTTGAATTTGGACTTCATTTTCACTGCCATACTAACCAAAACTTTCTCTGCTTCGCTGCCCTCAGCCATTTCAGGCCTTACAAACAGAGAATCTATCTCTCCCTCTATAGTCACAATCTGATGAAATGCCATATGAGCAGTAGGCTTTGTTGTTGCACTGATCTTGAGGGTTACATCGTAGAATATCTTCAAAAACTGCACAAATACTGCTGCCCTCTCCCAATCACTGTCATTTGGTGGCCCAATCCTCTTCCTATGCTTCTTGTTCTTGTCCTCTTCCCTAACTTCTTCATTGTCCTCAACAATATCATCATCCTCATCGAAATAACTATAGAATTTTTGCTCCTCTTCTTCTGCCATCCTCTCAAAACCCTTCCTTAACTCTAGGGCTGTACTTAACAGTAAAAAGGTGCTGTTCCATCTAGTTGGAACATCAAGCACAAATATTTTCTTGCTTTCCGGTACTTCTTTTACTACACACTGCTTAAAATCATCCAACCTCGACGGAGAACTCCGCACATACTTCACAGAATTTCTTATTGCAGCCACCGACCTATCTAAAATGGTCAAACCTGATCTCACAATCAGGTTTAAAACATGAGCAAGGCATCTAACATGCAAATGCTTACCTCCCAAAAAAGGGGGAGTAGCCCAATTGCCCATCTTCTTCCTCAAATAATCTATCGCCACCTTATTCGCCGATGCATTATCCACACTCACAGTCAAAACCTTATCAATCTTCCACTGAACCAAACATGCTTCTAAAAGTTTTCCTATGCTTGTGCCTTGGTGGTTGGGAATGACACAAAAGTTTAGAATTCTTTTGTGCATTCTCCAGCCACTATCAATAAAGTGTGCCGTCACAACCATGTAATTCACATTTTGAACCGATGTCCATGTATCGGTTGTGAGTGAGACTCTGTGATTAGCTAATTCTAACCTCAGTTTTTCTTTTTGTGCTTCATACATTTCAAAAAACCTCTCGACAATTACTTTTCTACAAGGAATTGTCCACTGAGGCACAGCCACTGAACAAAAATGCTTAAATCCAGCTTTCTCAACTTGAGAAAATGGAAGCTCATCCATAACAATCATCTTACAACAAGCTGTTATACAAGCATCAGGACACCATTTCCTCATAGCTAAAGATGCATTTTTTGTTTGATCACTAGTTAAAACATGCTGGTCTAATTCCATCCTAGGAGGATACTTCTTGCATACTTTCTCAATGTGACGACTAAGTGTACTAGTGCCATTAAAACTAGAATCACCAGCAAGTTCAGTAAAGCAATAAACACACTTAGCTCGTACTTCATGGCCAACTTTTACCTGCTTTCCATCAACGGTATTGTAAATCGGCTTGCCAACTCCTTGAACTTGGCTTCAATGGCTTCACTTTTTTCTTCTCTACCCGCTTTCTCTTCATCTTCTGTGATGTTGAAGACTGCTTTTCTTCTTTTCCTTCTCCTTCAGATGATGGCACAATTTCTTTCCCCATCTTAGAATCATCAGTGGCCATATTCAGAGTATGAAACCCGGCCCGTAAAAAAACTGAAGCTGAGAAAAAAAAATAAAGATTCAAAACAATGTTCAAACAACTAGCAGAACTATTAACTATTAAGTACCAAAATCAATCTCTTAATCAACTAGCAGAACTATTAAGTACCAAACTATTGATTCATAAAACTATTAAGTACCAAACTATTAACAGTTAACACTTAACAGTTGATTCATAGTATGATAACAAAATCAATCTCTGAACTGTTAATAGTATGATAACTATTAAGTACCAAAATCAATCTCTTAATCAACTAGCAAAACTATTAACAGAAAGTACCAAAATTATGATAATAGACCGTTAGAGACGTTTTAGCTTGTGAGCTTAGAAACCCCCAAAATTGATGCAGACCAAATCACCAAAATTGCTTTCTTCTTTTCCTCGCACTCTCGCAGACCTTCCTTGCAGACAATCTTCTCACTGCCATGTATGATTGAAAGGAAATCGCATAAGAGATGGTATCGAACTTTTAGATTCAAGATCGAACTTTCAGATTCTAGATTCCAACAATCAAGTACAATGAGAAATTGAGAATTACTTACGAATGTCGCCTCAGATGGTATCGAACTTCCAGATTCAAGATCGAACTTTGATATTTGCTTTCAGTTTGCTTTGATTCAAGATCGAACAGTCGAAGCAAAGTCGAAGAGAAGATGAGAGAGTGAGTCGAAGACTGGGCTGAGAGAGTGAGACTGAGAGGTTAGACAGTTAGAGATTAGGCGGCGACATGGTGGTAGGCTGAGACAGTGAGACTGAGAGAGGCCGAGGCCTGAGGGTGAGTCGAAGAGAGGCTGAGGCGTTGAGGGAATGAGGGTTAGGGATCGAGTAACCCTAAGTTAGGTCACTAGTTGGGATCGTAATCCCCTGCAGCATACATATTGTAAGCCTATTATCATACCAATAATATACAAACATGTGTCAAAGAACAATAACTTCGGGCCTTCGGGCTTTTTTTTTTTTGTTTTCTGAGGCCCGGGCCCGGACCGTTTTATATTTATTTCGGGCCGGGCCTTAAAAAACAGGTATAGGAAAAACTAAAGCCCGGACCGTTCGGGCCGGTCCCGGGTCGGGTTCCGGGTTTTCGGGCTAAAATCCCAGCCCTAGTATCGAGTATGGCCACGACTTGAGCTTGGGCCATGCCTCGCATGCTCGCACAGCGCCTACACACTCAACTACACCCAACTTGCTCGAACAACCCAACTTGCTCGATCATGTCCAACATGTTTTACTTAAGCCCCAAGTTCACAAACGCTTCATTCTATGTCACCAGGACTACTCCCACAAAATTACTTTGGACACCCATTGCACTTGCCACTATCTATTGTGCGTGTTATATGGCCATAAGATCCACATATACAACTACCAATATTTTACATGTTCATACACATTAATGGAATATTGAATTCTTCTACCATTTGTTATTCGCTACAAATCGAATTCTTTTCGCATTCCATTAATACGAGCGGTAACCAATACAACAAGCATTCTACATATGCGCGTCTTTTGTCTCATTGTGCAGGATCAAACGAGTCCCTTCTTGCTTACGGAGTTCGGGGACTTGTAAGGGCTCCGTGCCGCCCGGTCACTTATGCTTGATGACTTCACGCTTATAACTCCCCAACCAAGAAGCTCCTCTTGCTTGCGGACTTCGGGGACTTGTAGATACCTCTACTAGCATGACTAGTTTGCTATCTCACCAAGCATAAGTAACACCCTCTTTGGGACACCCATAAGCCATGGTGAGGCCCAACCACTACTTGCATCTTGTAGCCCTATGTTCAAGCTACGCTACGGTATCCGGAAGTCGCAAATCCGTCGCCGGGAAGCCACCTTTCCGGCCTAGCCAAGTTGCCTACATAATAGGCATTTCTAGACTAGAATAGTGGGTTCTTGTCCCACATCTAAGAAAATGTAAAGGAAGAGCACTCCTTCACCTATAAAAGGAATGCCTCCTCCCACAACTCAAACCATCCCATTACATCTTTTGTAATCCCCTTGGGCCGCAAGGCTTAACACACTAGTGTAACATTCAAGTGGACGTAGTTTTCCGCTAAGGCGGGAGATGAACCACTATACATCTCGTGTCACTCTCTCTCTCTCTCTCTCTCTCTAAAGCTAACTAGAGATCCCACGGATCACTAACGTTAACACGTCTATTTGATCACTAGTTTATTTTAGAGTAATTTAGCTTATATTTGAGCACTCAGTTAAAAATGAATCAAAGCAATCTTCAAACAAATTATTCTACATTGCACATATTCACCCTGGGTTTAGGTCTCCTTGTGAGTCTAAGCTTGTGATCGTACATTTGCATAATCTAGCTTTCCTTTAGGTTAACACCATACCTAGTTAAAGGAATCCAATTTTCGTGAGTTCGACAAAATTTCTTAAATTACTATACTATTGCTTGTACCCTTACTTGAGGGCGGTTATTTGACTAACAAAAGGGAAAAGAATGAGAAGATTATGGCAGTGGAGTCTTTGCACCTCTGGCGTCTTTAGTCTGCTCTCAAAACGTTCCTTCTTTGTGAAATTCATTTCCCCTTTTACTTATCTTTAGCTTCAAGTTTTCTCGTAAGACTTGAAGGGGCAGAGTCAAAAGATTTCATTTAGGAGGGCCAAAGTATAAAGTGCATAAAAATACTTCCTAAAAATCAACATTTCAACACTATAAAATCAATAGCTGCAACACAATTATTCACAATAGCTACAGTACAATTAATCATAATATATATAAACCCTAATAGCTAGAGTGTTTTTCAGCTCTAGTTTTAGCGACTTCTGTCATCGGGTTCTTGTGCATGGCTTTTCAGATTCTTGCATGGAATTGCAAAGAAATAGTGAGCAAATATCAATATCGGGCCTTTATTAATATTATTTGCCGAGGAAAACTTAGGGTTTTGTTCTTGGCTGAAACTTTGTTTGGGGAAAACAACTTGAAACCCAAAGAATAAAGGTAGGGTTTGATAATTATCTGGAGAAACCAAAAGGAGATGGTTCTTAGGGGATTGCGTTCTTATGGATGAATGATGTTCATGTTCATGTTCATATACGACACTATTCAATCAAGCATGTATGGATGTTCCAATAGGGTGAAAGGCTGAAGAATGAAGACTTACTAGCATATATGGTTTTGCGCAAACAGCGCAAACCGCAGAGAGATTTTTGAGCCCAAAAGTATTTTTGGCAAGATCCCTTTAGGGGGTTTAGCGTAGCGGGACGATACCTGCCGTCCAAAATTAAGTCTGCTTGGGTTTGAGTTATAGCTTCGCCCATTCCGAGATCCATAAGGAAAACGAGCCCTTATAGGAATCAAGTAGCGGAGACTGAATAGGAATCTTCAATCAATAATCCTTCTATGGCAAGGAACAGTCGAAACCCTAAGGTATAAATACCAGGTTTCAAGGACAAAAAAAAAAACACAACTCTTCAATCAATCAATCTCAACGATTATCAAAGTTTCTCCGGAGCAAACCTATCTTCAGCCTAGTTGAAAACCAACGAAGTAAGGGTAACGCCCTCACAACCCAGCGAAGCTAAAGTTATGCTTTAGCAAAACTCGTGCTTTCTCCTACTTCCAGGTGATTGCTCTGCTTAGTTTACAACACTAGTATTGACTCGGTGACGCAAGAGATCACACCACAAGCCCTTATCCATAAGGCAAGAAGTCCTTTTCCGAAAGGCAGAGAAAAGAACCTTGTGACGAGGTTGGTGCTCTCCTCGTCCACAGCGTTTGGTCAAGAAGTCAGGTCAAGGGACTCCCCGACGAATGCACCCCACGGTGCTGGCACGCCTGCACACTCAAAAAAGACTGTTTGCACGCCAAGCTGGTTTTGGAGCCAAACAAGAGACATGGGCTCTAGTGCGATATCTAGCTTCTGATTCAGCACATGGCTTCTGGTAGGTGATTTCAATGAAATTACAATGAGTTATGAGAAATCTGGTGGAAGACTTAGGAGATTAGCTCATGCAGACTCTTCAAGAAGCTATTGTTGATTACTCCATGCTTGATATGTGGTTATTTGGTAGTCCATATACTTGGCCTGATCGCCAAACACAAGGACAACTAGACTGCTGTTTATGGACGGTAGAGTTACGGGATAAGTTTTCTTGTATTGTGCATCTTCCTCATAGTTCTTCTTATCATAACCCATTATCATGCATACACCATCCTAGTACAAAAGCGCTTTGGAAGTGAGAGATTGCATAATCTTCATTCGGTTAACCATTACTTCAGAATCAACTTGTAAATCACATTGCATAAACTAATTGGATGAAATCGGTAACATACTGCAATAAGTTCCATAGTTGACATGATAAAAATATTAAAAATTAAAAATTAAATTGAAAAAACTAAACCTAGAGAACAACAAAAAAACAAAATTATGTTGCAATAGTGGTCGAGCTGCTTACGTTGGCTGCGCGGGGGATCGAGTACGGCAGCGGTACGTGTCATATGCCAAAGCAAGGTGATGTGGATAGCGGCGCTCAGATCTGCAGAAGCGATGGTGCGTTATGGTGAGCTGCAGGATGGGGTGCTGATTTCTGAAGCAACAGACTACTGCTATGACATTGCGCATAAGCATCGGCAACGGAAACATGTTGGGTGCCCACAGTTAGTTGGAGGGCCTAATCTTGTTAGGTGCCCAATCTGAGTTGGGTGTCCAAACAAATGCGGAGGCCCAAATTGAGTGGACTGCCTAAAATGTTTTGGGTGTCCAAAGCTGCTTGGAATTGTATTTGGGCCCAAGTCTGGACTAGGCTGACGGGCCTGAGCTCTCTAGGGTTTCGCATTTGGGATCCTGAAGGATTAATCGAGCATTTTTTAACTTTACTGGTATTGGGTTTTGCATTTTTGCTCAGCAGGCGCTACATTGGACTTGATTACCTTTGGTAGCCCATATGTTTGGGCTTTAATTATTGTAGGTCTCTCCATTAGAGCAACTCCAACAGATTCCCTATATTTTGATTTTTTTCTACTTTAGGGAAAAATGAGCCTCTTTTGCTCCAACAGATTCCCTATAACTATCTCTATTTTAGGGAAAGTGAGGAGAGAGAAAACCAAATTCCCTATATTTACAGCAAACTCCAAAATTTTAAAGAAAAATATGGAGATTTTATAGATTACTGTAAACTAGGGAATCTGTTGGAGTTGGAGAAGAAACATAGGCTAAAGGTTTGACTTTTGCTTCTCTATAATACAAAAATTATAGAGAAGCTGTTGGAGTTGCTCTTAGTAATGTAATGGACTCTTGTCTCACGGGGTATATATTTTCCATCAGCAACTTTTACTTTCGCTAAAGTGATAGAAGGATATAGAAGAATAAAAAATAAAATAAAAACTACTTCGAGAGGTTTGCTCCGCGTTTTCTGAAGAAGAGAAAAACTTGGTTGCGCTTCTTGCATCCATGTTCAGTCCGGCGGTACGTCTTCAAGACCTCGTTGTTAGATGGGTAGGTTTTATTCAGTCCACAAGTGAAGCTCCATGGTAACATGGGGAGGAGCAACGGCGAAATTTTAGTTTTCTGAGGAGAGGTCTGCAACCGCGGTTGTGCAACATCTTCGGGAGGATTCGCCTTTGTTGTCGAGCGTTCCGGTCTCTAAACTCTGTTGCCAAGTGTGCCGGCCTCTATTGATTGGTGGAGGTTTCGGAAGCCAGATGTCGGCCTCTATTTCCATGTGGTCAAGCCACTATTATGGCAGTTACCAACATCGATGGTCCTAGTTCAACGTCGGTGGCCATTCTGCGGTAGAGGTGCTCAACGATGGCGAGGTGCAGGCATGAATGCAAGCCATAGGTCGACGACAGCGTGGTTCGTCAATGGCAGTAGCGGTGGTACTTTTTCTGCGACAAGGCGTGGAGGCAGATGCAAATGGGAAGTCTGTGTCGTGGGCCTTTCTTGTGTTTTTGGGCCGTTGCTTGTGGGTCTGCCTAGGTTTTCTGTATTTTAAATATTTGATTTCATACTTAGGTGTATCTTATCTACAATAATTTCCTACCCACGTACTCTTCATAAGGACAAGTGGGCTCTGTCCAAGTCTACATACTCAGTATGCCTTGTCTACCCTGGCGAGGCGGCGGATCATGAATTGGTTGCAACCTCCTAGTGGTAGGATGAAACGATATGTCGTCAAATTTATTTCCGGTCATTAGCATATTGGGAAAGCTATTTTATTGGTTTTATGGCATTGCTTTAACTTTCCAATATGCCACCGTTACTGTAAAGCAAATGAAATAGTCAGCATGACACTCTTTGCTTTTTGGTGCGTGTTTGAATACATTGCCGTTGTGGAGACTCCTGTTATTATTCGGGAAGTCCTCTTGAAGTGTATTGTAATATGGGGTTTAGGCACTATGCCCCCTGTGTATTCATCAATGTCATTATTCAATGCTTAAGAGTAGCCGCACAGCCCTTATTTCAAATAATAATAATAATAATAATGACAGAAAGATGATTTCAAAAAAAATAAAAAGTGAAAGAAGGACCCGTTTAGGTTCTTTTCTCACTTGTAGGCTCTTTTGAATAAACGAGCTTAGATGAAATAATGAATGGTGTTTTGGTGTGCTTGGTCTAGAGACATGATCCAAACTATGGACCTTATGTAATATATACCGTTTTATCCTTATTCCAAAATAATAATGATGATGATGATGATGATGATGATGATGATGAGGAGTAATAAATTAATTCTATTTTACTACCATAAATATATTCATAACATTGGTTTTGGTAGTCTAACATAAATCTAATACATTTGTTGACCATTACAATAAAAATGTATCCAACTCTTGGAAATTAAATTAATTAAATTATGTTACCATAATTATCTAACAGACTCCGTCGCCAAAGGTTGATATAAATAAGGGCACTATACCACCGTCTTTCTTCACCAAAGGATTTGAACAATTAAGCATGGCTTCCACCTCTGGAAATCAGCACATATTATTGTTGCTAACAGTTTCTTTGTTTTATTTTGTTTGTATTTGCAATGCACATGTCCCGCTTTACAAGCAAAAGTTTGTTAATGTTACTAATGATTTGGGTGGAGGATTGAGCCTTGCTATGAATTGTAAGTCGGACAAAGAAGGCGATTTTGGTCTTCATATATTGCCCCCTCACGGTTCATATGAGTTCATATTTCGGAACTCCACTGCAGTCTACTGCAATTGGAAGTGGGACGGTGTATTTCACCAATTCAATATCTTTATACAATCCAGAGAGAAGCCACAATGCACTGATCTTAGATGTACTGTTTTGTGGAGAATATTTACGTCTGGACCATGCCAGTTTAACCCGGCCACCAAGAAATACGACTACTGTTTTAAATGGAGTTAATTAAAAATCTCAATGGGTTAATTGGTGCTCATCGCCGGTTACCCCGTTTTTCTTTATAATTTATTTAGTTGTTAAAGATCGACCTCATGTCTATACAACTGCCTCTTTCGGTAATGAGTTGTCATATATAATCTTGAATAATAAAAAGAATAAAAATGAGGTACTATTTTACCAATTGTTTTTGTCTCGTAGCTACATTGAAATATTACTTTTTTTATTTTTTTATATTTTTTATGATAGATAGATTTTGATTTTACTCATAGTTTGCAATAGACTATGTATCTCATAAACCTCCTAAACACTTTTGAAAATTTGGGGCATTTAATGTTTGTAGTAACATTCTTGCCGATGTGCCAAGAACATAAGTGGTAAGGACATCAGGGTAGGACCTTGTCTAATGCAAAGCGCATTGCTTGATCACCGTCAGTTAGGACTGCTTTTGGTTTCTTGTCATCCATGGTCTCTAACACCCATATATATGACTCAATAGTCTCGTCCATCAATAAAACACATCCAAACACCACACTAGTGAGGTGGTTGCTACATCCAACAAACAGAACCAGCGGCTTCTCATAACAATTTGTGTTGTAAGTGCTATCGAATAACAACACATCTCCAAAACAACCATATTCAATCAATGCTATGGAGTCTCTCCAAAAAAGGTTGCACAACCGGTTTTCCTCATCGGCACTGCAAAAGAACCTTGGATCCCCATCACCTTTTCCATTCAAGTATGCAAGAGCAGCTTCAGTGTCGCCTTCAAACATAATTTTCCTACGTGAGGAGTCCAACTTATTGTACAGATCCTTTACCCCAAATCCAACATTCACATAACCCCCTGCTTGGTCCACCATATATTCATAAGTGTGGCATGTTCGAACCAATACGTACATTTCGCAGGGCCATTACATGGGCCACATGAGAAGGCTTACAATTACGATGTGACCGCAACAAATGGGAATATGTTTTTGGTATCAATTTGTGATTATGTTATGCTTCGAATTCTCGTAACTCTGTATCTCATCATCTAGGGACAGTATACCACGCGGAGGCGAGCAAGACACCCAGTTCTAGTGGTCTTTGAGGGACTGCGCTTTCTTGGTATGGTAACATAGTTCTCCCTCTTCTGTCTTTTTCCCTTGCCAGAACAACACCATTGCCTCTCTGAAATGACTTCGTTCTTCGCCGACTTTTGCATTACATCCTTCCGAACACTAAACCCAATAGTGTGAGCATAATCATTATAAAAAATATCAGCTTCTTCTAGAGTACTGAATGATTTGCCGATCATGTCTTCGTTCTGCAACTTGATATACGATAACCCATTAAATTGATGTAGTCCTCCACCCTGCTCTGTATTACAATTTCCATCTTCTTCACCCAAAACATTATTATTAGCGTCGTCTTGTTCATGTTCCTCCATATCAAACTCCCTTTTCTGGGGTTTTGGAACTAACAATTAGAACAAATAACCAACAATGTCGATAAACATTGGCTAAAACAATTACTGAATAAAACATATGCTATGGAATAATCTGACATTGCCCAATATAAACAATAACAATGACACCCATGTAGTTTCAATTCATCCATTAAAGCACACTTCAGTACAGGTCTATAACAAAATATATTACCCAATGATGCATACGGAAATGAATCAACATTACCAAGTAGTGGTCAATAATCATTAGCAAATGAAATGCTTTCGGCACAGCAGTCAATTATAATCACATGGGTCTATAAACAGCGCTATAAACATATGATGTTACAGAGAAGATGTTAACTTCACAAACGAAACAAGAAACAACAAGATAATTTACTCTTACCCGCGTTCAAAACTTGGGCACCTTCAATTAGACGTGATGGAATGCAAACACAATCACTCGGTATTTATATCCCTCACCTTATCCATCCACAATACCGTCGATCGACTTCAGTGAGGCTGCTTTTCATAGAGTACAGGTACAGTAGACTGGTCCGCCTCTTGTTTTAACTTTTATTCTTGGGCTTCGTAATTCTTGTTTCATATTCTATCCTAATATTTTTTAACATTTCCACAAGTAGAGTTCTTTAGGCTGCGAGTTACTAACCCGTACAGATGTCGCTACTAGGATAAAAAAATATTCAACAATCCCATGAAATCCCGATGTCGCTACTAAAATATTCCCCATAGTTACATTCATAACCCTACATTTAAATATCTAATTCCTCAACGGTAACCCCATCGAGATATACGACAATGTAGAAGCCGACCGCTTGATGAGATAATAGATTATTATATGCATGGGTTGTCAGAAATTTAGGCAACTTCAACATAGTTTCAAATTCAATCCACTTAATGAACCATAGTAACATATATATGTCCTCAAACATAGTAACATATAGGACTTTTCATCCACAATCGTCAACCATTGTCAGCCATCATGAAATATTATTCAAGATAAAACTGGTTGGTTAGCCATCGTAAACAATCGTCAAGTTTTCTCCAACCGGTCGTCAACTTTCGTGAAACCCGTCAACTATCATTGAAGAGGTTAACTAGTTCTTCAACTATCGTACCCTCACCTTGCCAACTGCCATCAACCATCGTGAAACGCCCTCCACTATCATTGCAGAGGTGAAGTTCTTTGGTTATCGTAACCATTCGTCAATTTTTGTCATCCATCTTCTGTCTACCACCGTCAACTATCACTGCATAGGTAAACTCATTCTTCAACTATGGTCAACTATCATCAACCATCGTCAACCTTTGGTCAATTTAATATTCATTCTTCAACTATCACAACCTTTCGTCAACTGTCGTCAATTTTTGTCAACATTGTTACCATTTCATCAAGCATCATCAACTATCAGTCAAGAAGCAAACTCATTCTTCTGCTATAGTAACCTTTCGTCAATTATAGTCAACTATCGTTCACAATCGTCAATTTTGACAACAATTTCACCACCATTAGCAGCTACCCCAAATTCAGAGGTAAATTCATTCTTCAGCTATTGCAACGTTACGTCAACTGCCGTTAACTATCATCAACTTTTGTCAACATCGTTAACATTTCGTCAAGCATCATCAAGTATCATTCAAGAATTGCACTCATTCTTCAGCTATGGTAACCTTTCGTCTGTTGTAGTCGCCTATCGTTAACTATCGTCAATTTCTGTCAACAATTTCGTCACCATTATTAGCTACCTCATTCAAGAGCTATCGCAACCTGACGTCAACCGTCATTAACTATCGTCAATTTTTGTCAACATCGTTAACATTTATACAAGCATAATCAAGTATAATTCAAGAATTGTACTCATTTTTCAGCTATGGACCTTTTCGTCTATTGTAGTCGCCTGTCGTGAACTATCACCAATTTCTGTCAACAATTTCGTCGCCGTTATCAACTATATACTTATTGTTGAACTATGGTACAATTTCATCAACTATCGTCGTCGATCATCACCTATAGTACCCATTTGTCAACCATCGCCAACCTCTCGTCAACCATCTTCAACTATCATTCAAGATTTATAGTCATTCTTCAATTATAGTACCGTTTCGTTCTTCTTCGTAACACTTCATGACATTTCGTAATTAAATAATTACTTCAGTTTAACAGTCTACATTCATTTTTATTTTTGGAAGCCTTCTTATTCTTTTAGACCAACGATAGGTCTATGATTTGGAACTGATTACCACGATTTGAATTCAATTCAGATAAACAGGAGACAACAAAAGCATTTCAATGCATATCGACCCAGTCGAACTTCACACAGAACGACGTATTGGAAATCTGTGTCTTTTGGAGTCGAAACCCAACGACGCAAGGACCTACCTTTACCAGTAATATGGCTCTGGGAGACGAACGCTTCCATCATCGATGATCATGTTGTCTTTCTGTACTCTCTAAAGCGGGAACTGCCTTCACAGTCGTCACAAAGTTTTCGTCTTCGGACTTGAGGAAATATTAGATGCATATCTGAGGTGGATATTTGGGTTAAGCTCCTTTGTGGGTTTTGAATATAAGATCTTATTCATCTCTCATTCTCTTTGCTTGCTCTCACGTGTGAGCCGACCGCCTACTAAGGGTTGTGGCACTAGCTGGGAAACAACTAGGACATCACGTGCAGGCCATGTGTGGAACAGTGCTCGCACTGCACAGTGCAGTGTTGCACAATAGACAAACCTAAACTTTTATACAAAATTTAGATCCCAAATGATGTGGCAGCTGCCATATCAGCATTTTGCCTTTAAAAGATACTCATGAAGTGGAATTTAACTATTTTTATTTTACTGTTCATATTACATTTAGTCTAAGTTAAAAATTAAAATCTAGTCCCTTCACCATTTTCTGAGAATCTCCCCCACCCCCACCCTACTAGTGAAAGATTTCAGCCGCCATGAAAGATTTCAATCTCAACACTTCAAATAGATAAACCTTCTTTTTCGCACCTATTCTTTTAACCAACTATTTATTTATTTAACAACACTTCTTCCTGATTACACGCATTTATATGCATGTAATTATATCCAAAACACTAGAAATTAGCTAATACTTGAGCCAATTATAATGTAATTAATCCAATTTTATTTGTTGTGTAGAAAATAAGCGGAATTGCATAAATCGAGAGAAAATGGTGAAAAATTGAGCAAAATGGAATTTCCGACAAAAGGACAAAATAGTCAATACGGGTCAACATGATCAACGCCATTAAGGGAGCGGAATATAATTGTCTCCGATAGTATTTGCGGAAATGCTTTGAGAAGAGAGAAGAAAATAGAAAAGAAAAAAGAAAAGACAAGAAAAGAAAAAGAAAAAGAAAAAAAATAATAACAAATGACCTTGCTGACGTCAGCATCAGAATCCTTTTCTCCCCCCCCCCCCCCACGTGCATATGTCTTTTTTCCTTCCTTTTTATTTTCTCTGTTCTATCCTCTTACCCTCTCTTGTGCTGCCATGTGGCAGCCTATCTCTTTTCTCCTCACATCCACACAACCCACGGTCTCACCCTTTAATTCCAGACCCATATATACTCTCCTACACCGAATCGAAGGGAAGAGAACCCTAAAGACACAGCAGCCGCACCACAAAACAGAGGCAGCCCCTTTGGGCTGCTCTCTTCCCCATCCTTCTCCACCATTTTTCATATTTTCTTTAGTTTTATTTTAGGAATTTGAAGGATTACTCACCCAAAGCTACAAAGATTCATCAAAGGCCTCTACATCTACAAGATTCAAGACTTGGGTAATTGTGGGAGTTGTAATTTAAGATTAGTCATGCTATCTTTTTAGCTATTTGTGATTATTCTTGTTCTCTCCTACACTTCTCTTCTCTTTTCCCTTTGAATTTTGTATCTTTGATGTTCATAATTATGGGTTGTGAGTAATTTTCTTGTTGGGGGTTAGGGTTGTGTCCCTAACCCAAATTTTGTGTAAAAGATGTTTAATTTAATGTAATGATGCAATTTTCATATGATGGATGCTTATATCTATTTTTGTTGGGTTAAAATGCATGTCTAAGAGCCTAGTCAACTCTAGGGTGTGTATTTTGAGCATGTCTAGGACGGAGTTAGAGGCTTGACCCCCTCTAATTCCTAAGCTAGAAACCTTCAATTTCGTATTCGAGGGGTTATAAGCATGGTGATTTACACCCGTTGCGTGATTGCGCGGGCGGGTCGCTTAGTAGTCTAATTCCTCGATCTTTAGGCCTCTTGATGTGAATTAGAGACCCTTGAACCGGCTCTAATTCATGCCAAGTGAGTTCCTACGACCTTTGAACCGGAGTAGGAATACCATGAAAGGAAATTTCGGTCCTTGAGCCTTGAACCGCCTTGGATACGACTACCGCAAAAGTAGGAAATTTGCATCTATATTAGATTAGCTTCCGACACATGAGATTTGGGTGAAGGAACCTCCCTAGCACCCGACATTCCCATTTATATTGTTTACGCTTTTATTCATTTAGTTTGCATTTTTATTAGTTGCTTTACATATTATTACTTTTTGTTAATCTAAAATCAACTCTCAAAATATTGAACTCCAACTCATTGTAAATAATCATCACTAGGCTCTTAGTTTTGATTAGGCTTTGGTGAAAACCAAAGCCGAGCATTGCTAAGGCTTGGTGCCTTAGATTAGCATATTTATTATGTTTTTTTTTTCTTTTCTTTGTTTGCTAAGTGTCTTTATTTCCGATTACCTAAGGATTGTGGGTTAGCCACTAATCCCCGTGGTACAATAAACTTTGGGCATAATACTTCCCTATCTTGACAATGATACGTACGCTTGCGTAAATGTGTATCAAGTCAATGGCGCCGTTGCCGGGGATTAGGGTTTAATAACCTTAATCCCTTGGTGAATCGGTTCTTTAGATCACTTTAGCATATTTTTGTTTCTTTGAAAGAAAAAAAAAAAGGGAATACTTGTTGATCTAAATAGTTTATTATGTTTTGTGTAGTTATTTTTCTATTTTCTTTTTAAGTTTTGGTTACTTATCTCAATCTTGGGAATTCATAGGTACTTATTTTCTATTACATTGAGCTATAGATCGGTGGAACTATGGATGGGAAGACCCATGGGGATATGAGCATGAAAGTTTATATGGTGGAGGTTATCAAGCTTATGAGCCTAGGAAAGAATTCGTTGAAGGACTACTAGCTCAATTGCAAGCCTCCCAAGCTAGGATTTCACAAGAAACCACGGTTCCCGAAGCATATCCTCATGAGCAAGCATATGAGTCTAGGAAGCCTCCCTTGAAGAAATACTAGCTCAATTGCAAGCCTCTCAAGCTCTATTGCAAGCCTCCCAAGCTCGATTGCAAGCTTCTCAAGAGATGCTTATACATTCCAATGAGCAACTTGAGGCGAGTCTTGCACAAGAGCCACCCTTCACAATTTTTCATGAGCATGAATCTTTCTTTGACCAAGTGGAGCTTATTTCAAGAGAAAATGTGTATATCGAGCATCTTGAGCAAGAGTCCTTTATGCAAGTTGAAAATGATGATAGTGATGTTGATGTACAAGAAATTGAGCTTGGTTATGAAAGTTTCAATGCAAGTGAGGTGAGAGAGACTACACTTCGGAGGAATGGGTGCAATATTGGAAATCTAAGCTTCCTAATGGAGGGGAGATATTTGAAGATGATTCCGAAGAGGAGGATGTCTTTTCTAGTGAGGAGGATGCGAAGTTCAAAGTCATACACCATAATCCTTTGTTCATTGAGGAGGATGCGGAGCTTGAAGTCATACACCATAATCCCTTATTCATTGAGGCCGATATTCCCATGGAGGAAGAGAGTCCTTCACTAGCTTGTGATGATGAAGAAATTGAAGAGCCAAGGACTTTCTCTCCTCCCACATCCATAGAGATCCATCATGAGCTTCCCAAGGTGGAGAGTAGAACATTGAGCACTTATGTTCTTAATGAGAGAATTGGGATCAAGGTACTTTTACCTCCCAATCCACCATTAAGTGGTCAATGTTTCTACAATGAGGTGATGAATTGGAAAGGAAATGGAGCACTTGCACTCACCTTTTCCCATCACTCTCAAGAGCTTCTACCACCTATTGTTCCTATGAGCATCATTTCTACGCCACTTGAGAAGGAGAAGGCAAGGATAGCTCCTAGAAGAAAAATTGAGAAGAATGGGAAGATTAAGAAGCTTCATTTTCGGGAACCAATTGGAACATTCATGGATAGCTCTTGGTCTTGTCTCTATGATACATCAAAGAGTCCCTTAGCCCCAAACAATAGGGTGGCCGTACTTGAGAAGTATCCACCTTGACAAGATTGTTCTAAATGGACCGGCAACAAAGTCCTTAAACAAAGCGCTCGCTAGGGAGGCAACCCTAGCACATCATCGGTAGTATTTATTTCTTTCTTAGTTTATTTTTGTGGCAAATAAAGCATTTTGATCATTTTTGGAAGGATGGGAGGTGTGCGGAGTTGGAAAGTTGAAGAAAGATTGAATGTGATAGTTTTGCTGCTGTTGATGGTTTTGCTGCTTGCTTGGTGGCTGTTTATTCAAATCTAGGTCCATGTGGGATTTTGTAGGATCCTGGTTGGATTTCCTCCCATAATTCACATATCCCTACCCTAGCCCTAGAAGATGGTGCAGAACCAGGGTATGTTTCGGTGTTCCGCTCCCAATGTAAGGATTTTCGGTAGTGGTGCGGCGCTGCATTTCCATGCTGTTTGCCTGGTTCGGTTCGTGGCTGGGTGGAGATGCTGGAGGAGGTTGGACGCGGCTTGCTGGGTGATGGCCTAGAAGGTTGGCTTGCTTAGTAGGTGCCCAAAGAAATTTCTTTTGGGGTTAGGATCCTACTTGTTGGGCATGTGACGGTGTGGTTCTTAGGCCCATTGATTCTTGGCATATTTGGGATCCCAAGGAAGCCTCCTTTACGTAGGGTGTGGGGATGGTCAATTAATTTGACCATGCAATCAAGGCAATTAAAGAAAAGTAATGGCAGTAGTAAGTGCGACAGTTAATGTAGCCGTAAATGCGACGGTTAATGCGGCATTTAGTGTGGCAATCATGGTCGCCAATAAGTGACGGTTATTACAGGAGTGAATATGGCCTTAATGGAGGTGTGCCGCTCAAGTCACTGCGACTTGCTGTGCAAGTTTACTTGCAGCCCACGCCGAAGTACACCTATAAATAGGCTGCTCGACATCAAGGTAAGGCATGGAATTCCAATTCACTCTACTCCACTACTAAGAAACGTACTGACTTAGGCATCGGAGAGTTTTCTGCAGTTACCCCCCCCCCCCCCCCTCCTCGAGCCGATGGTCAAACTTCGAGTCAACGCTCGAGGGAAGCTTCTCGATTGTTCCCGATCAGCTCCCGCTCCAGTCCGCATTCATTGGTGAGTCAAACTCCTCAACGGAATTTTTCGACACCAACATAGGGTGTTCCTGGGTTATTTTTGAATAAGTTAGGGCGGACTTTGGTCCATAACCCTATCATTGTCTTGGTTACTTTGGTTACTAGACCTACACTTTAGGGTAATTACATTTAAGTTGCTTTAAGGTAGCCTAACATGGTTCAATTTTGACGTAGCCTACGAGAGTGGATCATGATATGTTGTACCTACATTTTCATTTATTAATGAACTGACAACGTCCCTTCCTTTCAAAAAGGAAAATGATGATTAAAGATTTTTGACCGTTTTGAATATGATTGAAAGAAATCAGTTAAAACCTATTTTTTAAGACATAAAGTAAATAACAAAAACATTGGTGATTGATTTTACGTTTTAAAAATAGGGTCCTTGACCCAAAGCACCAAAATGAGCCAAAATTATCCCACTTACCCCACCAACAGATTTTTATTCCCACTAACCTAATTTGAAATGAAATGACAATTTACCCCCAATCTAATTAATAAATTACAACACCGCCACTCTCTCATCTCTCTCTCTCTCCTCCCAGCATGACGTCGGCCTGCCGTGGCTCTCTCTCTCCTCCCAGCACGACGCCGGCCTGCCATGCCTCTCTCTCTCTCTATCTCCTCCCAGCAAGACGCCGGCACTACTGCGCCTCTCTCTCTCTCTCAAATCACCTTCGACTTCCTCCGGCGAGTGGCGACATTGGCCTCTGACCTCCTGGCGATAATGCATCCGGTGACATCAACCTCTCCACAGCGCTAACACCATCAAGGATCTTTGATCTCGCATGGACCCTGACGTCACTCTCGCTCTTAAGAAGGCCAAAGTCTGGATCGCTCCAATGCCGCGAACTGGAGCCTGCCGAGTTGCAGACCGGGATCGTCGTCTGACCAGACTAGGATCTCCGTCGTCAACGACCTCCTCATTTCCACCCGTAAGATTTCATTAATGTCCTCAAAATTCCGACAATGGCAGATTCTTCATTTCAAATTTGCATTCTTGACTGAAATTGTGATTCGATGATTGCAGGGCAGAGTGAAACGTTTCTGCAGAAGGCTAAAATACTCCACTATGATTACTTTGCTTAGGACTCATGAATCAAATTATCAACTGATTTTTTTCAAATTGATTACAGAGCCCTTCGAGAGCTCCGGCTGATTTTGTTCAAATTTAAACAAATTGTCGACTGATTTTTTTTTCTTTTTTTGTAAATTGTGGGCATAACTCTGAGAAAGAAAGGAAAAAAAAAGTTGTATTGGGGGGCAATAGAGGTCTATTAAAGATCTATTGGAGGGCAATAGACGTCTATTAGGGGCAATATACGTTTTGATTGGATGTAATCTCCTTGTTTTTTTTCCTTTAATCTAAGCTTTATTTGTCTAATTTTAAGAAGATTAATTCTTATTCCGGTGACCGACAGTTCTATTGGAGGGCAATAGATGTCTATTGGGGGGCAATAGAGATTTATTGCCCCTCTATTGGGGGGCAGACGTCTATTAGGGAGCAATAGACTATTGGGGCCACTAGACGTCTATTAGGGGGCAATGGGGAGCAATAGACGTCTATTGAGGCAATAAACCTTTCTGGTGACCTTTTTGGGGATCTCCGGCGAGGTTTTCAAAAAATTCGATGGGCGACGGCCGGTGACTAGAATCCTGCGAAGTTGGCCGGAATCCGGTGGCCGGTGACCGACTCCGGCGAAGTCTCCTATGGTTTCTCTCTCTTCCATTTTCTCTCTCTCTCTCTCTCTCTCTCTCTCTCTCTCTCTAAGTAACAAAGGGGTGAGGGTAAAATGGTATTAAAAAAAATAAAAAAATAAAAAAATAAACCATAATGAGGTATTAGGTCCTTAGAGTGTTTTGGGTAAGAGATAATTAAAAAAACTTAATGGGGTAAATGGGAAAAAAAATCCCTAGAAATGGGGTAAGTGGACAAAAATCCTTAAAAATAAAGATTGTGAAGTTCACAAATACTTTAAACTTTTTTCTAAGTGTATGATACTCTCATCCCTCTCAAGTTAAGGTCATATATTCTAGCTAAGCCATCTATCATTCTCGGGTATAAATTTAACATGCAAAAGGTTCTTCATCAAGAAAAAAAAGGGAATTGTCCAGTACCATTTAGTCTAATGGCATAAGTATCCCCTTTGTAAGTAGGAGGTCGTGAGTTGGACTCATAATAGATTAGTTGTTGTATATGAGTTGTTTATTTGATTAAAAAAAGAAGAAGAAAGAATTAAGCACCATTATTCTTTCTCAATTAGCAATTCATAACAACCTTTCAAAAAAAAAAAAAAACAATTCATAACAATAACAATACACTTTATCATAGCATAGGGATATCATAGTTGTGCTTTAAAATATCAAGGCTCCCCCTCTAAGTGGAGGTCTTCTTTCCACAATCTACTGCTTGTCAACAACCTTCCAGCGCCGATTTTTTTCGATGAACACCCAAATAAGTCAACCTCCTCGTCAGACTAGAGTCACTAGACCGATCGCTAAAGAATGTCCGGATTCTCAATGGTATTGGCATGGCAGTCTAACCAAAATTGCGAGGGCTGCCATGACCGAGGTGGCGCGGCACATGCTAGCAGCAACCTCTGGTGAGTCGGGTCGGGTTCTCAGAGTAGACCTATTGCTTAAGAATTTCTGGATTCTTAGTGGTATTGGCATGGCGGTCTGACCAAAATTGTGGGGGCCACCATGATGGAGGTGGTGCGGCATACGCTAGCAACAACCTCTGGTGAGTCAGGTCAGGTTTGACCTCGCAGAGCAAGGTTTAAGGATTATGAAGTTTGGTGACAAGGGATCATTATGCAAGCAAGGTTTGATTTGTGTTGGGCGTGGATAGTGATTCTGCTGCAGTTCGATTATGGAGCAAGGTAACGAGTGAAATTCTGCTTTAGTTAGCAGGGACGATGGTGAATTCTTGTTGCTGGCGATTTGCAGCTGTGCTTGTGAGTAGTGATGGGCACCGATCTCGAGGTGCAACATGTGTTGCGACGGTGCTATCAATACCAACGATGGAGGTTCAGGGCATGCGTGGTTCAATTGGGGTGCTCATCCCATTTTAGGTGCCCAAAGTAGATGGGTTGCCCAAAATTTTTGGGCCTGGAAAGCTTTGGAGGCCCAAAGCAGTTTGGACTGGCTATTGAATTTGGGCTCAAGTGTGGAGTATTTGGAAGTGGGCTCAACCCTGGGCTTAGAGCTGGACTAGGCTATTGGAATCCTACTTTATAGGGTTTCGTCTTTTGGGATCCAGGTGGAGGCCAAGTATTTTTATCGAGTTACTTCTTAATGGAGTGTTGTTTGCTAGTGGTCAGATGGCTAGCTTAGCTTACATAGTATGTGGTTTTCTTACACTAAGCCAAAGAATTTCCTGGAGTACCACAATTAAGTGCATTAACGAAGGGAGATTCAAGAATTTTTACTTTTTGCGGAATGATTTTACATGGCCATGTAGGATCAAATAATTGAGCTTCATTGTATTAGTGGATGGTACATATCTTCCCTTACCTACTTGACCAATGATTTAGGGTACAAGTATATAGGGATCTATTGTACGTGCCGTTATGGCTTTGGGATCTAATGAAATCTATATTTCTATTTCCTGTAAAAAAAAAAATAATAATAATAATAATAATAATAAATAATTCATAACATGTATGGCTCTTATTTATATTAGGCATTGGTGAAATACCTTGGTGACGGAATAAAAAAATAAAAAATAACTAAATCATTATGTAAGAATTCCAACCTTCGTGAAGGAGAGAGTTAGTACGCGCCCCACGCGCGCGAAGAGAGAGAGAGAGGAAAACAGTTCGTGCGATCTCTCCCGGCCGAACGCCGCCGGCACTCCCGCCGCTGCTTTCCAATCCGGGAGAGGATGTCGGTCTGGGTTTGCAGCGTGTTCCCTTGGCAGCAGCGTGGGTCTTGGCTGGAGATTGGTGGGTTGTGCTCGGTGTGGGCAGATCGATTCCGATCTGTCTTTCCTGGATCGCGAACGAGGGCAGGCAAGATGCAGATCTGGAGCTCGGTTTGCCGGCGGAGAAATCAAGCGTCTCTGCTGCAGCGGAGATCGGAGCGGCGGCTAAGAACTTGACTTCATGACAGAAGTGTGGCTGGTGAGGGCCGGGTTCTTTTTGGGATATGGTATCGGATGTTGTTCGGGTTCCGTGGTTGAGTGCGATTTTGTTAGATGGTAGAGGTTGAAGGTGATTGGGTCGGGTTGTGGTCACAAAGTTGTGAGTGGTTGATCAAACCTTCCGTGGAATTGATGTTTGGAAGGCGACGGCTGCTGCTTGAAGTGTTGACTGAGTCTACTCCGGTTTGGTCTCGTGACGGCAGTTTGTTGGCGGTGGTGCGTCTGCCGTTGTGGGGCCCATCTTTATTCCGAGTTGTTGCTGAATAGGTGTGTGGAATCGTGCTCCAGAAGGCTGGGCTTGGACTCCCTTCGCCAGTTATGCTGCGTGTACTGCTTTGGTTGTTGTTTACTCTTTTGTTGTTATTGCTATTATTAGTTGCCTTTGTTTGTCAGTTCTCGAATAAGTCCATTCTCTATGGAGTTATGGTTGTCGTCGTGGATTCCGGCGATCAGATTGATTTGGGTAACTGGTTCTTCGTTAACAGGACCCAGTCTTACTCGATCTTAATGCCGGGTGTTTCAGCCTGTGTTGAGGAGAATGGGAGATCCTGGGATAGCCCGCCCAATAGTTTTCTATTGTGGTCAGTTCCTATTCCAGTAATTGCTAGTTATTTTGGTCAATTTAGCGCGATCAGCGACTCAATTCGGTCTTCGTTGTTGGATCCATTGACGCGTCAATCTCTCTTTGTTAGAGTGAGGATTCGTGTTGCTAGTCTTTGGTTGTTGTTTTTTGATGTAAACCCTAGTTGGGTGTTGTGATTGCTTTGTAATTGCAGTTTTATGAATGAAGTTATTTCCGATAAAAAAAAAAAGAACAAGAGGTCAACGATGGTGATATTCATTACCAAGTGCAATAAGCCTATAGTTATACAAATATATAGAAAAACTCTCTCAACTCTAAGGTTTTTTCTGAGGTTTCGTTAGTTTTGGAATAGCTGTCGATAGAGTACGATGGTGGAGAAGGTCTTGACTCGCATGGCTGCTACACAGATAATGGGAGGGTGTTCTTGGAGTCGCTGGAATGAAGGCAATCTCTGGCAGCTCATATGCCGTTGGGAGGCTCCTTTCCTAAAAGAAAAAAAATCTGATCCCGAACCCTTCATAGCCACCATGGCTAAGGTATGGGGGCTGAAACAGCGTCTCATAATCTGGAATCACCAGGAGCGCTTCATCTTGAGATTCAATAAGAGGAGGAGAAGGACAAGATCATGTTCGGGGGGGTTGTGGTTCTATGGCCGTACCATGTTTACGTTGGTTGCCTACAATGGATGCAGCGAGAAAGTGGCGGTGCAAATCTCAATGATACGGGTCTCGGTGGAAGTGTTAGGGTTGCCTCTGATCTTGATGACTGTTGAAGCGGTGGCGATGATTGGTGAATCTCTACGCAAGGTTCTGCACTTGGACAAGTCAAACATCCGGCATGTAGTGAAGGCTAGGGTACAGATTTCTCACGACATATCGACGTCGGTGAAACAAGTTTATCCTCCGGTGTTGTTTGAGTTTGGATCTGGAAGCTCCGAAGTTTGGCCATGGTTACTTGCAGATACGATAAGGTTTTTGAATTTTGCCGTGTCTGTGGCTTGTTGGAACACCCGTCAACTGGCTGTGCAGGGGTGCTGGATATGTCCGGTGTTCAGGTGGTGGTTAGAGTGCAGCAGGGAGGGACGAAGGAAGGGAGCTCTTCCAATTCTACCCCTAACCCTAACCCTAGTGGGGCTTTGGTGTGCGGCGAACTCGAGTCTGGTTCGAAGGGCGTGCCTTTGCGTCCGTGTGTGGGCTGCAGTGCAGCAGTGCCGCTACCAACGATCATCAATCCTTTTGCTCCCTCTGGCTTTGTGCTTTCTGTCCCAGGTGTTTCGGCAAAAGAGTTAACTAGGCAGTTAGCACATTATCGTCCTAAGGAGGTTCTCTCGGTGATTCCTCCTCCTCGCCGACGTCTTGTTGAGGAGCGTGTGGTGGCTAGTGGATTGAACTGGTCTGCAGATACCATGGAGCTGTTAACATACAATAAGAAGGCTAAGGTTGTAGTGCCTGTTCCCAAAACTACTTTTGTGGACTTAGGGTTTGTGCTGGAATTAGCGATCCCTCAATAGGTTGGAGAACTTCCAATTTCGCCTCCAAAGAAGTGCAAAGTTGAACGCCCTCTAGGTGTGAAGAACAAACCAAAGATCGAAGATATCAATCCTTGGAAGCTTGAGGCTGCAGTCTCGAAGAAAGGTAAGAAACGCCTGTTTCATTATGCTAAACAGGTTTTGAAAATAGAGGTGAATTGCAGTGGCTTCTAAGGTTGCTGTGGCCACTGTGGAGGATGATAGTTCTATGAGTCTTGTTACTATGGAACCTGGGGATGCCCCCTCTGCGTAGGGAGATTTTGTGTTTTGTTGAATAAGTTAGGGACTTTCTTTTGCCCTAACATTCTCTAGAGATTGTTTCTTGGTCCTATTACTATGGTGATTTCACTAGGTTACTTTAGGGTAGCCTGCATGACTTAATATTGACGTGGCCCTCTCAGGTAGGTCATATTTTGTAATTACCTACAGTTTGGTTCTATTAAGGTGTGACATCCTTTTTTCGAAAAAACGTGCAATAAACTTGTTGACCATATATAATTAGTAACAGAAAGAATAAATTAATTATATTTTACTACCATAAATCCATAATAAAATTTATTTTGGTAGTCTACCATTGAGATTCATTATACTAAATCTAGAGAAATTCTTGCATAGGGGCTGCCGCACCACGTGGTGGTGCGGTCCTTCAACAAAAAAATCAGAAATTTTTCCCCCTTTTACGAAACTGCCTGCACAAAAGACTCCCCTGCTGGGCAGTGATTGGTCAGCTGCACCACGTGGCGGTGCGAGTGCCCCACGCAAGTCTTTCTCCTAAATCTAATATCTTCCTTGACCAAAACAATAAATATGTATCCAACTCTTGAAAATTGAATTAATTATATATATTATGCTACCATAATTATCCGAAAGACTCAGTTGCTACAGGTTAATATAAATAAGGGCACAGCACCACCGTCTTTCTTCACCAAAGCATTCTAAAAATTAAGCATGGCTTCCACATCTGGAAATCATGTGCTATTGTTGTGGCTAACAATTTTTTTGTTTTATTTTGTGTGTATTTGCAATGCACATGTCCTGCTTTACAAGCATAAGTATGTTAATGTCACTAATAATTTGGGTGGAGGATTGAGCCTTGCTATGAATTGTAAGTCAGACAAAGAAGGTGATTTTGGTCTTCATATATTGCCCCCTCACGGTTCGTATCTATTCACATTTCGAAACTCCACAGCAATCTATTGCAATTGGAAGTGGGACAGTGTATTTCACCAGTTTAATATCTTTATACAATCCAGAGAGAAGCCACAATGCACTGATCTTTATTGTCTTGTTTCGTGGAGTATATTGACGTCTGGACCATGCCAGTTTAACCCGGCCACCAAGAAATATGACTACTGTTTTAAATTGAGTTAATTAAAAATCTCAATGGGTTAATTGGTGCTCCTCACTGGTTAACCCATTTTTATTTATAATTTAGTCAGTTGTTAAAGATCGACCTCATGTCTATATATACAACTGCCTCTTTTGGTAATGAGTTGTCATATATTATCTTGAATAATAAAAAAAATTAAAATGAGGTACTATTTCACCAATTGTTTTTGTCTTGCAATTACATTGAAATATTTCTTCTTCTTTTTTATGATAGATAGATTTTGATTTTACTCATAGCTTGCAATAGACTATGTATCTCCTAAATCTCTGGTATTAAGCTTGGTTTTTTAAGAGTTGTGTTCAACATATATCATTGTGATCTTGATTTCTTGAATATGATATATATGACATAACAATTAAATTGTCATGTAACTACATCCGAAAGGGGTTGCTTGATATCACAAAAGAAGTATGCCCCTTGTCAAACTTGAGAGGGATGCAAGGAGAGACATAGGTTAGTTAATTTAGCATAATTTCTATTTACATGTATCAATACTTCCAAGAGAGGTTAGTGGTAGACAATCCAAATCCTAACTTTCGTCCATTTGATCACTATTTTAGTTTAGAGTAATTTAGTTTCCATTCGAATATTCAATTAAAAATGAATCAAAGCATGAGAGCCATAAATTCTATAAACTAGCTTAGAGAGTTACCTAGTCAAAAGTGAACATTCGTTAACGTTGATTAGTAGCTAGCCCAATTTATAAATTATTAATCATAGTATGCTTTCCCATTTGATTATATATTTCTTGTACTCCAACTAGAAATCAAATGATTTTCTATTTCTTAATCTATTTCTTACAATTTCAGCTTCTTTTATTAACAAAAGTTGTCTTAGCTTATGTTTTATTCATGTTACAAAAGTATCATCCTTATATTTAGTTTTCAGTCAATTCATTTTGAGCTTCATTATATCCTCTCTCCTTATATTTTTGGGAATAATGTAGACGTCTTTCCCTACCAAAACACTCGGACAACAAAAACCAAGCGGGAAGGGACTTTCACTCCAATACACCTCTTAAGCTCAGAAACGCTTAAGTCTAATTTGTTGGAAAATTTGGTCGATGGATGCTACTTCTATCACTGGATTTTATCTCCTACAACATCACACAAAAACAATATATTAATAACAAATAATTATCATTATTTTATTGTCATATAGATTAAAATAACAAGAACTATAAGACTTATGTCTTGTATTTGTAGGCTTCCAAATGACACATCATTAAAAAAGAGTTCAAGGTTGAGGCGTGTAAACACTGCCCTTAAGAGTAGATTTCGCCCCTAGGAGACAATGTCTCGGTGTAGCAGGTTAGTGGTGCCCTACCCTCCAGGATACAATAACTGTTAATCATATGCATACACTCGCAATACTTGGATCCTAGAACAGTTTGATAATTTCCTTTGGCATAGGAAAGAAGGAATATTGAGAGCATAAAGTTGACAAGAATATGAGAAAAGAACTCTTGAGGAGAATTATACACGTATGTCCATAATAGGAAGGAAACGAGAGTATATATATGACTCAGCTCTTTGTAATTAAGGTATGATAATGATTATCAATTTTCATAATGTTGGTTTTTGTAATTGATATGGAAAAGCTTACTGGTCAACCATGGATAAAGAAGCAATTAACATGCCTAATAACTGTAACTACATCCGTTAAAATAAAATATATACCAACTTATGCAATGAAGGTTTTATTGGAAAACAATGCACCAATTAATTGGATATGATTGAACTCAAGAAATAAATATTGTATTTTGAAATATTATAACCAAAATTCCAACATAATTCACGTATTTCACTGTGACAGAACAATTGGAGGATTTTGAGCTTTCAAACTGCTAAGTTTCTCTCTATTTTTGCATCAATATCAGAAACTTACTACTTCTTTTGGTAAGATCATCTACTTTTAGTTGAATGCAATTTTGATTATTACCTAGCTTTGGTAACTCCATTAGGATGAATAGAACTGGAAAAGATCAAAGTTCAAATACTGCACACCATGTGCTTGATGATATGCCTCAAACACAACACCCAAGCTGAACCAGTGGGCTATTCCATGATTTTCGAAAAACCTATACTTCTTGTTTTAATCTCAGTTTTTGACACCTTAAAGTAGGCTCTTCAATGATCATTTTGAACTCAGTTTCATGAAAAAGGGAGTTGAGATGAGATACTTGTGCTATTTTGAAGTTAGTACAGTGTTTCAGGAAATCAGCATCTTCTGTTACTTTGGATTCTTGTTTGACCATTCATTTGAACTGCGAATAACATGAAATTTTTCGAAATAATAGCTTTACATATCTTCTTCAAATCTGGAGAGTTTTGCTTGAAATCACTGAAAGAATAGTTGTTGGTGAATGTTTCTTTCTTGCTGCCAGTTTTCTGAAAATTTCTCAAACTTGCAGCAACCTTTTTACAAAACAATCGATTTGAAAAACTTTCACACCTTTGTCAGTCCTTCAACTTTATTATGTTAAATTAGACATTAAAGCATGCTTTGAAACATAATCTTTAGTATGTTAAATTGGACACCTGCAACAATATTCTCTCTGGCAATTTTTTTTTTTTTTGTGTGAGATCCAAGCAGCATCTCTTAATGCCTATGTTGGCTGGAATCTCATCCATATTTCATCTTTATGGATCCTTGACATTACTCATTAGTCATCAGTAATTTATATGTTGGACAATTTTAAGTTGAGAACTATAGGACAATTTATGTAATCTGCATCAAGGAAAAGCCTTGCACACCGGTAAGGTTCTCTCCATTATGCTGGAAATTTTGCCATCTCAAAATCAGAAATAGCAAGCATCGATAAGAATATGTTCACTCAGTCAGTGTATTGCAGTGAAATACTTTCTTTTTTTGTATTGTAATCAATTTGTTATATACTGCAAAGTTCAAATCCTGGTTTCTACCTTCTGTTGAGGAAGTTAGGAACATTGCTATATTTTCTACCACTTTTAAATCCAGGATGTATGATATGTATCATTGCTTTTTTAGTTGCTATTCTAGAAATAGTAGCAATGCTTTAGTGCATGTTTTGTTGAGCTTGAAAATTGGTTTCTGTGCTGAGCATTTTTTTTTCCCCTTCTTCAGTTCTTCTGCAAGATAGAGGTTAACTGAGAGTCAAGAGATCAGAAGAGATTAGATAGCACCAAGGATATGGCTTTCACCACCAGGACCCGCTTGTTGGTAGCGATTTTGTTGCTCCAGTTTATATGCATCTGCACTGCAGATGTCACATTTCCGAAGCAGAAACGCGTTATTGTCACTAATAATTTGGGAGGGAGCTCGAGCCTTACAATGACGTGCAAATCCAACCAAGAAGGTGATCTTGGTCTCCATACATTGCCCCCTCACACCTCGTATGAGTACAATTTCCGATTCTCCACGGAAATATACTGCAACTGGAAGTGGCCAAATGTATTCCACCGGTTCAATATCTTCATATAGTCGAGAGAGAAACCAGAATGCACAGATACCAGATGCACCGTTTCATGGAGTACATTACCTAGTGGCCCATGCCAGTTTAACCCCAAGGCGAAGAAGTATGATTACTGTTTCAAATGGAGTTGATTAGGATCTTAATAGTGTTGCTTATCATGAGAGTTCTTCATTATTATTATTATTTATATCTAAGTTTGAAGCAATTTAGGGTTAATGGATTGTAATTTGTAAGTGAGAAGACTCAATTTCTAGGTGGATTGTCATTTTCCTATTTAATATTCAAATATAAAAAATTTAGTGTATTATTGTGGAATGTTCATACTGTCACGTCATGTTCATAATCAGATTGCAATGAATTAGACATAACTTTAGAGAATAACAGTATAGAAATACACAATGATAGGACTAGGACTTAAAAGCTCTTGGTTCAATGCGACAATTCTCTAGTGGTTACTCACGGTGGGGATTGAATCCAGTGGGGAGAGTATCTTAAGATACATTAATATGCTCTTTGTGCAAATAAAATAAATAAAAAAGAAAAGCATTAGGCAGTTGATAGGTAGACCCTAGATTTGGTCACTGTTATTTGATGCATACCCAGATAGCATGTGAAATAGACCGAAGAGACCATCTTATATGCTTATAAAGTTAGAATAAGATAGTATATTCAGTCACACTTGAGTGTATTTGTTATGATTCTTGATTGTTTATACAAGATGGCCTTCTCACTGTTCCACATGAAAACCAAGTTTCTGCAGTTCATGACAGAATTAATGCTTATTGCGAATCAATTATCCTGTGAACAACTCTAAATCTTCAGCTCATTGCAAAACCAAGTAGAGCTTTAGACGACATCATTTCTCCACCACCAGACAGAAATACAGAAATGCCACGCTTTGGACTGTAGATCTTTACATTTCTCTGCTTTTAAAAAGCAACTATTCTAAATACCAGGATCATTATGTAAAGACGATAAAGCTTTGTAGTCTTCAAGTAGAATCGGTCTTGTTACACGATATCTTTTAATCAAACAAACTATAGCTCCAGGTTCCACAAACTTCTCCATATTGGAAAACATTACAACAAAAGAGAGAGAGAAAAAAACGAAAGAAAACCACATGAACAAAGCCCTCACCAGGGAGCCGAACTTCAGATAACAAGGTATGAAGGGAAGGGAGGCGGGTAATGAACCCAGTCCAGGGAGAACTCCAACATTGAAGCTAATGACACAACACAATCGGCTGCAGCATTCACTTCCCTACTTTGTCATCTATTTGAAGCCTCAAATTGATGTTTGCTGAATAAACAGTTCTGTTTTAGCTTTCACTATGAAACCCAATAGCACAAAAAAATATCCTTTCCGCCACCAAGGCTTTCGGCGACTGATTCATCATAGGTAAAAAACAAATTGTGTGCACAGACCAATCACTTCAGGACGATATTTCTGATAATGTAAGATCTTTACGATTAGGTGCTCGCTTAAAGCATGTAAAGTTTGTTCCTCACTCTAGCACGTATATCCCAGGATAATCAACTAAGCAAGACTGGTGCTACTTAAAGAGAAATATGACGCTAACAATGGATCTCAATTTGTTGATTTGAACTTAAAAATAGAAACATGATATGTCATAGAATGTAGTATATCAGAAACATTTGTTATCGCGTGTGTTCTAACTTGAGACCAATATATGATCTGACTCTTTTGACTTCTATTCAATATGGCAAAGCCATCAGACCCTTAGCCATAACTGGCCGAGGTGACACTCACTGTAACCAATGAACTGGTGACTGTGCAAAGGCTGATATTGAATCTTCGTACACTTCTGCCAGCCATGTTCCAGCGCTCCAATGACTGCAAGCGTATAATTGAAAAGAGAAAACTGCATTAGCATCCTACATACATACAGCATAATTTTATTGATTTAGAAAAGAAAAAAGGGACTTATGTTCTCTTCACAAATTATTTTGGAAGAGCATGCTTGAGACTGCTGCAGTAAATTCTTTTCTCCTTTCAAAACAAATGAAGTTACTTCCGGCAACATTTGAATAGCCTGTTGTATACATAAATGTTGGTCTAGACCCAATTCCTTTTTTACGGCATTCCTAGTTCTCATTTGGATTTTATTAAGATCTTCTGACACATTAGTTGATGAAGATGTAATCAATTTTATCCTAGTTTTCCTTAAGGAAGAAACCTAGATAGCACAGAAATGTAGAATCATGCTAGGTACAAGGAAAAGAGAATGTAAATTCGAAAAGCATTTAAAACTTTGGTGGACTGTAAAGGTAAATTGTTAGAAATTAGAAACTCTCATTTGATAACATTAACTGAACAGCACAACCTTATACTACGGTTCAAAAGTAGCTGCTACCATTGAGTATTTGAGTTAGTGCAGCATCAAACACCAATCAGAACTCGAAGCTACCCAAAAGATCATACATCCTGCAAATCAAGTTCCCCTTCATACACACTCAACAGGTTAGGCACTTGGCTGAGATATCTGGTCACAAACCTCTCCAAGAATTGCTTCTCTGCGGGCAGCACCGCATAAGCCAGACTCACATTTTCATCTACCAATCCTTTCTTCATCAAAACTTTGACAACCGAACACCTCGGGATGATCCTATTCTCCAAACTGAAACACAAAATTACAGGATATGTGGGAATCATTGATGCAGACCATCCCATCTTATTCACCAGAAAATCCATTGTCCGCATAATCTTCTTCTCAGACAAAATCATACACTGAGGGCTCTTCCTAAAAGCAGAGATAACATCATCATCAGACCAACCCCAACTCCTCTTATAAATCTCGCGATTTCGATTCCATATGGCCCTACTGCTCTTCCCACACAATGCTCTCAGTGCAACAACAAAAGTTGACTTCTTCAAATCAAATCCCATCCCCCTGACCTCATTCACAAGCTGAACAAGCTCATCATGATTGTGCATCAACACTTGGGTGTCATGAGCAAGCAACAGAGAAATGCATGCTCTGGGCATACCCAACTCTCTCAAAGCCTCAATATTTGGCATCACATTCCTGGAATGATTCTCCAAGAACATCCAAGACCTGCGCTTCAAAACCGCCACAACATTCTCCTTGGAAATCATATTCCTGAGGAAATTATAAGCGGGCACAATTTGATTCTCCAAGCTTCTTGACAAAAGATGTGGATTAAAACTTAGAACTCTGGCAAGGTCCACCCTTGAGAGCCCAACAGAGCTGAAAAACTCAATCTTGGGTGAAAGGGTTTTCTCAGGATCAGCTAAAAGGACTCTTGGGTGTGACTTGACCACCTTTGAGATCTGGGTTTCAGAGAGGCCATGGCTGCTCAAAAGAGCCAAAACAGAGTCTGCTCCTTTTTGGGATTGCAACTCCACCTTACTAGCTGCCAACTTTGCATCTTCTGGGGACAACCCACATGAGTTTATGAGGTAAGTGACTGTGAAATTGGCTTGCTTTGAGATTTCTGAGCTGACGGGTCTGTGAAGCAATTGACTTTGAACAGAAAAATTGGAGGGTTTTAGATTTCCAAGACCCAAACTTTTGGTCCTGGAAGAAACCAATCTACAGATAATTGGGTACCCTAATCTGAGCGCCACCACCATTTTGGATGATCAAGCTTCAATTTTGACAGCTAATTCTAAAACCCTAGTCTCTCTCCCCATCTGGGTTTTAGTAAAGATGCCACCTTTACCCTATTTTTCGGTCCAATCAGAAAACTACGTTATCTGTGATTATTCTGAGACAAACATACGGTACTATTCCCACGCGCTAAGATGTCACGCGCCACTGTGGAGTTTGGGTACCAACCTGGCAGTTGGGGTGGGTCCGGAGTCAGTGGATGGGGTCGGCGCGTGAGCCTAGCAGAGCGGGGACAGTGTTTCAATTTGTGACCCCTTTTTTACAGAGAGTTACAATGATGATGAAGGTAAAAAGAACAAAAGGGACCATTTTGAAGCCTTTTTCTTTTTGCTTTTGGAAAAGCAGTACCCAACCCACTTCCTTAGATTCTTCTTCTGCTTCTTCCTCTTGTTGTTTCTGGGCTGTCTTATACTTTCTTGTGTCTACCTCCCACATATGTTTGAGAACAACAAGAAACAAAGGAGGATCTCTTAAGCTTCCACCAGCATTTGTTTTGGTCACACTTTCTGTTATGATCTGTAAGTACAATCACACAATTTACAGCTGCATTTATGTTTTTTTTTTTTTTTTTTTTTTTGGGGGGGGGGGGGGGGGTACTCAGCTGGGTTTTAGTTCATGCATTGAATCCTGAAAGTATTTGATTTAGACTTTACTGGATGAAGTTGCATGTGTTCTAAATTTGGAGTTC
The DNA here is from genome assembly GCA_024704745.1 of Rosa lucieae. NCBI lineage: Eukaryota > Viridiplantae > Streptophyta > Magnoliopsida > Rosales > Rosaceae > Rosa > Rosa lucieae. The sequence goes on along the minus strand of CM045495.1, from coordinate 274,793 downwards.
TGGGTTGCTCTTATTTGCATTTGTGAGCTTCATATTGCATAGTGATTAGCATAATGTTTCTACTTTAATGTACCTTTTCGGAAATTTTTGTGCTACTTGATGAAGAATATCTTGTGTGGAGAAACTTTGAAATGTAGTTTACAATGATGGTTTGGTTTGGAACTAGGGATAGATGATTGTTGTGGCTTAGACTATCTGATCTAGATGGATGACTGAATCTCATTTTTCTATTTCTTTTTTCTTCTTTTTTTTTTTTTGATTGAGCTTCCATGACATGGTAGAGTCTGGGAATAAGTGGGATGTCGAACATGTATGCATCTGCTGTTTTGTTCATTAATTGCTCTTGATGGTTCTTGTTAAGAAGATCTGATATTTGTTAATATTGCTGAGGTCTAAGTTTGTTTTGGCTTTGACAGAGGACTATAATCTGAAGCAATGACGAAGATAAGTCCTGAATTCGAAGAGAATCTCACAACAGAGGGAGTTCTTTCAGTTTCAGCTGATGTCAGCTTCATTTCTAATGGTTTCCCAAAGTACAGACTAGGACCTGATAATCAGATTCTGGATGAGCCGAAGGGGGGTAGCGATGGTCCAGCCTTAAAAGAGGTAGTTGAAGAAGAAATGACCCAACTGTCAGAGCAGCATAAACGTCTTTCAGTTCGTGACCTTGCCAGTAAATTTGACAAGAACTTGGCTGCTGCTGCTAAATTGTCTGAAGAGGTTTCCTACATTTTCATCAGTTTTCATTCTAGATGTACTAAAGCTCATACAAATAGTAAAATGATGACAAGTTGCACTCTTCCATTTTGAAAAAAAAAAAAAAAAACAGGCAAAAATTAGAGAAGTGGCTTCTTTGGAGGGACATGTTCTTTTGAAGAAGCTGAGAGATGCATTGGAATATTTGAGAGGGCTTTTAGCAGGGAGAAACAAGGAGGATGTGGAGGAAGCTATTTCTATGGTTAGTTTTCCATGAACTTTGGTTTTAGTTGCCTTGCTCATATTAACAGTTTGCCCCTAGAATGTGGGGTATGTAGAATTTCACCCACTTCAACTATGAAAATGCTTTACAATTAAAGGAAGTAGCTTTGTAACAGATTTGCTTGTATTTGTTATGTTTCTTCAAAACCCAATATGAGCAAATTATATTGGTGACAGTCTGGTGGTTCGGAGATCTTTTGCTTGTTTCAATTTTATTGAGATAGATTATATTAATTAGTATTGTGGTCCTCTTTTAAGTCCGAACACTTCGATAGACCTTTCAATATTACAATCCCCAGAGCCTAGATCTCATCTCATTTGTGCTTTGCGCTTCTGATGTCCTTTTTACTATCATCATAATTATGTTTCTGAAGAAAAATGATTTCTACATGGGTACCACCTTTGACTACAGCATTTTGTTAGATGATATGCTGTCTTTGGTTTGTTTCCTCATGTTCTGAAACTACATAAAAGTTCATATGAGGACTAAGTGATGAATGATGCTGCAATTTGTTGACTAAAATACACCTGATCTGGACCTGGATGTGCATTGTAAATTTGTCATTCCGAGGTTCTAAAGTAATTCATTATTGAATCTTGGAACATAGAGAGAGCCAAATGGCAGCAATTAGGATCTGAAATGGGTTGAACAAGTGTATACTTCAGCCTTATGGTATATTATTGTAACAGAGTCCGGATATATCCTAGGAAATTGTAGACCATGTATGATGCGGCTTTCTTAGGGCTTGGTTTAACATCAAAAGTAAAGTTGTGCAATCCCACAGACAACACAGGATCTAAATAATACAGCCTTTTGCTACATTCTTGAGTGAGATGGTATAGTTCTTGTTGGTTCAAGACAAAGTTATAACCCCAATTGCTTAATCAACAGCAATTCCTTCCTCTCAATTTTGGCCCTCTCTCTCTGTCAAGGAAACTGCTAGGGGAACAAAATATAATTATGTGAAAGCTTACAAGCTAATCTGGGAGTGCAAGTTTACAGTATGAATTATTGTATACCAAATTGCTAGGTCAATAACAAAATACCTTTCCATCCAACACAGAAAACCTTTTATCTTCTGTCATGTTGTATTCCCATCCATCCCCTGCTTTCTTTAGTGAATGTGCTACTTCTTTTCACTTGTTTAGTGTATGCAGTGTGGAACAGCTTCTTCTTCTTTTTTTTTTTTTTACAAAGGCATTACTTGACCTATGAACATATGATAACTCTATGTAGCAATATAAAAAAAATAAAAAAAGTTGATTATGTAGACTGCTTATACTTTTGGTTTCTTTCCCTTTGTTATTGTGTTTCTTTTGTTGTGAATAGGAAGGTTAAATATACCCAACTGTCTTCTTTCATGCAGGTGGAGGCTTTAGCCGTTAAGTTGACTCAAAAGGAAGGAGAATTGATTCAGGACAAGTTTGAAGTGAAAAAGCTAGCCAGCTTTCTCAAACAGGTCCTTTATGCCTTTTGGAATTTGCATATGTATTTTCTAGAAAATGATTTCTGTAAGGATTTATAGTAACTCTAAAGAATACAAAGGTCATAGAAACTCTTGCATCTTAAAATTCTACAATCAAGCATTCAGATGTGAATGTGTTTCAATTGTGAAAACATGCATGCAACTGAACAACCAGCTTCAGTTACCCTCTTCCTTCAGCTTCAGTTTTCTCCCAGATGCACCTAAATTGTACCAGCTCACCCATTAAATTATTATATTTCAAGAAAAATGAAATTGGTTCTAATTTTGTTTGCATTTTTATATATAGACTTCTGAAGATGCTAAAAAGCTGGTTAGCCAAGAGAAATCTTTTGCCTGTGCTGAAATCGAAAGTGCAAGGGGAATAGTCAAGAGAATTGGAGAGGCTCTTGAAGAACGAAACAGAACTACAGAAGATCCTAAAAAACAGGTTCGTATGAATTCCATATGGTTCTATTTTATCCAACAGGACTTGTTACCTCTTTCAATGATGGGCCAGCTTTTTATGGATAGCAGGCTTAGTTAGAAAAAAAAAAAATTTGTAAGCATTCAATCTGATTTATCAATCAGTATCTGGTTAAGTACAAGTTATTCTAGGCCATTATTAGAAATCCATAGGCACATCTCATCCTTGAACCCTAACTAAGAAGCACAGACTGCCAATGTGTTCGTACGCTGCACATCTTAAGGGCACCCATTTAATGTGGTACTGTGCTAAAACTCATCTTCAGAGTTAGACACATTCCTGATCAGCAGGATCCGAGCTTGACAAACAGCGACCCTTGTCCCTTTTCAAGATGTGCTCGTTTAGGATGTATGTTTTAGCTCTGGTGTTTTCTGTGCTCAAATCATGAGATTTAAATCGAAAACTAAGCCTTAATGGGAAATTTTACCTCTTAAAGGCCTTCCATCTGGAAAGGGAAAAAGGTTGTCCTATGACTTAAACAATGGTTAGGCAGACAAGATCCTGCCCCTAAAGGAATGCGCACGCACAAGAAGTTTCAACCGTGGATGTTCTCATCCCCACCACCCTTCAAGGGTTTTCCCTCAGAAAATCAGCCAATTCAGAAACCATTCTCCTACAAATTGAGCAAACAAACTTAAGCTGCTCAATGGATTTGAAATAAAGATGATTACTGATTAACATGGTATTAGGTTAGGTGCCTGGTTATCGACGAGTTATTCTAACCTAATACTTATTTAGAAAAATTAAATGATAATTACTTATTTGTCTTCAAATTGGAAGATTGGTTTTCTCGATTTTTATGGCAGTATGTCTTCATGCCTTGCCAGGAAATTACAAAACCAAACTTTTTTTCGTTTGCCCTTCATATATTTTTCTCACCATGTTTTACATCTTTTCATAGTGATGGAATCTGGAAGTCACATCAGAGCAAAATGTGATCAAAAGAACCTTTAAATTCTACATCAAAGGAACTGATGATTTCTTATTTTGTATTTGGAAATGCAGGATGTGGAGGAACTAGTTGAGGTGGTCCAGGAAGCTAGGAGAATTAAATTGATGCATCAGCCAAGCAAGGTGTTGTGCTATTTTCTGAATTTCGAATTCTTTTTTTAATATCTGGTTTATGCTTGTATTTCTTGATGCTACTTGTTTGAGTTGATACATGACTTTTTAAATTGTAATTGAAAGCATTACATGTGGGTCTATGAAAGGAGCGTAATCTTTAAGATTAAACTGTTTAATACAGCATATGCCTCACTTACATATTCAAAGATTTCAGTTTACAAACTTTCATTTTTTTAGTGTTGTAGCAGCTTTAGTATTGATAAACCATTAGATCAACACTTGAAGCATATGTAGCCTCATTCCAGCTTTTATAAAGAATGTATTTTCTTATCCCTTAATTGTCAAATATAGTTCGGATATCTGGAAGAATATGTAATTTTTAATGTCCAAAATATTTTTCTTTTCAGTCATCTTTCTAGTAGTACTACACTACTAATTAGTTTATGATTGAAAAACTATTCATCATTATGCGTTGCAATTTTTCTATAACTTATAAACTAGAATGCTGTTTTTTTTTTTTTTTCACTTCAACATGGTAGACCTGCCTCTTTCTTATCATTGCAACACCTACTGATCAGTGATTTAATTCTAGTCATACTAGCCATCATGTTTAATTGTATATTTGGATTACATAATTAATCTTGACGCAATTAACTTTAGGTGATGGACATGGAACATGAGCTTCGTGCATTACGAACACAGATTCGAGAGAAATGCATAGTTTCAGTGAAGCTTCAGAAAGAGGTTTGTACAATTTTAGAGATTCTTATCTTCTTCAGATATATACTCAGATATATCGTATTCTTTCTGGTCTGCATGACTTGCTTCTGTACTTCTATTTTCCAGATAAATCCCCAAGTAATTCTGAATTAGTGAAACTTGAATTTTAGAACCTTAAGTTGTAGCAAATAACTTCATGGCAGAACCAAAGTGCTGTTAGAGCCTGCTGTAGAAATGCCAAGCATTAAATAACATTATTTAAGAGACCTAAAGAACCTGTAGGAGATATATTGAGGGTTGGATCTTTAATAGAATGAGGAGGAACAAAGATCTCCAAAGTTGTCTTTTATTTCCAAGTAGTATTTGATATCAGTATCATTTTGGATATCCACATAGGCGTCACTGTCATAAAAAGTACTACCGGTCCTTTATCTGCACCTAAGACTCTCTGTTCCCTGAATGTTCGAGCCATTTAGAATTTTAGTCCTGCTAATTTTTTAGTGCTAAATGTTCAATTTCTGTCTGCTAAATACTATCCAGGAAAGCTGTATAAAGTCAATAGTATGCATTCATTGACTCAGATATTGGCTGAGATCTCTGCACACTTTCATTTGTTTCCTATAATTGTTTGTGATTATTCCCTGATACAGCATTTCCTTTTCATTTAGTCAATATCTCTATTGTTTATGTAACTTCCAGAAATGCAGAAGTTATGATTTTGCCGTACCTTATTTCCCTATTCTTCCCAGCTGGCAATGAGCAAGAGGGCAAAGGAGAACAAATCTCGCGGATACGCTATAGTTGGTTCTGAAACTCTAGGTTCATATCTACAAATCCAAACTTGCTCAGAAAATGCTCCACAGCTTTCAAACTGTTCAATCCAGTGGTATCGTGTTTCACCAGATGGCAGCTGGAATGAAGCTATTTCAGGTATTCATGCAACCAATGTATTGAGCTCTTACAAAAGAATTTCAAGCTAGCTGGAAGTTTTTGTTTGGTCAAGTCCAATGATACAACTCTTTGGCTTTCATAGTGAAATTTCAATCTAACATGGTATCTATAGTTTGGAGAGTCATAGGTTTGTAATCTAACATGGCAAAATTGAAATCTATCAGCACTTGTAGTCCTGAGTCATAGGTTTGAAAAGTCTCATTCCAATACCCCCATTTATCAATTAAAATGCCAGACATAATGTGTATATCCCCTTGATGAGGCTGCATGTGCAGCATGTGAGGGTCAGGTTGTTCTCCCTCACTGTTGTTCTTAAACCTTTTTCTCCAACTGCTCTATGACTACTTCAGTAAGGAAATTTTAACTCCTAAAGTTTACAGTCCTGTCTGCTTGCCCTGTTATAAGTTTACTTGTTCTTAGAGAATGGTTGTAAGTTTTAACTGTTGTTGGTTCACATGTACAGGGTTTCTTCACAATAATATGAAAATAATCAATAATATCTGAATCATGCTATAGTTTTTTATACGATGTCCAACTTATATGGCTGAATTTCTATCTCATCAGGTGCCAATAAATTAACTTATGCTCCAGAGCCTTTTGATGTTGGTAGAACCTTGGGTGCAGACATTATTTCCAATGGTCAAAAAGTGACAGTTACAACTGCTGGTCCAATTGATCCTGGTTGGTTTTTTCTGTTTTACCTCAATTGTTATTGATGTGCAATTTACTTTTCTCATTGTAATCTGAGTTGATCTCTTGACTTGCACAACCTTACAGATTATTCATAGTATTAGAGAAGATGAAACAAAAATCTAATTACTTTTAACAGCTGCAGGACTTGAAAGCTACATAGACACACTTTTGCGAAAATCTAACACGGAATTTCATGTAAGATCCTACTTCTTTCTTCTATTTCATTGTTAACTATTTGATGATTCTTATTCTGCTGGAATAAGTAGCTTCATGCATACCAAATGAGTGAAACAAAGGTTTCTTAGTTCTATTGGTCACAGTGACGACTCCAAACGTCTTTTACACTCCAAACAATCTTATTAGTATTCATTATTATAATCCAGCAAGAAATTTAACTTGAATCTTCAGGGCAATAAGAAAGTGAAGTGTTGGGTGTGTTTTGGTCAATGATTAAAGCCGATATCCATTGCTCCTAATTCAAACTGATTAGCATTAATCTTTGCTATCACATGCTTAAGGTTTTTATTCAAATCTTGAGTGACGTGTCATTTGTGTTGGAGCCTCAACTAATAATGACTATTGTACAATGAGTTGTAGTAGAAGATTATAAGTACTAGCCTTTGGTTGTATGGTTTAAGGTTGAATGATTTATACATTTCTTGTTATTTTTACCGTCATGTGCGTAACCCCAAAAATGAAAAGATACATGGGTTATCCTAGCGCGACACTTCTTTCGGTCCTTATGTAGCTTTATATGTGATGATTTTTGTAGGTTGTTATTTCACAAATGAATGGGCGTGATCATCCATCACGTTCTGTTCATGTATTTCATGTGGGGAAGATGAGGATGAAGCTTTGTAGAGGATGGATTACAAAGTCTAGAGAAAATTATTCCTCGTTGATGCAGGTAAGGAAGGGTCTCTATGTTTTAATAAAGGATATATTATTTGAAAACTACCACATCTATTTTGTTCCCAATAAAAACTAAAACGTACAGATGACTGTGAAGCATGATGCAATTACTCTTTCTTTGCATAATTAGTTGCTATGCATTAGTTTCACAGCAGAAGGGCTGTTTACACTTGTTCTTTCCTATGTATAGCTATGCGGCGCTAGAGGTGATGTTGCTAATGTGGCCAAGGGAGTGTTTTGGCAACCAAGGAAGGGTCTTTCATTTGTATTGACATTTGAAACAGAGCGAGATAGAAATGCAGCAATACTTCTTGCCAGGAAATATGCTCTTGATTGCAATGTGAGTTTTTTCTGCCACTTAATATCAACTTTCCCTTGCCCTAGTGAAGTTGAATCTCTTAGTACGAAGTTTGATGTACAAATATTCAAATGACAGGTCATGATTGCTGGACCAGATGATAGAGTATAGAGCCGACTGAGTTTTGCAAATGTGTGTACAATCAGGTCTCACAGCTTGAGTGTGTATTTGTGTGTGTGTGACTGCATGTGTGTATTTGTTTGTCATGAATCATGATGAGAGTTAAAATGTATGTTATAGTAATTAATTGGGTGCCTACTAATCTGGGTTGCATCATTTAGGCAGTGTTTTTGTTTGCCTAATTAGCATCGGGTTGTAACAAGTCTCTCTCTCTATTCTTTTGTTTTGTTGGTAAGAGGTTGTAACGAGTTTCCAATTCATTATTAATTGGTTCTTTGTGGCTGATTTGCTTATATATCCTTTCATTGCACTGAATGTGTTACCTATAGATATGTTTCTCAGTACACATTGAACTCCAAATTTATTTTTTTTATTTTTTTCTTCTCACCCCACCTACTCGTAAATTTGAAGTCATAACCTCCACGGTATTAGTTAGACCAGCTAGCGAAGAGGTCATGGCTCATCGGCAAAAAGAGCAAAAGATTCCGCAGCAAATTAAACTGAACAATGAATGGTGGTTTCCTCTATGGCTCTACATAGAGTAATAAAAGAAGTAAAATTTAACTGAACAATGGGTGCTTGGTTACCTAAACCCTAAACGACAAGGGAGCCATTGCTCAAGTAATCAAGGAAGAAGCTTGTGATGATAGCTTTTAGTTACAGAGTGTTCTCTTTTTATAAGACTTATCAACCAAACAACAAACTCATTGAAGACCCTACTGACCAAACGGCAACCCGAACAATGATCTCAATGACTGATCCACAACCTCAAGGACTAATCCACCAGCAACCTCACAGGTTGACCCACATGCGACCATACACATTTTAGAATCTTGAAAATGCAAAATTCAACTTCTCATTTTCGTTTTGCAATACAGTTTTTTTTTTTTTTATACCGAAAGAGGTCAGCCCATTCATTAGATTCAACAAGCAGTACAAAAACAAAACACCTCTATGGGATCGACAGAAAGAATCGTTCCTTAAAGCATCCTAATATCCTATCCTAGAAAAGCATAGGAACCCAACATACCCCCAGTACATCACCTTTTAAGAAATCCACGCACTATTATTCTAACAAGAACTTAAACCTCGAAGTAGACAAAAAATAGTTTCAACTAAGGCACTGGTTTTTGCAATACAGTTTTCAAAACATCATTCCATTAAAACTTTATCAGACTAAAATAAAAAAAAATATTATAAAAAAACCCCTTTTTCAAGTAAGCCTCTAGTCCTCTGGTGTGTAAAACGAACCGTTTCAAGGATTACGGGTCGACTCTGTAATTGAACGAAAAGTTGATGGTCCACTTTGTAAGTTTACTAAAATTGAGAGTCCAGTTTGTAATTTAACAAAAATCGAGTCGAGCATTCAGTATTCACTAAACCCAGCCTTGTATCGCTCGAATATTCAGATCAAAGGGCGCCTTGCAATTCTCTCCTCCTCCGCCGCCAGCGGCGACCACCACCGCGACCACCTCTTCCAATTCAACTTCAGGCTATTGCGCAGCTCATTCCAAGCCATGGTCGGTTGGCAAGGAATTGTATACAATCCCTAACTCGACATTTTGGGAAAGCAACACTGCTCGAGGCCACTTCAACTCCTCAGACCCAACAATCACTCTTGCGGCGCCCCTTTTATCACTACTCTCAACACTCGGTAAAACTCTTCCTTCCTTCCTTTCTTGTCATTCTTCTTGTTGTTGTTGTTGTTTCAATTCTCACTCCCCCACTTTAAGTTTCTCTTGTCTTTTGCTACCGCCGCAGGGAATCTCCAGTTCAAGGAACTTACTTGCGGATTCCTCGTCTAATGTCCCATCTCCCAATACCTTAAACCCACCGCCTCCGTCTTTGAAACAAGTTCAATATGTCTTAAAGGGCGTAACTCAGGTACACTAACTAACCTTGATTGTTTTTGGGTTAAGACTTAAACTTGCTTTTGTTTACAATGCCTGTAACCATCTGTAGCTCTCTATCAGAGTCAGTGTCTCACAAAGTTTGTTTCTTTTTTGGGAAAAGATAGGCACTTCGAATAGGACTGCACTCGTAGGAATTTTTATGCACAAGTAACTATATATGTTTCAGAATAAGTTTATTTCCCACTTCTAGTTTTGGGACATAGTTGTATTTCCTTTGAATGCATCGTCCTTTTTGGACTCTAGACCATTGTACCCAAGATCACAGCAATTATTGCTTTAGTAATCGTCATAGCATTCGTTGAATGCAATGTGACACCAGAATACGTGCACTATGTAAACGCCTAGCAATGGATTAGCCAAGCACACCATATGGTGTTTGAATGAAAGTCATCTTCTCAAGGCTCGTCTATTCATGTAATTGGAGGATGGAGAGAGTGGGAATGCAAATGCAGCACCACCAAGCAATATTAGTAAGACTATCTTAGTATAGATGCTCATTGCTGCCCCAAAATTCAGCTTAGTTATTCTCCTCATCATTGTGAAGAGTATGCGAATAATTCCCACATAAAGAAATATGAATGTTTCTGGACATCATTGAAAATACTTGCCTTGAAACGTAAAAGTGTCTTGAGCACAGTTGAGTTGACTGATTTAGTTAATTTAGGATGCTTCATTAGGAGAGGGGTCTTGGAACCAACTACTTTCATATATTCTTATTACTATTCTGTGGGTGTAGTGTGATCTTTGCTGCAAGGGGACCAATGCCTTTAGGTTGACTGCTAATAAAACTCGATAATTATATCTTTGTTGTTTGATCTTCAAACATAAAAGATCTTTCATCGCCTAAATGGCTTCTCAATAACTTCTATGTATGGGGTTATTCTCAACTTACCCCCCTTTTTTCTCAGGACCCTAACAAGATCGACCTGGTTGGCAAACTGGTTCGTGGTATGCGTGTTGAAGATGTGTTGTCACAATTGTCAGTGACAGACAAGCAAGCTGCAAAAACCATGTATCAGGTGAGTCAGCCATTTTGCACTTTGTTTGGTTAAAAAGCTTTTTACATGAAATAAATTCTGGTATACGTTATTTGTGTTATATAAAAGCATTTGTATTGAAGGCAAGGAGTGAATCGAATTAATTGATTTTTATATTATTAAATTGTTATATGCTATATGAACAGGAGTGTAGTATCCTGTGATCAACTATTTCGTCTTTTAAGAACATTACTTTCCTCTATTACATTATATGAATGATTCAGCATTTTGAACATTGGAATGACTTTAAGTACATGATACACTTTACTCTCAAGTCTCAACTCTAACTAACAGATGAAAAAATGTCTAATGCTTGAATGCGTGTGTTTCAGACCCTCCCTTTATATTTTATAACAGGATGACTTTATTCAAGGAACTACTCTTTGCAGGCTATTTACTCAGCTCGAGCAGATGCAACTTATAAACATGGGTTGGATCCAGACCGTCTTCTTGTTGGTAAATAATGCATTTGAAATAAAGTTTCATTTGTCTATTTATATGTTGTTAAAAGTTCTGCCCTCCTTATTATGGATTCTCTCCTAATTAACAGCTGGGCATCTATTGGAAAGGGATTCGTGGGATTCAGCAAGAAGAGACTGGCCTACCATGGTAAAGGCAATGGAATTAAAGTGAGACCAAAACACCAACTGATGGTGGTTTTAAGGGAGATTGCCCCTGAAGAGGAGGCGGAGATAGCCAGACAAAGAGCCGACAATTTTCTTTATCTCAGTAAGCGCCTCAGGCTCACTAAGGAGGAAAATAAGAATATTCCTCTCCAGCTTATTCGGAAAAACAAAGGCAAATTTAGTGATGGTGAACCAAGTGGTATGGCTTCATGAGCAACCTACTTCCTTCCTGTGCCTTAGCATTCTAAAAGAAAGTTTTGAGATGCATTACAGAGCTCCTCCTTGGTCTTTAGAATTCAATAAAATTGTCTTGTACAACTGCTAAAGACCAAGCTTCTTTGTTGTTTCAGTTTCTTGTAGTGGCTGTGTGGGATTTAGGTTCTTTACTGTGGAATGTCATCAAATCGTTTGCATCACTTTTCTTCATTGAGAGATAATTTTGAAATCTTTATCCGTATGTCCTTGGCCATTCATTGAAGCCGGGCATGGTTCTTGCTCTCATGTGACTACAGATTGATTCCAGTAAAAGGAAAGGCTCAGTAGTTTATGTTAGGGCACTTGTTGCCATGATTCTTAATGATTCAATATGGAAAATTTCCACACCCAACTGTGGACGACGACATGATAACATGCACAGAGAACCCGATGTTGATGTTTGGAATTCTTTTCATATACTCAGGGAACACAAGCTTTCCCTACATTAGGGTTATTCCAATCTTCTTGATGTTTGCCTTCTGTAGGATGAGATGTTTTGTTTTGTTCCTTATATTCTTCTATTAAATTTACCTCAAGGAACACAAGCTTCCCTACGTTGGAAATCTTGTTGATGTTTGCCTTTTGTTTTTTTTTATTGAAAAGGATGTTTGCCTTTTGTAGGGACGAGATGTTTTGTTTTGTTCCTTTTCTTCTTCTATTAAATTTGATTTTTTAAAACAAAAAAATCTGTACAAAATCTGTACAATATTATGGAGATTTCATTGATAATAGGAGCCTCATTACATGTACAATCGTCTTACTTAACAAGAAATCTTTTTTATATATGATTATACATAAGTAAGAGATTAATGCAATATATGTAAATCTAGGGTAAATAACCATGCATGTTTTGGAGATTTCCTCCAACATACAATTTATTTTTCACAAAGAATAAAAAAAAGGAGTTAAGGAGTGAACCGCCATGTGCGTGTTGAAGATAATGAATGATGATGCTGGTATATAACAGGAATCAGCTTTTCCTGTCAGTCTGAAAACCTATTCTTTGCCAAAAAAAAAGTCTTGAAAACCTATTCGACATGGAAAACATGGAAACCTTAATAAAACAAGAACAAGACCTTGAACCTGAGGATTTCCCTGAAGAGTTCCAGTGCTGTGTTTGCCTGTCAGTACTTTCTTTCGCAGTCTTTCTGTCTTTTCAATCCTGAAATCTTATCCACATATACCTCTTTTTTTATTCCATTCTTTGGTGTCTAAATTACAATTCTTTTGAGATTGAAATCATTCATTTTCTTTAATGGTGGCTGCGCTTGGCTTGTTGTTGTCTTAAAGATTCAATCTTGTTCTATGATTTAGCACTTCGTAAGGTGATTATGAGAAAATTTCAATGACTTGATCTCTGTGTTTGAAATAGTTCTTATTCAAATTTAGCTAAATAGGAGGAAAAGTTTGAAGACTAATTTCTATCAGAACAAATGGGTATGTGTACTAATCAGATGGCTAACATTCACCATGACTCAACATGAGTGCTCATTGCAACTCTCATGATATGCATTCTGCTATGTTGTTTACCTTCTATCTTCTTTGGTAATAACATGTCTAAAGACTATTCATTTACTTTGCAGGGATCTTCTTTACAAGCCAGTTGTATTAGGTAAGAAATTACAAGATAAAGACATTATCAAACTTTATCGACTTGGCCATTAGCTTTAATGAATGCTTAGGTATCCCTGTTGAAGCCTTTATGTTGTTTGCAGGATGTGGCCACATTTCATGTTTCTGGTGTCTTCAATTCCATGAGTGCTTGTCATGAATCAAATTGTCCAGTTTGTCGATTCCCATATAATCATTTCCCTAGTATCTGTAATTTGCTGCATTTCATACTCCAAAAGTTGTATCTGACAGCATATCAGAGAAGGGAAAAGCAAGTGGGAGGTGTGTTTCGAAACTTTCTTTAAGCTGCTTGAACATTTACTGGGTTTACCACTCTTTATTAGTTCTCTGCTCTCTAGATAACACATATAACAGATATATGAATTTTCTATATATGTAATATAATATATATGTGTGTGTTTGCATATATATATATGCTTTGAGATAGTGAAAACATGTTTGTATGCATTACCTCTGTGTCTTAGAGAGCATTTAAATAATACATGCTTTGCAAATGAAAAGTAACGTTTTTCTTACGACATCAAACTTGTCCATGTATGCATCTTTTGACTCTTTGTAGACTGTGGTAAGCATATGTATGCATTAAGATATTCTTTCTTGGGAAATTGATGTGATCTGTCTCCAGAGATGTAGTATCCAATGAAACACAATGCCTGTAGATATGTAGGAATGCAAGAATCGTAGTTGGTTAGATGACCTTCAGTTAACTTGAGACTCATGGCGTATGACATGATGTTGCCTCGTTGAATAATTCCATGTATTCTCTTCCTTGGCTGTTCCAGAAGAAGAGAAGGAAGCTGGCTTCTTTTCACCTGAAGTTCAAAATCCACTAGCCGGACCACAGCCTACTGAGTCAAATATTCCTGGAAATGTTGCACATTCTCCCCCTTGTCCAAAGTCAAAGAACTCTGAAAGTTGTTCTTCTGGGGTAGGAGAATCTCCTTCACTTGTAAATTCACCAGAAATGTTAGACCATGAAGCTAATAGTTCAAGCGTTTCAATATCTTCAAAGAATGTTGAACGAACTGAAAATGCAGCCATCCAAGAGCATTGTTTGCATGGTAATGATCTTGAAAATGGAACTCACAAGGAGATTTCTGTTTCTGATCTACTATGTGCTGCATGCACGAACTTGCTCTATCAACCTGTTGTTCTCAATTGTGGCCATGGTAATCTATATCACTTATAACTGGTATGTTGACCTAAAAGTCAGGGTATATACCAGTATATACTAATTTAAATTCTTTCTTTGCAGTATATTGTAAATCTTGTATAAGCATCCCAGAAGATGGAATTTCTAGGTGTCAGGTTTGTCAAAGCATGCATCCAAATGGATTTCCAAGTGTGTGCTTAGTTTTAGAGCATTTCTTGGAGGAGCAGTACCCTGAAGCTTATGCACAGAGACAAGCATCTTCACTAAAACAAGCTGACAGTCAGTGTAAGAATCTTAAAAATTTCATTACTTTGGTGCGTTTATTTGATTTTTTTTTATACAACATTTGTATTGTTAGGGTTGATGGATTATATCTCAGTAATTAAGATTGCTTTAGTAATTTTTTTCTTCAAACTCGACTGGTAAGCTATGTATCTGTAAAAGTTCTTTTCAATTGTGAAAAACTTATAGCGCCAAGATGATCTTTGAGATTCAGAATTTTGATTGAACAACATTCTTCTTTACTATGTTGTCCTCAACTCAAACTTTTGATTGTAAAATAGCACTTCAAAGTCTATATTAGCATATTTATTACAAAAACATACTTTAGTCTTTGAGTTATATGAAATACAGAAGACATACATTTTTAGAGACCAAAACTGAAAGAACACAAGCCAACATTATAAAAGCTCACTGAGGTTTAGGGATTGGATAGAACATCTTATACAAGATGAAAGATTTGATTCTTTCTTTTCGAAACAAGAAGAATGAGGTTATAGTTTTAGCAGGTATGCAAATATAGAAGACCACATGGCTAAACACAAAAAATGAGCTGACCCTTGATGGGGGTGGACCTAAAAATACAGTTTCACACATTGGATTGCATGGTGGAGGGTGGATATTTGGATTTTTCAAAGTTGCAGACATCCACACTAGAATGGTCAAGCTCTTTGTGTAGTTCAACTATGCCGAAGATATAATCACTTGCACTGCACACATATTACTGTAGTACAACATATGTTTTAAGTTTTCATTTTCCTGCCTCTTTAATTTTATTTGTTCTATGCCTGGAAAATTTCTGGTGTTCTTATGAGATTAACTTGATTTGATATCCAGTGAATGTTCATCAACGTGCGGGCCGATCATCATCAACACTTTCTGATGAGTACTTATCCTGCTGGAATGGTGTCGGGCCAAAAGTTCACTTTGGAATTGGTTGTGACTACTGTGGGGTAATGCCTTTTTATACTCCTCCCAACTTCTCATTTCTGAATCTTAGCACCTAGGGACCTGGCTTATTGGTCAGTCTTTCTCTGAATGAGTAATGCACCCAACTGAAAATCACACCACTTGCTAGAGGCCACACTCAAGGGTTTTTTCCTAGTAGCTAGCCACATAACCGCATTGGACAGAGGAACTGCATCTTGCCTGGGGGATTAGTTATATGTTTTATTCTTTCATGTTGCTCATTGTTTCCCCAACCAATCTAGGCGATTCCCTTACAATTTTTATTTTTTTCAAAGAAAATTTCTCTTCTATGTGGTCAAAGTTATTTATATGATATATTCTGCAGAAAGAGGATTCATGACTTTACTGTTAGAAGACTTTCACTATTATTGCAGCACATGGTTTTGTAATTGAGGCGGTTACATTATAGATATAGTAGAGATACTAATCATTATAATAGGATAATCGTAGTTGCAAGATGTATTGCATTTTCTTCTCCGCTACCCAACTCCATTCTGTTCTTTGCAGATGTCTCCAATTATTGGAGAGAGGTACAGATGTAAAGATTGTGTGGAGCTAATGGGTTTTGACCTATGTGGAGCATGCTATAAAGCCCCTTTTAAGATGTCTGGTCGATTCAATCAGCAACATAAACCAGAACACAAGCTTGAGATTGTACAGCCAGAGACGATAGATATCGTTCCCTACCAGTCAGATGAAGATGGCGCGGAGGTTATTGAACACCTAGGAAATATCCCTCCTGTTCCCATTCCACAAGAACCAGAAAATGGCTCTAACAATCTGTAAAATGGTTCTGCTGCTTTGTGATGTCAGTTGATACTTCACGAGATCCAGATAATGATTTTAATGATTGTTTACCGGATTTGACTCAAGAATGAGAAGATACCGCGCTATAATCCTAAAATCTAACTATTGTCAGATCCATTTTTATTCAATGCAATAAGTCATGTGGTTTCATTGTTCTTTTTAGTATCATTATTCAATTTTCTTGCATGAGAAAAATGTCTATTGAACTTCAGATACGCTTTCGATAAGGATATGGCTACAGAGCTACCAGTAGCAAATTGCTTGTGTTTATTGATGGTCGAGAACAGTTCTGTTTCTTTTGTTGGTGTCAAATGCCTGTTTTCAAGAAGGCTGTGCTTTTGAAGCCATATGAACCTTTTTTCTTCCCTGCTTTTTTCAAGAAGAGAAGGGGCTCTAAATCTGAAATCTTTGCAATATAACTACTTGCCCCGTTATGGATTATTTGTCAGTTCATCTTGATCAAGGCCTAAGAGTAGCTGTGCAAGCCCTCTTTCAAAAAAAAAAAAAAAAACAGGATGACTTATTTGAGTAACCCCTATCTAACATGGTTGTTGTACATTTGTACAATAAATTTGTCTCTCCACCTCCGCTGTCACTCACATCCATCGGCAGTTGACTATTGGCATCACTCATCTCCGGTGAGGAACTATAGGGTGATATCTATTATGCACTGAAAAATTGTGTGAAATTGGTAGAGTGCCACATTGTGTGAGTGATTTCACATGGGGTTAAAGTATGTAAGTTTAGGTGAGAAGCCATCGATTAGCAGTGGTTGCTTCAGTGAAATTTTACTGATTGTTCATTAACGAGAATTCAAATAAGTAATGGTCATGTTCGTGCTTGTTGAAATATTTTATATTTATCGATCTAAGAGTGTTTATTTTTCCAATACTAATTTGTTAAAAGATGTCTTTAAAAGATACCTTTGCAATCCGATTTTTGTCGCCGATTGACCATGATTCTTTTTTTTTCCTTACCATAACAGGTCAGCGACCACAAGCAATTAATCCAATTTAAACTTCTTAGTTTTTCATGACTAGTTAGACGAAAATATATTTGATATTGTAGCAAAAAATACACTTTTTTTAACAAAAAAAAAAGGAGTGAATAAAATAAATAACGAAGTTAAAGTTAAGTTACCAAAGTGATGTAGAACGAGAATGGACCCAGTTTAGCCGAAAAACCATAAAAGTAAAGAAGCGGTGTAGAATCAAGAAGAGTGATTGGAAAATAGGTAACTCACTCGTAATCAGGTTACTAGCCGCTGGAATATTCAAGAAGATTTGGTTTTTGACTTTCCGGGTTTCTCGTGCGAAAAGTCAGGTTTTGATTTTGAATCAGATTTGACTAACTTTTGAATCAGAAAAAAGCCTCTCATCTACTACAGTAGGCAAGCTAAACCAAAACTCAAATCCTAGCTTCTTCTTTTCATGTTCTTTCCGCTTACAACCATTGATTTCATCACAACTAACTTTGCCTAATCCTTGGCTTTAGTTAGGGATGGTGACCACAAAGGAATTGACAAGGATTGAAGGCATCCTGGTTCTAAAAACCTCTCAATCTTTTTCATTGGGCAAGCCTTTGACCTATAAGAAGTTTGAAGTGATCTTCGCTTTCATTTTCAACAAATTGGGTGGTTGACAAACCATTTCGGATTCAAAAAGAAGCCAGGAGATCTATTTCTCATCTCTTTCAACGAAGCTCTTGTATGTTTGGAAGACTATGGTGGGATTGCTCCCCTAACTTACCATGCTTCTGATGGTTTGGCTCGCTCTAAATACAAGGCCAAGTCCAAGATTTAATTCTGTTTATGCTTTTGTAGACCATTCAGCTAGAAGTTACGTTTTTCTACATATTTATCATTGTTTGTAGGTTTACTTTGAATAAATGAGTCCCCCAAATTTTAATAAGCGGTGTTTATCAGATTTGGTTGTTATTTGGTCCACATATTTGAGTTTGAAGAACTTATGTACGTGTCATTCTAACTTTATAAATGAAAAGACATATATGTTCTCTATGAACAAAAAATAATAATAAATAGTAGGTTTATTGTTTTATTACAACCTAACCATTATCTTCCCTCACTTATTTTCCGAAACAATACCCTCAATAAAAATAAAATTCTAAAGTGCCTCAATCCACATCATATCGGTCTTTTCGTGTTTTCTGTAGTTGCGAAAAAGAACACAATTTGAATGTGTAGTTTCCCCAAAAACAAGTAAAATGAATAGTAAACCCTAAACCCTAAATTGGAGTCTTGCATATATAGACTTGCCCTTTTTCCAACATGAGCAAGCAAAAGTGATTGTTTTTACTTTTTACCCGATTTAAGTGTTGAAAAACACTGCTGAATTTCATAGATGATTTAAAGTTATAGGCTCATAGCCTTGTAGGTGATAGGTCTCATAGGACGGAAGTATTTTGTTCCTACTAGAATTTTTGGTCACTTTCCAAATCGATGCACTGCCACCAGGTTCTAACTTCTAAGTGTGCGTTACGAACGCAGCACAGACCACTCTCGCGAAAGAAAGTGGAACACACTCTCTGCCTTTATCCGTTGAGCTACTTGACGCGTGGGTTGCAGGTGTCGACGAATGACGGGTGAGGAAGGGGAAAGGATTATCTTTATAGAATTATAGGGGAAAACAGGTTTTGGAAAATAAAAGAAATGAAAAAAATGTACTTTCCACGTGGCCACTGAGAAAGGGAATCCAATGACTTGTGCCTTTCAGCTCTATAGCTTCTTCTCTTCAACTCGTATCGCGATATGAAGGAAGATATACAAATATCATATTAGGCTTCTTATTTTTATGAAAAATGGAGTCCTTTATCTATTTAATCTTGGAAGAAAATGAAGTAATTTTTAGTTTTTTTTTTTTTTTTTTAAATCATAGTCAATCTCACTCTTACATGTGTCAGTAATTTTCAGTTAAGATGAAATGCAATTACAATTTTGAAGAAAATCAATTTGAATGATGGATAACAAATAAATCGTTTATACTCATTAATATATTTTTTCCGAAATTGATTCAAACTATTAGTGTAGTGTTGATGTCCAAATTGCATCAAACCGACTACATTAACGACGGAGTTGGTTCAGTTTGAGAAATCACTTGTTACCGTTCCAAGTCGGTTAACCCAACCTATTGCTACAAACCGCTTCCTCAACCTTTGCAAACCAAATTTTCCCTCCACCCTAAATCTAGACAACTAATGTGATTCGTATAATTAGGGTCAAAAACCCCCCGATAACATTGATTCCACACCTAACTGCTATAGTAAACCATAATTAGAGCTCGAAGCTAATAACTAACTAAGCGAAAATTTGAATTTCTATTCAATTTTTTTTTCATTTGGTAATTATTTGAAAAAAAAAACTATATTTAAAAAATAATTCAAAAACATCATTAATTTTGGTAGTAATTCAAAAGCAAAAGTGCTTTGGTAATAATCCAACTGCTATTTTTTTGTGATAATTTGAAATACTAACCGACATTATTTTTCACTTTTTTTCTAAAATTGACCTGAACTGCTAGTGTAGTCTTGGTGTCCAAACTATATCAAACTGACTATAATAATGGTAGAATCAGTTCAAGTGAGAAAATCACCTAATACCTATTGTTACCCCAGTTTATCGCTCCAAATCACTTCCTCAACCTTTACAAACCAATTTTTCCCTCCGCCTAAATCGTAACAACCGATGTAATTGGTATTATTTGGATAAAAAACCCCAATTGCTATAATAAATCATAATTAGCACTTGATGATCATACAGTAACTAACCTAACGAAAATTTGAATTTCTATTCAAAAAAATTATTTTGGTAATTACTTGAAAACACTATTTTTTTTGTAATAATTTGAAATACTAACAGGCATTGTTTTTCATCTTTTTTTTTTCTAAAATTGATCCAAACTGCTAGTGTAGTGTTGGTGTCCAAACCGCATCAAACCGACTACAATAACAATGGAATTGGTTCAAATTTGAGGAAATAACCTAATACCGTCACGAATCGCTTACCCCAGTCTATTGCTCCAATCTACTTCCTCAACCTTTTAACAAACCAAATTTTCCCTCCACCTGAATCTAAGCAACCAATGTAATTGGTATTATTTGGATAAAATAATGCCAACTACTATAGTAGATTGTAATTAGTGCTCGAGGATCGTACCGCAACTAACTTAACCAAAATTTAAATTTCTATTCAAAAAATCTTCTTTTGGTAATTATTTGAAAACACTCTATTTTGGAAATAATTCATTTCAATCATTAGTTGTGGTAGTAATTCAAAATCAAATTGCTTTGGTAATAATTTGAAAAGGCTATTTTATGGTAATAATTTGAAAATACAAGGTGGACAAAGTTTGGCAATAAAAGATTTCCTGTGTAGTAATAAAGAAGCGAAATTCATGGTTTGTTCATTGTATCTCATCCAAAATGCATCATCCCCTTATATATATTTACAGAATGATCTCTCAACAACAGAAAAAAGCTTTGTAATAAAAACAAGAAGAAGAAAAAAAAAAAAAAGTTGACAAGAAGAAGAATAGGAGAGAGAGAGAGAGATGGAGAGAAATTGAGAAATTGAGAAAGGAGTAATTGAGAGGAAAATTACAAATACCCCTCCACTCACCCACCCTTCTCTTTCTTCTTCTCCTTCTCTCTCTTCTCTTCTCTCTCCTTCCTAATTTTTGCAATTTTTCAATTCTCTCTCTCTGTTTCTCTCCGGACTCGATGAGACGCAGCAGCAGCAGCAGCAAAAGAGGAGCTTAACCAGAAATAACGACGACGACTAGAGGAAGAAGAAAGAGGAATGGGCAAGTACATGAGGAAGTCGAAAGCCACCGGTGACGTGGCAGTGATGGAAGTCTCGCAGGCCGCCTCTCTCGGGGTTCGCACCCGAGCCAAAACCCTAGCTCTCCAGCGCTCCACCACCTCCTCCGCCTCCTATCTCCAGCTCCGCAGCCGCCGCCTCCAGAAGCACCCGCCGATTCTCCCGCCTCGAGAGCCCCGCAGGCAGAAGCACCACCACCACCACCACCACACTCCCAAACAGCCAACGCCGGAAAACCCTAACCCGCCCGCCGACGAGGGATCGCCGGAAAAGGAGGAGGCGCCGGAAGAGGGGCAAAATAATAATGGCGAAAATGGTGATTTCGGTGATGCTGAAGAAGCTTCGTTTGGAGAGAATGTGCCCGAGTTTGAAGGTAGAGAGAGGTGGGTTTTCTCTCTGGGATATATGCTTTAATTTTTTTAATTTTTCTGTTAATTTTTCTTTTTAAATTTCGAAGAAATGAAGGAAATTGGAAAAACTGGGTTTTTCAGTGTTCTGGTCAAGTTGGAATTTTTTTGTTCAATTTAAACCGTCGGGTGGTTATTTCATTTTAGGGTTTGTTTGAAATGATGAGAAATTAAAGGAAATAGAAGAGTGTTTAAGATTTAATTTTTATGGATTTTGAAGTTTTGAGTCAAAAGTTTACTGAATTGAACACTAATTGCAAGTTTTTCAGCTATGGGAAAAGCTAATAAAAAGTTTGTAAATTGAAAACTTGATGGTTGCTTTTGCATTACTTTCCTGTTTGATCATGGATTTTCTTTTAAGAAAAGCTGCTTTTGTTCTTTTTCGCTCTTCTTTAGATCATTATATCCTCTTTGGTTGCTGAGAGAACAGAGATTTTTTTTTTGTCCTTCTCATTTTACAACTGGATTGTAATCCTTCTTCGAAAGAAGGATTTTCTTCTTTTTTCTTTTTGGGTTGTCTTGCATGTACTGTGTGGTAGCACTGGAATTGGGAAAAGAGGAGAAGAAATGTATGACTTAGTAGCATAGCTTGATAGAACTACTTGTCTGGCTCTTTGTTTTCTTTGAGGAAATCAAATGAAAACTAAATCTTTTTGTCTAAAAGTTATCTGTTGCAAATAGAGCGAAAGGTTTATCTAAGAAACAAAAGTTGGGACTTTTGATTCACTGGTTTCATGAAAAACAAGATTTAATTTTCCCTAGCAATGTTTTTTTCACAACTGTTACCAGGTTATCTTTTAATACGTTTCTATTGTTTTCCTCTCCACTGGAAAATGAAGACATCTACAAATTCAAGTGTTTTCGCTACATGTCATTCTCTCCTAATTTTTTATACATGATTGCTAATTGAGTGCATTATCTTTCTATTTTGAGCTTCTGTTTCTCAAATCTCTTCAACACCTCAATTTACAAATCTACGTACAGAATTTTGCATCTTGGATCATGTGGCATATAGTAGCAATCTTGGCAAGTATCTGTTTACTGGTTTTTGATGCATTGAACGTGTAATGATTGAAAACAGTTCAGTGTCTGTTTGATACTGGGAACAGAGAAAAGATACAGGATATAAAACGATTGATTCATTGGGGGGGGGGGGGGGGACCGAAGTTAGAGAGCTTCAGTAAAAAAATATGGGAAAGCTGTCAAGTGAAAGTTTTCTCCATACCATGTGGTAGCAGGAATGCATGTTGCAATATTTTTGAGTTATTACAGCATATGGTTGGCCAACTCCTGTTTGCTTGACCATACATGTCAGATATCCTCCATGTTTGAGTCGGATAAGTAATAAGGATAATATTAGATGTTGTCTGTAGCTCCTGAATAAAAGCTCTTGCTCTTGAAAATTAGAATTCAGTCACTTTGTTAGTGATGTTATTGCATTAAGCTTACCTATATTTGACCACCATTTGAGATGCAGAGCTTGTATGCTGTTTTTAATGAATTTCTGTGTCATCTTATGTTAGCTTGACTTTTTTATGACAGAACCACAAGGGAATCTACACCTTGCAGCTTGATAAGGGATCCAGACACCATCAGAACCCCTGGTTCTACTACTAGGCCTACTAATTCAGCTGATGCTAACCGGAGAATACAGAACTCATCACAGAGACACATACCAACAGCACATGACATGGATGAGTTCTTTGCTGGTGCTGAAGAAGAGCAGCAGAAGCAATTCATTGACAAGTTACTATTACTCTTTAACTACTTCTTTAAACTGCTTCAAGTTTGAATTTGAATTTCCATGCATATTATCCAAAAACAAGCATGGTTTTCACCATTCAATCTAATGTTACTATTGTGGGTTTATCTGCAGATACAACTATGACCCTGTGAATGATAAGCCGCTACCAGGACGTTATGAATGGGAGAAATTGGATCCTTAGAAGACACACTAGCACTCTGTCAGGGCTTCCTTTCCTCCCCATTCTGGGTTGATCTTGGGCTTAGGATATCTAAACTAGCAGGTTTTAGTTTTAGTAGTTGTGGTGATGGTGCTATTTCTATTTTCCATTGCCCTTCTTTTACTTGTAAAGAAGTAGGACTGGCTAAGATGTGTAGACTAATGGTCTGTAACATAACATATGTTATGAGTACACAACAGATACAAATCAAAGTCCTTTGTCTAACAGATCATGTGAGAGAGGAGGAAGGGAATTAAAGAGGGTTCGGGATGTAGTAGGGTTTAGGGTTTAGGGTTAGGCTGAGTCGATTTGGTGGTCAATCTATGTGGTACAGAAAATTACTTAGATTGGTCCTCTTTTTCTCTTGCACTGTACTTTCTTCCTCCCTTCTTTGTCTATACTTGTACTGATGCAACTTTAGTGAAACTCCTGGAATAAATATGTCCCTTTTTCCCTCATTTCATGTTGTAATATTTTCCATGTGAACATTTTATATCACTGTTCTTGAGCAACATTATTAAGTACCAACTGTTCTTTTCTTATATTCCCTGGTGATTCGTTTGGTGCTTTTGACGGTAGTGGTAGGGTAGCTTTGATGCTTTATGGTGGTTATGTATTGCAAGAATCTTTTCTTCTCCAATGCACCTGAAAATTTAATTTGTATGCCAACCAGAAACGTAGAACATTAAATTGAGTGAGTGTAAGGAGATTACAGATTACTAAGTAACCTGTAACCTCCATCTTCCTGAATTCTAATGTGAACGGATGAGTCGAGAGAGTGAAAAATTGTGACAGTGAGGAAGTGAACTGCAACCATTTGTTGCTTGAAACTGAGTTTCATTGCTTTAACAATATGCAAGGCAGATCATTCATTTGCTGGATGCAGAACTGTATGCAATAAGATGACAGTGTAGAACATCCTTTAGCTTATGTTATGACGTTTATGTCTCCGTTTTGAGCGTTTTAGGAAAAACAAGTCTAGCGGGCTGCTAAGGCTAGGCATCCAAACCTCGAGTCTGTAACGCAGAGCCACAGATTTTCCGCAAATGAGGCTGCACAAAGATGTCTTAATGATCACACGGTTTATACGTACTAAATGTCATTTACTAGGGTAAGATTCAACCCTACAATGTGAGAGATAATTTCCATGTATGAGAGATTATTCAAAGCACCGCCGTGCACTTGCACCAACATAAATGAATGGTTAGATTGCATTAAATACACTTTTTGTTTATTAAAAATAAAGTTGATAATAAATATCAAGGGTTGAGATTATTTTATAAGAGTTTGGTCACTTACACCGTCGGTGCATAGAATAATTTTTGATCAAACCTCAATTTTGTGTAGAGAAAATGTTACAAACAGTACCTGAACTATGACTCATTCTTAACTTCAGTACCCGACTATGCAAAACTATCACTTTGGTACTCCAAGTTTGAAGTCCAACCCAAGAATGGTACACGCCGTCCATCACGGCGTTAACTATCTAACCACGTGGCATATTTTGAGGGCCCTCATGGTTTGCCACGTAGCATAGACTTAACGCTGTGATGGACGGCGTGTACCATTCTTGGGTCGAGCTTCAAAGTTGGGGTACCAAAGTGATAGTTTTGCATAGTCGGGTACTGAAGTTAGGAGTCGGCCTAAGTTCAGGTACTGTTTGAAATATTTTCTCTTTTGTGTATAGTCAAGTATTAGGGATTATTTCTTGTTCATTTATCTTTCTGCTGGTAATAAATTTCAGTCCAGAATTCTAGCCACAAATTTCAGTTAATAGTGCCAATCTTTGCAGCATAAACAGTAGAATGAAGAAAGAAAAAAGCACCAACTTTGATACTGAACTTTACATTCTGATACTTTATCCGTTGTGATGATTTTCAATTTTTCATAAAGTTGGAGATTGCATCAGAAAAGTAGGAGTCAGAACTTTGTAGGTTTCGATAGCAATGCAATAGGTGCTATATGTTGCCTCATTTAGAAGGAATAACAAGCATCGTTAAGTGTTAATATTAGGCACTTGAAATCACGAGCTAGGAGTGATAGGAAAGATGATGGTGGTTGTTACGGTTTAATTGGTATTGGATGAAACCGAGGAATCTTCAATTTCCAATGAAAGCTTTTCTGGTTTTCATGGAGTGAGGAAGGACTATTATTGTTGTTATGTATTCAAATTTGCATTCATTGCTTTGCTTACCAATGGAAGACCAAACAAGGAAGCTGTCTCGCACATGCACCAGGCCTTTTTGGTGTTTATTTGTACAATCCAAAAAAGAATTGTTAGAGTGAGTCGCATTAAGAAATAAGAATAAATAGAGAAGCAAAATGATGCTTTCCAAGAATCTTATGGTTGAATTATCTATAACCAATCCTCCCCCTTATACAATTACCACTTAGTTTGAGAAAATTGGATACTGTTGTACCTACTTTTGTTTGCTCATGTCTTTATGAGTTGATATTTGATAATATACACCCTCACAAGAATGTGATGATTCTACCACAGAATGAAGAGAAAACCCCAACAAAGAAGTTGGACTCTAGCCAGAGCATTGGTTACAGTTATATACAATGGCGGTTCACAAATTTCTTCATATTAGATTACTTGCTTTGTTTAATGTTCTTTAATTTTTTTCAGACAATTAGTTGAATACTTTGTCTTTATTCTTACACTTCAAAAACAACAAAAAGTAAAACGTATATCTAGAATTACTATACATTTATGTGTGAACTTGTTTTGAAGTAAATATCTTCATTTCATGATAACTTTGAATTTGCGACTAGAGATTTTACATAAATCCCTTATGAGTCAAATGTTGCCAAAGACAAGAAAAGCTTTTTCAAATAACATAATCAACCCACCAAAGAAAATGCCCCATCAATTCCACTAATAATTTCCTTCATCAATCTGTGGCGGTGGAGGTTGGTGTGGATAATGAACTTGAAAGAATTGAAGACGAGCACATGAGACAGGCTGAGGGGTTGGTAGGGTACCATTCCATGTTATCATGTAATATGCATGCTTCTGGAGGAGCCAATACCACTGCTTATTAACTGGGATGATTCACTGTCTGGGCATTTCTGCATATATAACTATAAACTGTATAACTGTAAACTGTAAACAGTATTCCTTCTGACGCACACATGGACACAGTCACAGAATCACTGTTGTAGAGGCTATGTCCCCTCCTCTCCTCCCTCATGAGCTTTGCTTTTTAAATTTGAAAACATCTCATCTCATCAATGCTCAAGGTACCCATGCATTTACAAATAGAAGTACTACTTAGCATTGATGATTAGCCTCTGCATTGATCAATGATTTTGACAACCATAGGATGCTCTTCAACAATATTAAAACCTAGGTCCCATTAGGCTTTAGATATCATGACCAGGTTACTACTGTGTTTGAGATGATTATTGTGTTATATACCCCAGCAAGTCAAAGACAAATTTTGGTAAAAGATTTGGTAATCCCTTCTCCATCATGGTTCTGAATCTTTTCAAGTTCGAGCACAATGCTAGATGGTTAATAATTGTGAAGAATTCTGCAGATTTGCTGAACAATTAATCTTACTATTGGTAATTTGCAAGTAAATAATTCGGGATATTCGGGTGGTGGTGTTTCATTCTTACTATGGCAAAATGCTACTTTTTCCCTTACTATGATGAGGAAGTTGAGACTTTTTAAACAATGACATGCAATGTGAAAACTAAGCTACACACATCCAAAGGTTATTCTACATAATCAAACATAAAATAAGATGTATTACCGTGTCATACCACATAAATCTTAAATTGGAGAAAAAGTTGGAGACGACATCAAAAGTTAAAGAATCAAAATTTTCTTTCTTTTCTTTCTGTTTTCAAACTCCTACCTACAAAACCTCGTTTATCTTGAAGATTTCCAACTTTTTTTTGCGTCTAGATCTTAAAGAACTTCTTTGAGGACAAGCTGGATACATATCACTGTCAATGCTCTTTGCAGGAGCAGAACAAAAGTTTGACAGAAGTGGGGATCATGCTGTGATTTGCTTCCAGAACATGCATGGTTCAGGGTTGATTTCAAAAATCCAAATTAAAAGGGTTACACATAAAGAGAAGTAGCCTGGAATGGATCCACCGCCGACCCCATCTTTCCATGCTCTGGTGCATGTACTTTCTGGTGATGGGTCTCC
This sequence comes from Rosa lucieae, assembly GCA_024704745.1. Taxonomy (NCBI): domain Eukaryota; kingdom Viridiplantae; phylum Streptophyta; class Magnoliopsida; order Rosales; family Rosaceae; genus Rosa; species Rosa lucieae. Next base: position 247,001 of record CM045495.1, on the reverse strand, counting down.
CATACCCCTGCCTTTAAATTTGGCCATAAGCTCTGGATTTTTCAATTTTGACTCCTCTGTACTTGAAGAGTCGTGCTTCTTTTTTCTTTCTTTTTTCTCTCTCTTTTTTTTTAACATTATGAAACTTTCCTAAAAACTGCACAGTAGGCAGCAGCAAAACAGTGATTACAGTCTAATAGTGTATTCCTTTCAGTAGTCTCCAAATCCATCACCTTTTTCACTTGCCGAGCAAGCAATTCCGCAACTGTATTCGATGATCTCTTCACTAGACACATTATACAATTCAGCAAACCCAGATTAGCCCTCCTGACGCATTTAACAAGAGGGTAATCACCAGCAGGATAACCCCTCACAACTGCATTATATAGCTGTTCAGACTTCAGAGTCAGATTCCAAAGTAATATTGAAGATTAATTTCCTTAGCTAAGGGTAAACCCTCCAGATTTGCACAAGCCTCAAGATTGTAAAGCTGATCCAGTGCCGAGCTTTTAGTTTTCCCAGCCATCACAGAACCATTGGAGTCATGAGCTATAACACCAATTCCTGCAGATCCACTCCCAACATATCACAGTTGATCTAAACTTATCCAGGGGAAGGAAGAGACCAACCTGATGGAATAGCACCAGAAGATGAAGCAGTGGCTTCTTCTTAAAAGAGTCACCCTTCTACATTTTCTAACCGAAAAAAAATTACTTGGGGAAGGGAATTTCAAACTTGAAGATCAACTGTGGCGCTATATGCTGTCACGTCTCAACCACTTGTAGGCTCATAAGAGTACACCCCAGATCCAAGACAGAGTTCGAATTCTCCATTTCCTTCTAACTCAATGAAGAAAGAAAACGGTACATAGTGCACCAGTTTAGTTTACTATTAGTTGTATTAACTGATTGAAACATGATGGACTAGGGGAGGTAAATAACTGCAAACACGGAGGTGATAAGACAAGCAAAGAATTCCAGTAAAAGAACAATCCAAATGCAAGAAAACAATGAGAGACAACAAAGCAAGTCTTGGATTGCAAACCTAATCAAGTAGTAAATATGTGAGTCATCACAACAGCAATTGTCTAATAATTTTAATTAACTGACACAATAACATAATCTAGAGGACTAGAGTCTTAAGATGACTTGGCGTAAAGGCGGATGCCAAAAGCCAAACCCAATATGGCAATGGGAACAAGGAACTGGAGAAGTTTGATGATGAACTCTGAAGTCTTGTCTTGATTGTACTGAGGCTGCTTGGGAGGAGTGTATGTGGTCTTCTTGGGGATAGTAGAGGCATCGATCTCTCCCACATAGAAGTCCTTCAACATGTCTCTGGCATTATCACTGTGACCCACGTCTTCGAAATCATCAGTTGCATCCTTCCCTGAATAGGCACATAAAAACATGAATTAGCTCTTGTATCTAAAGATGAGCATAGAGACTAGAAAAAACATGTACACATATAACATGCGTGCATATGCATGCAACCATGCACACCAATTTCAGTTGGGAAATACAGACATCAGATCATCGCAGACTGTAGATCATGTTAATAGAATGGCGAAGTCAACGGGATCAACAACATTGAGGGATGTCACACCACTTATTCATTAATAACTGAGATGCAAAGAGAGTGAAATGCATCAAAGCCATTCACACTTGATTTACAATTGGAAATACTGTTCCTGATTTAAGGGTCTCACAAAACAAGTTAAATTATTAAGGTCACACCCTTTTTATGGACTCGTTTGAAGCAGTCCCGGAATTACAGCATGATAATTATAGAGATACTACATTATAAACAATTTAATCATCCAATTGATTAAAGATAATTCAGCAAGATAATCAAATATTCAATGAAATTGTTCACTTGCTTGCTAATTTGAGATAAAAGTCAAAATATCATTCTGGAAGATATCTCAGTCAACTACGTACCTGTTGCTGACAACAAGACATCATCACCACCAGGATGGTCTTCCAAGAACTTGGTCACATCATAAACCTGATCCAAGAAATAATTTGGCAATAAGAACATAATAAATTGGCAGCTAAAAGGTAGCAGAACAGCTTTTGATGCTGGAAAACATGGACAGCGCTACATAATATAGGTTCGTGTTTAGCGAAGTTGTTTCAAGCTGTTCAAGACTTAAATTAAACATCTATTTCCTGGAGATGCACTTTTGGCCAGTTAAGCGTACGATACAAATAAACTGGCTTGATGATAAAGGCAACAAATATGGTACTGTTTTGTAGTTAGTTTAATGAATCCATAAAAATATTATTGATAACATCATGACACAAAGGAAAACTCCAAAGCAAATACAAAGCTTTGCAAGCAATCAAAAGGCCGTTAAGATCTATATTGAATGCTCATCTTCACCCCAACCTAGAACAGCTAAATGCAAAGTGAAATAATACAACTAAGCTGGAATTGGAATTGTTTAAGTAATGATTAGATTTAAACCAGAATAACCTTGTAGAAAACATAATCAAAACTCAAAAGAAGCTAACGAGCATTACTTATAGTTATTTTTAAATACTTTTGAAGAATAGTAACATCTTTGTGGCTTAGATCTTTAAACACCACGTTTATGGCATCCATCTTATATTACAAGGAAAAGACAAACAAAAAATATTGAATGTTATCTTTACTATTTTAAAGTCCAACACCCTATGACCACGTTCACAAACCATAGAAGGAAAGCAATGACTTCTTGAAAATTAACATTTTCCAGTTATGCAAAACAGCAGAAATATATTAAGAAGAAGACTATTTTTCAGTGCTTTTTATTAGACAAGTAAAATTGGTTGATGGGGATGATGTGAATATTATGATCAAAGAGCTCTTCAGATTGATTCTATTTAGTGAGTCAAACTATTATGGAATCTCATTATTGAACCCAACCCGATGTTCTGAAAGATAATGGACCGCACTCTCTTCTGATTTAATTCTCTTTTGTGAAATTTAACAAAACAAGATGATCTGAAATATTATCATCTTAGTAATCTTTTTACTCAGTCCATCGCTTAACATGGACTACAATAACATGTCAAAGTACAGAGTTTACGAAAACACTTGCAGAGTTCAACAGAGGGACAATATATCTCTAGCCAAATCACAAGGCTCAAGAAGACGGAACAGAATTGACAACCTAACGAAAGTGACAATATAGGCATTGATATTGCTGGAAGCAACATCTACGATCCAAGGAGAACATGTATTCTTATAAATCAATGCTAAAGGGTTTGATTGGAACTGACCATTTTAGAGATCAAGGCATAAACATCATATCAATCGTGTCAGTTACTCTTTTCAGAATCAAGCTACTGACAAGCTATGAGCATGAACACTAATCTGAGCTATCTACTTCAACACATGTTAATAATCTAAGTAATCTATCTACGAAATTTGCAGTAACAACAAGCCATAAACAAGAACGAGTGGAAACTCCAGTAATATATCAAAAAAGCTAAAGCTTGAGCTATCAAATTAACACAAATTTGTGGGTTGGCTTATGCCCATGAACATTAACATGCACCACAACAAAATCTTCAAGAACAAAAAATCAAAAGCAAACAAGATCCATAATGTCTCAATTGTCAAACTTGATCATATGTATGAATAAACCAACAAGCAAAGCCTTCAAATTTCCCTTTCCTTGTTTCAGATTCAGTTGGGTCGGACAAGAATAAGAAAAAGGAGAGAGCTTTATGTTGAAAAATGGGAAAAGTGAGAACCTTGCCATTGATGATTAGCCAGCAGTCTTTCGGGGTGTTGTGGTCGGAGACCTGAGCCAAAGTGAAGACCTTTCCATCGCCACCCATTTTGCTTTTCTTGAAATCTCCGATGCAACCTGGGTGGAAACGCTGTATGCTCCAAAACAAATGTAGATCGATCCGTTAATAATAAGGTTGGAGGATTGGTGCGCTATAGAGAGGGTAAATAATGAGGAGAGAGAGAGAGAAAAGAGTGTTGGTTTTGGAAGTAGGTGGATGGAATTGGTTGTGGCCTTGGTTGTGGGTAGGCTACATTCAAGAGTTTGGTGATGAGCCGAGTGATTTGGTACAAAGGTTTGGTCGTTTTTATTTTACTAGTCGTGCTTGGTGCCGTGCTCGGGCCTAGTTCTACAACATTTTTTTTTTTTTTAAAGAAGGGCTGGTGCGGCCGTCCTCAAGTCTTGATTAATAAAGCTGCTGAATACAAGAGACATAGAGCCTAAACCCCTTATTACAATAAGCATCTAGAGAACATTTCAAAATAATGTCAAAAGTCTCTACAAAATACATGTATTTAAACAAGCACCAATTAGCAAAGAGTGCTCTACTGGCTTCTCTATTTACTTTGACAGAGCGGTAACATACCGGAAAGATAACTCGATTACAACGAAACATAATTATCAAAATCACAGTTTTCCCACTATGTTGCCACCGGAAAATAAATTCGATGACACTCAATCTCATCCTGCCACTAGGAGGCTGCAACTATTTAACAATGGATCGTAGCCTAGCTAGGCCAGACAAGACACTTAGAGTGCATACATAGGCATTTAGCCCGACTAACCCTATAAAATATATGTAAGGACTTATTTCACGCCAAAGGTGAGACAATACTAACAAACTCGAACAAATAAAACTAAAACAGATATTAAAATTACCAGCCCAATGTGACAGACTTGGACCTAGAGTAAAAGGCCCAGGATAGGCCCACCATCGGACAATGGCCAATAGTTCTACAACATTTTTCTAAATCTTAACTTTTTAAGATTTCTAATAATTTTTTATATTCCACTATAAGAAAGAAAGAAAGAAAAAATAACTCAAAAATATATTGTTTTTTAGAATATTATTGTGAGATTAATTTTTATTAATAAAATGAAGATTTAGTATCATTTTTTTTCCTTCATTCTATAGTTGTATTCTTATGAGATTAGTCTTTATTAATAAAAATATATTTAAGGAAAAAATATTCATCTACCTTAAATGAGTTTAGTTAGAGAGCGAGATTATTCATGCATAGTTTAGGCTTGTTGTTCAGTGAGCGTCCCTTTAGACTTTAATAAGTTTAGTTGTGGCTTGGATAGGTTATCCGGTTTGTCCCGGAATTTCTTATGTAAGTTCTGTTAGACTCTGGCCTGTTTCATGGCTTGATTACTAATGCAATCAACTCCTTTTCAAAAAAAAATAAACATATATTTAATATTTAGAAAAAATATTTATGTCAAAATAAGGATATAATGTTTCATTTCACTATTTTGACAACATTAATGAAATAGCATTGGTGGAATTCTCATGAGATTTTGAATAAAGAGGTCCAATATTCAAATCTCATCATTGTAGTTTTTTAATATTTTTAAAAACAAAATGAAATTTTGTGTTTGTAACGGGCCAACCCACAATACTTCGTGTTCAAGCCGTGCCGGGCCTATAACGGGCTCGGATCGGGTCAGGCCAATAGGCCAATATTCAATTCCTAGGCCCAGCCTGACCCGTTATTCTAACATGCTCGGGTCATGTTGGGCCACTAACGGGCTTGGGCTGTGTCAGGCCAGTAATAGGCTTGGGTCGTGCCGGGCTGCTTTTAAATGTGTCAGGCCCGTGCCGTGCTGATGCTTAGCTGCCCGTTTGCCACCTCTACTAGTAATGTTTGCCCACGCTTTGCTGCGGGATTTACTATTATCGATTAATTGCTTAGAAAAGTAATTGTTTCTATACATAAGAATATTATTGCTTGTAATGTTATATAGTACAAAGGGTTTGGTTTGGTTTGTACATTTGGACTGGTGTGAAATTTTTTGTTGTATCTAGCTTCAGGTGTTGTTGTCATCTTACTTTGGTTGCAAAGAGAGGTTTGGAATCTGGTTTGTGGAGCATGATCAGAACTGAGAGAATGGCCTGCAGAATGAGTTGAACATGGGAAATAATGTTTAATATGTTAATGTAATTGATGTTTCGTTGCAATTTAGGTAATAGAAAAATGTGTGGCATATATGATACTTACATTGACATAAATTCACGTTTTTTGTTGTTTTCATAAATGGTAGTATCTCTCCCCAATATCGGCTCCTAGGGTTTTCAATTGAACTTTGGGGAGGCGAATATTTTCTTGGCGGCGCTTGACCGGTGGCTCCCCATCGTCGGTGAGGGCCAACGGTTCTGCCGGTGATTAGAGGTTGCTACCGGACAGGTGTGTGATGGGTTGGTGGTGGAGGGCGTGATGCGACTGGGTTTTCTTACCCCTGTTTTGGGTGGCGGCTGTTGGGCTCCTCAAGATATTTCACGTGGGATCTGGAGGAGGGATCGATGTTCTCTGGTATCGAATCTAGGCGAATATGGCTGTGTTAGGCAGGGTGTGGCTATGCAGGTTGTTGTTGGGAGGTGGTTCGATGGCGGAAGGTTGGGTGGTTGCAGCTATGTTGGTTCTCGGTTTTATTATAAAGTCCATTGATACTGGCACCAATCCAGCAATGGGTATTTTTGGTAGTTCGGCGGTGGTTCATCTCTGCAAGTCCATGAATTCCGATGGTGTTTCTTTGTTTTTTAGTGCTATTTCAATTCTTGGTTTAGGTTTTTGGCTTAGTCTAATAAGTCCCTACTCTTTCGAGCTAAGGTTTTGGAGTCTTGGTATGGTAGGTGTGTCGTGTTATTCCCAGGAATTCAATTTACCTTTTTGTGGTCAAAGCAAAGGGGAGAAGCTCCTGCACATGGTCTGGCGGTTTTGGGTCATGGTATTGAAGGGAGTATTTTTTTCCCTCTTGAGGTTGGCTGTGAGGATGTACTTTGTCTCCTGGGCTGGTATGGATGAAGTGTCGTTGATATGGCGTTATTTTCGGGGACTACATGTTTTACTCTTGGTGTTTTCTTGTTGTCAATGTGGTAGTGACTTGCTCTTGCACGTGGTCTGGTTGGATTGGGACACGGTGTTGATGAAGGGGAAGTGGCTGTTTGTAATGTTGGCTGCAGGGATTTGTCGTGACTCTCGGAAGTTGTCTCATGCTGTAGCCCGAGCTAAGGGGTGATTAGTTTGGTTAGGGCTTGTTTGGCTCATGGAAGTCATCGTGGATGACGGACCCGTAACTGAGGTTGTTCTTAGGGAGGGTGGGGAACTTATATATGTCCACCACCGGTCATTCCCATTTTATGTAATCGTGTTATTCTGGAATAAAATGTTTCTTTCATTCTTAAAAAAAAAATGGTAGTATCTCTTAGAGTGAAGAACATATCCATCAAAGGCAGCCAGCCAAATTTTGGTAGGACTCATTCATAATCCTAGCTAAATTTTGGTGGTTGGCTTGGATGGATTGGTTCTTGACTCTAGGAGATAGTATGATCTATGAGAACAATGGTGGTGGAGATGAGAAGAAGAGATTAGAGAGAATGGGACGGAGGTGATCGTTGATCTGAATGAGGATAACTTGGAGGAAGATAGGGTGTTCCAATGGAATCGTTAGCTAAATTTCAAGAGATCAAAACTTTCAGCAATCTTCTTCTTAGAGTCGAACACCTTGAAACACGCTATATATCTTCCTTTAAGTTATCCTCATTCAGACCAACGATTGCCTCCGTCGCATTCTCTAATTTCTTCTTTTCATCTCGACCACTATTAACTTGCTCTCTAATTTTATCAGTTCCTCTATTCAATGCCCTGATACAGAATCCACAAAAGTACATTATTATCGACCAATACACAAACAATGTCATATACATAACTGCATCTCGGTTTTCTCCAGATTTTTGTTTCATTTACATACAGAAGATATCTCAATCATACAGCAGAAACCTCTTGAAAACTAAATGTTTACATATTTATAGAAATGCAATTTATTAATATCAGACAAAAGCTAAAACTTACATTCAATCAACCATAGATTCAAAACTTGACAAACAATGCAGTAAATGTTCATCCATAGCCAGATAAGTGATCAAATTACCTACTAATACTTGGACTACATAGCTAGATTAGACTACCATTTGTTCATAATCTGAAAACAGAGTATTTGAATTCTGACAAATAATCAAATATTCTATACAATGAATCTCTAATACCAGATTAAGACATACCAATGAACGTCAATGTATACTTACATATTGAATGCAATATTACTATTATAAACTGTGTCAAAGCAACCAGTTCTTATAAAATTGTTGAATGTAGATGTTCTCAGGAATTAAAATAGATTGAAAATGAATGAATTAAACCTGAAGCACAATATGAAATATTTGACCTTATTTAAAGGATGAGTATTAGCACGATTTTATATACTGAGAGTTTACAGTATTGATGCAATATATATCAGAAGCTGCACAGAAACTATTCTTAAACGATTTCGTACTTGAGAAATGAGACACATGAATATATTGATGCAGGAAATAGCAGACACATGCTAAACAATAATGCTAAACGAAATAGCAGACACATGCTTGATTTGAAATTGTTTATACAAAGGAGAAAAAGCAAGAGACTGATTGATACCTGATTTCTATTTTATGCTTTTCAGTAGCATAATTTCTTTGCAGATTAAGATTGTTCAGATTGAGAAAATTTAATTTTCTGTGATCAAGAAACAACCATAATAAAATCAAACAAACAAAATTATAGCAAAACACAAAAAAAATTCCCATGAATTCAAATCAAAATTCTACACCAAACCATAGCAAAAACGAAGTTCACATTGGAAAGAACGAATCTTCATACTTTTTGTTTGATTGATGTCCATATGATCATCGTCATTTCATCACCTGAGAAAAATCGCACAATAAGCACAGCAACAATCAACTTTTGAAAGTTGAAAACTGAAAGAAAATCATAGAAATAATTCCATAACTCAACTGAATTTATTATACTGAACAATGGATACTTATTCTATTATACTGATTACAGGTTACATGTTGAAGCATTGTCTTCTTGTTATGCTCGACAGATGCATTGGCAGAAGCTATGCCTTTGGGTTCGGTCAGAAAGGGAGGTCTTGGCCATCTGCAGAATGAGTAAAAGACAGAAAATAATGTTGAATATGTTATTATAGTTGATGTTTGTTTATAATGTAGCTAATAGAAAAATGTATGCAGCATATACGATACTTACATTGATACTAGATGGTAGTATCTGCTAGAGCCAAGAACCAATCCATCCAAGGCAGCCAGCTACATTTTGGTAGGACCGATTCATAATCCTAGCTAAATTTTGTTGGCTGGCTTGGATGGATAGGTTCTTGAGTGTAGGAGATAGTAGGATTTATGAAAATAATAGTCTCAGAGAGGATTGAATTACCTGTAAGGAATTTGTAGAGATGGTTAGTTTTAACTTTTAAAGAATGGAGGAATTGAATGAAGAAATAATGCAAATTTCTTTTTGGAATAAGAGCTGGTAAATATATTTATGTAGAACAAAGAAAAGCAGTGAAGAAAGAAAGAAATCAAATCCTGTACTTGCCAAACTTTGCTTTCTAATATTTATGCATTACTATATCTTCAAGGTTTCAGATACCTGCAACATGAAAAGAGAAAAGAGAGAATATTAGATACTTCTGTTAAAAAGAGCAGAAAAAGTATGAAATAGATAATTTTCTTTTTTTTTTTTTTTTTTTTTCTCTTCACCAACAATTATAAAAACTAAAAACCTTTATCCAATTAATAACAGGTTGTCAAACATACTTGTTTATTTCAGTTAGACCCACTGAATTTCAGACTGACCCAACTGTTTGTACAATGAATTGTAATGTGGTTCAGTAACTTAAGTCTAGATTAACATATTGAGAAAGCACTCAGACATGCATATTGGAAAAGTAAATCTTTAATCGTTTGGATAATGAAAATCTAGTTATGTCAAAGCCGCTTTTCTGAGTATTATTTCACAGTTAATCTGACTATATGAACAAAACTCAATTGCACTGTGTGAGGGGCATTTTGATCGGAGTTGTACGGCAGTGAAAATTCATGGGTAAGGACCCAAGACTTTGCCCCTTCGTCTGAGTAAGCAGCAACTAGGCCCAGCCAACATCAAAGGATAATAAATCCTAAGAAGAATGCTGTTGATTTCTTCCCAGCAGCTCCTCTCCATGTTCACGGCAGTGAATTAGTGTGCAATTTTAGTAAAGGCTTGGCAAGATGTGCGTGGTGTGGGAGCTAGAAAAGCATGAGTTTCGGAAGAAGAAATTTCGGCAGTGATTGGTGGATTAGTTGAGGTATTCGGTATAAGGGATATAAGTTGGGAATGGTAGAGGGCTAAGGATGGATTTGGGAGAGAAAAGCATGGCAGAGGAGATCTTTATACAATAAAGCATGATAAGTTTGAATCCACATGAAGGTAAAGGAGTTTCTGGGTTTGGGAATGGTTTCTGGGAGAATGAGGGAATTGCTTGGGCTGTTAGCGGTTAGCTTGTGTTGCCCCTCCTCTCTCTGCCCCTCCACAGCAGCTATAACCATCGATTTATAGAGTGGTGGTGACTTAGGTCTGCTACTGTTCCAGAAATCTTTCTGCTGTAATCCCAGGAATTCTGCTGCTATAATCCCAGGAATCCTGCTGCTACTGTGACTCCAGAAATTCTGCTGCTGTAATTCCATGAATCGTGGTTCCAAGATTTGCTGCTGGAAAAAGGGGAGTGACGGGTAGAGAATTGGCTTGTGTGTAAAAGAAGGTGATATAGTACTTGAGATGTCTAGTTTAAGGAAAATAATTGAATATATTTGGTAAAGAGAAGTGTTTGTTGTAATTGAGTGGTTTTTGGGTTCTTTCTTCTTCACTTGCCCATAATCAGAATTGGGCTGTTGAGCTTGAATTTCGGTCCCCAAGTCCGAAATTACCAACAAGCCTAAAACTAATAATGGGCCTCATGCTTTTCCGTTACCTTCCACACCACACCCCCTCTTGCAAGCCCCAAATGCGTGAATGTGGCTGGGGTCCACATGCGTGGCATGATGATTGTCGTTATAATTTGCTTATTGGGCTCGAGAAATGAATTGGGCCTGATAGCTGGATTTTTGGGCATCAACATTAGTCCCCTTGATTATGTAGGCTACGCAATGACTATGAAATAGGCTACATAATCAGTAAGAAAGTAATCTAAGGTACGCATGAAAACCAAGTGTATAGAATCATGGAATTTGAGAGAGTTAGCCACATGAGAGTTTGAAGTACTTGCATGATTTGCATTACAGAAGAGTGCATGTGTTTACGAGGACAATGAACAAAATAAGTAAGCCTAAGATAACGAGAATGAGTTAAGTAAAAGTAAAATTGATAATGAATTAGAGTAAAACGAGAGTGAACTTGAACTCGAAAAACGGAAGGCCAATATGGTTAGAAGCCGCGTATATGTTTTGTAAAGCATGAGCATAACAATAAAAGTATTTGCAAAATAATTGACAAATGAAAAGAAAGTTAAAACGAAATAAGTAAGTATGTGTGTTAAACATGATATGTGGTTAGAGTAAAGTAGGATGTGCCTAATGAAAATAGAGAGCATAAAATTATTTATTTGCATTTGGCTTATAGATATGCTTGATGGTTTGTTTCGCATGGCGTGTGAGAAGTTCTATTTTCTTTGCTTGGCTTCTACATGCTTGATTATGTGTAGAATGAGTTGTTTTATGCTTGTCTTAAATTTGTTTGAGCTTGTGGCAACCATGCTTAGGCATGTGCATTGATAGTTTTGGCTTAATGTTGCCTTAATCATTTAGCGGACCAAGGGAGAGTGCGTGGACTTTGAAATGTACAGGCTTAGGAGAATAGGCTTGGCATGACTCTCATATGACCTATGATAGATGCACGACCCTAAGGAGGAGCTTGGCATGGCTTTGCATGTATGTTTGATGCTTGTATGCATAGTATCATGCTTGCTTGGGTTTTCTTTGCCTAGCATGAACTTGTTTAAAAGCTTGGCGTATTCCTCTTGGTCGTGGATCTACTTGGCTTGAGCATGAGCTTTGGCATGACCGTGAGCTTGGCATAAGCGCGAGCTTGGCATGAGCAGTGCTTGACATGAGCATTAACGTGAGCATGTGCTTGGCATGAGCATTGACGTGAGCATGTGCTTGGCATGAGCCTATGATGAGCACGAGCTTGGCATTGTGTTTAGCTTGGTGCGGCTCAGAGTATGCATTAGATTATTGTACTTATGACTTAGCATATGAATTAGTAATATGCATGAAAGTGTGATAAGTGTTCTCTTAAATATATTGAATGATTAAGAGAGTGTGCATGGGTATGAGCTTTAGGCGGTAAGCTGAGTACTCATGGCAAGTGCGGGCTTGAACTTTGAGTAATTGCTTGTTGCATTATGGAATTTTGAACAGATTGCTCATATTTATGACTTCCATTGGATTCATAAAGCATGATTCAATTATGTGCATGACTGAGGCGTGCAAATTTCAATTGACAAGTAAGTAGCTTCAATGTAGGTGTGGATCTTCACTGATTGCGGTGATCACCGCGGAAACTGATCGCCTTAATCGCATAGCCCCCAAGTGTCAAAGCATATTATTATGATATACTGGTTGTTTTAGAGTGTGATGATGAATACTGCCTTTTGCTTGGAATTGGCTTGACTGACCATTGATTACTTGCTCCAATGATTTTGACTTAATTGAGTATTGCTTGTTGCTTGATTGAGTATTGATTGCTTACTCAAATGGTTTTGGCTGGAGAAACAGGCACCAGAAATCCTTTGCGTGCAAATAGAGTTGTCCGTGCGTAGGACTTCATGTTGGCTAGCATACGCTGGTGACTCATTTGGTATTGCACACAAAGTAGCCTCGTTGGGATGATAGTACCTCCTCAAATAAATAAGTGATTAGCACAAGTGATTAGGACTTCATATAGTTTGAAATATTGAATGATAGCCATAAAGGACTGAATTGTTCGTGGGACTACGAAAAATGGTTAATCTTGTACATATGACAGAAGACTAATTTAGACGTGCTCAAAGATGAATCAAGAATTGATTATACAACAATAGTTATGGTTGACACACAACCCGCACTGATCACAAAGATTTTATGGCAATAGTAACAACAATTTTTTTTTTTTTTAGTATAACTTGGAGTAATATATAGAATTAATGATGTTGTTTGTTTGGTGCGGTGAGACCACATGTGAGTAAAGCAAATGCACTTGATTGATGTGCATAGGTGTGCAGCCGTGTGCTCTGCAAGGTATACATGTGCGGGGTAGTGTGTTATATTTAATTGAATATTGATAAGACAGGTGGCCTGTATGCCATAGTCATGTTTGACATGTATGCTCAAAGCTGATAATCAAAGAGGAATTATGCATGAATTGTATAATTGAATATTGCACAGGGGGCTTGGAGCATATGATGCTTCTGAACATATCTTTATTGACTGGAACTCAAGAATCAAGAGGCATGGGTAGTAGGCTCATGTACGAGCGTGCACTAATATAGGCATAGGAATATAAATATCATAGGTTTATGCAATATGCTTGAGCTTTAAAAAAATAAAAAATGATTATGGTGATGACCACCAACAAAGAATATGTGTCTATGTAACTATGCAAGCTAATACGTGATGTGCGATACATATGTTTCATGCTTGGTGAGTTGTCATAATGCATGTACATGCCAAAGGAATAATCAATTAATGACTATCATGGTATAATTTAGACTAAGAGGCTGAGATAGCTTAGCTTTGTTTTAGTTGCTGCGTTCTCAGTTTCCAGGAAATTGCAAGCACAGTGGGTGCCAAAAGTGGAGTTGCAGGGAGGAGCCACTGACTGCTCGATTTTTAGCTAGCAAAATTTTTATGGCTTAACAGGCCGACGTGCGTAATATTATTAGATACAGAGTAGTAGATGCTTGCTAGTGATGTGTGGGTAAGTGATGCGTGCTGCCATATGGCCCAAGCAAATAAATATAGACTTGCAGATTAGTATAAATCGAATTCATCAATGCTTGACATGCAAACCTCTGGTATACATTATATGTATGCGCACTACGTAGTGCTGAATGACCCATCATGTATAATTGAATATATATATTAGTTAAAGATCAACTAGCAAATCATGCTTATATATATAGTGCTACCAAGGTGTCAAGTGCATGGTCATGTTTTCAGCTGCAAATCAAGGGCGACGAAGGGTGCACAGATCCATTATATATAAGAAACAGAGAAAGCACCAAGATGGGCAAAGTAGAGGTGAGATATTAATTGAATTAATGTGTATAGACCACTTATCTTTGAATGGAGGCTATGGTTGCCATTAACTGGTAGCTGTCCAAGGAGGAGAGACTAGAGTCTGGAGCCGCTCATAAGTAGAAAGATCGGAGTACGTTGCCCATATATGAGACATCATGCCAGTTAGCGAGTACCAATAATGTAATTGTTTTGCTCGTATGAAAAAGTTTTCCCTTTGGGGTGATAGCGCCTCGCCAAAAATAAGTGATTAGCAGCTTATTCATGCGAAATTACATATATATGTCATGTAAATGTACTGAAGTATAGTATAATTATGACTTCATGACATTAATTGAAGTGTGAAGCAAAAAGTGAGAGCTGATCAATCTTTTGGTCACGGTATATGAAACTTAAATTGACATAAGAGGACATAATAATGTGTCTATGTGGCATACATGTCTTAATTAAAAAAAGAACATAATCATCACTTTTTCGGGGATAAAAGCGGACTAACAGCAAGGATTTGTAGAGCTTGATACTAGAACACGTACCAAACAGCTATATGTGTGCTAAGTGAGACTGATGAAAATGGTAACCTAGCATGTTGAATTATTCATGGCCATTAGGTAATCACTGGTCGTTAACAGGCATATATGCAGCAATAAAGAGAGAAGATACGCAATATAAGTATGTTGAATATGTGTCTCTAAGTTGAATTTCAATAGGCAATGAACTTAATGTGGGATTGATTTTCTACAATATACATGGGCACCAGAGCTTATAGTGCCAGATGTGTCAATCTCATAACACCATGCAATTGTAATTTCTATATCTATACAGAAAACTATAGTGGTTTTGTGACATTTGGTGTTTAACCCGAAGTGATTATGAGTCTTTTCATAGCAGCCACGTGCTCAAGAGTAGTAACTTGACACCTTCTATCAAGATTATGCCAAGAAGTGAGGTGTGTCAACTTGATAATTATAACCAGCAAGTAATATAAGCACATGTGAACTTTATGGCATTGTAGTTTACTATACTCGGAAATTGTGTAGTACCATTTATCAAGAGCATGCGGTGCAGGCACACAATAGGCATTGAAATAAAACAACTAGGTGTCTAGCAGAGAATATAGTGCATGTATCAAACAAGTTCTTATATGAACACACGACATCAGAACAAATTAGTGTATGTATGCATAACAATAATTATGTTATTTGGTGAAGGGCACGTGCTGGCACATATATTTAACTGGCAATGACTCTGAGATATATAAGTATGATTGCATATAGGAAAGGAACTTAGCTTTTCTTCTTCCTTCTCAAGGTGATCTGTTGCCGGGACTTAGCTTTTGTTTCTTCCTTCTCAAGGTGGTCTATTGCCGGGAGCACAAGTTTGTTGCCTAGCGTTTGGATGGCTGTCCACCAGAGCAACCTTGTTGCGTCTCCAAATAAAGAAGCTGCTTCAGATTGGACTTGGGTGAGTGATGTCGGGATGCCGGTATTTGCCAGATTGGGTCATCGGGATAAGCTGCCGAGAGGGAAAAGTGCTGCTGGGGAGCGAAGTTGATACCGAAAAGCAAAGCTGCTAGCAAGAGGAGCTGCTGAGATGGAGCATGGGTACCGAGATGTGAATGTGCCGGGAATTGGGTCACCGAGATGGTTGAGCTCCGTGAGGGAGTCGCCGCCAAGAGAGACAAGGGCACTGCGGGGTTGCCGACCATGGAGAGAGTATTTGAGATTTAGAGAGCACGAGTACCCAGTGAAGATCTGGGTGTCCAGATCGATTTTGGGTGACCTTGGCTCTGGCGTGGGCTCCCTCCAAGCATCATCGGTGATGTAGTGGTTAGGGCCGACCCACCGACGACTTGCATTCGTTGGAGAAGATGCACGAGGAGAGGGAAAAGACTCTGGGTGTCCAGAGAGAATTTCTATTGGTACTGTGTTTCGGCGCGTGACCTCACCTTCGACATCGTCGGACATCGCGGAGGCTAAGGTGGACTCGCCGGAGGCCTATGAGCGCGGTGGTAGTGGAGGTGAGTTGCAGTGGTGACCGGAAGTAGGTGATGAAGGAGAGAGAAAAAAGCCCAGATCCACTTTCTCTCTCCTCAAACTCTCTGTAAATTGCAACATTGATTACATCTTCAACAGGGTGTTTATAACTTGCTCCCAACATTGATTACCAAGATCAGAGATTAGCCCGGCATGCGTCCAGCAAGGAAGATGTTAGCTGCCGGAATAAGAAGTTAGCTGCTGGAATAATGGCCTAGTCCCCAGTGAAGTCGCCAAAAATGTGAGGGGCATTTTGATCGGAGTTGTACGGCAGTGAAAATTCATGGGTAAGGACCCAAGACTTTGCCCCTTCGTCTGAGTAAGCAGCAACTAGGCCCAGCCAACCTCAAAGGATAATAAATCCTAAGAAGAATGCTGTTGATTTCTTTCCAGCAGCTCCTCTCCATGTTCACGGCAGTGAATTAGTGTGCAATTTTAGTAAAGGCTTGGCAAGATGTGCGTGGTGTGGGAGCTAGAAAAGCATGAGTTTCGGAAGAAGAAATTTCGGCAGTGATTGGTGGATTAGTTGAGGTATTCGGTATAAGGGATATAAGTTGGGAATGGTAGAGGGCTAAGGATGGATTTGGGAGAGAAAAGCATGGCAGAGGAGATCTTTATACAATAAAGCATGATAAGTTTGAATCCACATGAAGGTAAAGGAGTTTCTGGGTTTGGGAATGGTTTCTGGGAGAATGAGGGAATTGCTTGGGCTGTTAGCGGTTAGCTTGTGTTGCCCCTCCTCTCTCTGCCCCTCCACAGCAGCTATAACCATCGATTTATAGAGTGGTGGTGACTTAGGTCTGCTACTGTTCCAGAAATCTTTCTGCTGTAATCCCAGGAATTCTGCTGCTATAATCCCAGGAATCCTGCTGCTACTGTGACTCCAGAAATTCTGCTGCTGTAATTCCATGAATCGTGGTTCCAAGATTTGCTGCTGGAAAAAGGGGAGTGATGGGTAGAGAATTGGCTTGTGTGTAAAAGAAGGTGATATAGTACTTGAGATGTCTAGTTTAAGGAAAATAATTGAATATATTTGGTAAAGAGAAGTTTTTGTTGTAATTGAGTGGTTTTTGGGTTCTTTCTTCTTCACTTGCCCATAATCAGAATTGGGCTGTTGAGCTTGAATTTCGGTCCACAAGTCCGAAATTACCAACAAGCCTAAAACTAATAATGGGCCTCATGCTTTTCCGTTACCTTCCACACCACACCCCCTCTTGCAAGCCCCAAATGCGTGAATGTGGCTGGGGTCCACATGCGTGGCATGATGATTGTCGTTATAATTTGCTTATTGAGCTCGAGAAATGAATTGGGCCTGATAGCTGGATTTTTGGGCATCAACACACTGTTACTTATGATCTAAACGAAAATCAAATGTGCATATTTGGTTAAAATTGAATGAATATATTTAAATTTCTTTGTAGTAAACTTGGAATGATATCTGTAGACATTGTTGATAGATAATTGGATACTTTATTCAACATTACTGTGATGTTGTGAATTGTTAATAGGTAATCCAACCAGATAATGAAATATCTAGGGAAAGCCTCTTTCAATTTTAAATATGAAGGAAAAAAGAATCAGTCATTGCATCAAAAACTACTTACACAGGTAAATAGTATGAAATGCTTGAAGCAAGTATTTAGATGGTCTTCCTCCTTATGGTCTTTTGAATATTGTCTTGACAGCTTCATATTGATACCTGTCATAGTACAAACAAAAAGAAAGCAAGTTGATAAAAACGAAAGCTGGAGTTAGGTACATAGTTAAGCATAGAAGTAAAGATGGTTAAAAACAACTGAACTGCTATAAACTAATATGAAATAAAGAAATAAAATAACAGGGTAACTGATAAACTGCATTCTTGATACACGACTATTACAAAAGTGAACTTGAATATAACTTACGATATAGAGCATGTCCTTCATCAGGGTGATTCAACTGTTAGAAAAGCATCAGTGCTTGAGGATATAATATCCAAAAGCAATAGGAAAAACTGCATTAATCCAGACATATGCCCCGTAGAAAAGAAGAATGGAGTCTGGTCTACAATGTTTAGAGCAGAAGCTGGGAAAAAGGGATAAATCAATAATGTCATTCAAGTAATTCAGAAGGCTCTCGGTCTTTTTTATTCAAATTTAAGACATAAACAATTTGAGTCAGAAAATTTGAGTGCTATGGATATGTGAGAAAGATAAGTGAGAAACGTTTTGACTATAAAGCAGCAAGTACGATTAAAAATCACAGCCAAATTGTTGGAGCAATTAAAAATAGACGAATATGATATGATAACGCAGGAATTAAACTAAGCACTGAATAAGAAAGTTGCTTGTCTTACCGATACACCAATGAAAGTGAGAACCCATGCTCTTGAAAGCAAATGTTCTGTACCAAAGAAATTTTAATAAGCAGTCATTACTTTAAAGTAGTGTAAGGATAAGATCATCTATCCCTTTGCAGCGAAATATATGCACTATTTTATATGTCTTCATTCCAGCAACTAAGACAATGAAGAAACAGGAATGACTTGTTTGAATTAAATCACAATTTACATGAATGCAGGCAAGGATAAGCTTCTATGCAAAGACAATGAAGTGAGAGTTTGAAAGTACCTTTTGTGATGTTTGTATTACAACAACTAACTCTTCTAATGAACCAACTGAATTAAAGTTGGAGAAGAGGGAACTTATGAGAAGAAAAAACACAGACCTATTTGCTAGCTTGTGTCTTATATTAAACTTTTGGGTTTTTGTCCATTTACACCATTTTTAGAGATTTTTTTCCCACTTACCCCACTAAGTTTTTTTAATTCCCTCTTACCCACAACACTCTAAGGAGATCTTCCCTAATACCCCATTAAGATTTTTTTTTTGTTTTTATTATTTTTTTAATACCATTTTACCCTCACCTTTGTTACTTAGAGAGAGAGAGAGAGAGAGAGAGAGAGAGAGAATGGAAGAGAGAGAAACCATAGGGGACTTCGCCGGAGTCTGATCACCGGCCGCCGGATTCCGGTCACAGCCGCCGGATTCCGGTCACCGGCAGCCGGATTCCGGCCAACTTCGCCGGATTCCGGTGAGCGGTCGTCGGAATCCGGTCACCGGCCGCCGGATTCCGATCACCGGCTACCACCCACCGGAAAGTTTTTTTGCCCCCAATAGACGACTATCAGCCATGTATTGCCCCCCAATAGACGTCTATTGCCCCAAATAGACGTCTATTGGCCCCCAATAGATGACTATCAGCCATGTATTGCCCCCCAATAGACGACTATCAGCCATGTTTTGCCCCCCAGTAGACGTCTATTGCCCCCCAATAGACATATATTGCCTCTCAATAGACGTCTCGATTACCGAAATGGGAACCAATCTTTTTAAAATTATACAAATAAAACTTTGATTAAAGAAAAAAAATGAGGAGATTACATTAATTCAAAACGTCTATTGCCCCCCAATAGACATATATTGCCCCCCAATAGACGTTTCGATCAACCATGTATTGCCCCCCAATAGACGTCTATTGCCCCCTAATAGAACTTTCGGTAGCAGGAATGAAAACTAATTTTTCTAAGATTAGACAAATAAAACTTTGATTAAAGAAAAAAATGAGGTAATTACATCAATTCAAAACATATATTGCCTTCCAATAGACGTCTATTGCCCCCTAATAGAACTTTTGGTAGCCGGAATAAGAACTAATTTTTCTAAGATTAGACAAATAAAACTTTGATTAAAGAAAAAAAATGAGGTAATTACATCAATTCAAAACATATATTGTCCCCCAATAGACGTCTATTGCCCCCCAATAGACATTCAAAATTTATTTTCTTTCCTTATGTCCCGTTACATTACTTGCATCTTTCTCTAACTCAAACTCCTCTAACTCTAAACCACCAGTATCATTAACCACTATCCCCACTACACCAACAACATCAAACTTCCCAGACTCCGAATCATTTGAACTAGTAACATTACCCAACAATGTGACCACTAAAGCTGAACCAGTATCAGCAGGTGAAAAGTAAACATTTTTACCAAAGGGAAGCTCAAAACACTGATTCACAACTACAATAACAATCGCCACACCGATTATCAACACCAGTCTCCGGATTTCAAAGTTGCATAGTCTCTGGGTTAGAGCAGCAACACCCATTTTTGTATGTACAATTCAAACAGCTGAAAAAAAAAAATCAAGACTTTACATCATTATTCCTCATTACATCTCCTAAATCTTAACCCATTTGCCAGACAAGGAATTATATTTAGCCAAATAAGAAAATCAAATGAAGAACTACTAGAGAGAGTACCTTGAAATGGGTTTTGGGTGAGCCCAGAAGAGACCTCATTACGTTTCTCGTCGGTGTTTGGAGCTCCGACTCCAAAGTAGTTGCATCTGGTCGAGTTGGTCCAAAGTAGATCATTCAATCAATCACAGCCTTAGAGACGACGACGCCGGTGATGCCGAAGACGAAGTCGTTGCTGGAAAACAACGGGGAAGAAGGCCGACGGAGGGATTAGTGCGGGGAAGAAAGTTCAGATCGGACTCGGAGCTTTTGTAATTAAGATCCTCCTCCTCCTCCTCGTCGACGACGTCCTTGCATAGAGAGATGGATCCTCGTCGTCGGCGTCGACGCCTCCTTGCAGAGAGAGAGATGGATCCTCGGGTCGTCGTCAACGTCCTTGCAGAGAAAGAGATCGGTGATGAGAGAGAGGGTCGTCGACGTCTTCCTTGCAGAGAGAGAGAGAGATCGATCGTCAACGGCGTCCTTGCAGAGAGAGAGTCGACGTCGTCCTTGCAGAGAGAGATTGATGAAGAGAGAGAGTCGGCGAGAGAGATAAGGGTGGCAACCTGTGATTTTTAATTTTTTGGAGCCTAAAATCGTCATTTAGCTATCAAGTGGGGTTAGTGGGAACAAAATTTTGTTGGTGGTGTAAGTGGGCTAATTTTAGTCTATTTTGGGGCTATGGGTCAAGGACCCTAAACTTTTTTGCTATGAAATAAGAAAAGCAAAATAAGTATCATAACTGCAAATTGTGTCTCGAAAGCTATGAAAACTCGAAATGGAAACTCAACGAAAATAAGGAAAGAAAAAGTATGAAGGCTTAAAGTATTGAAGGGTGTAGCAGCTTATAATGAGATGTAACATACTTAAATAAAAGAAAGGAATTATGTATCTAACTTCATATGCTGTTCAAATGGAAACCTGTTGAAGTCAATGTTAATCTGCAATGAAAAGAGAAAGTGAGAAAATATTTCATTCTTCTTAGAATTGTAATCTATCATTTATTAAGCTCCACACCAATATTAAAATCTGAAAAAATTAAATTGCTTACCAATTGATTGTTCTTGAAAAACAGAAGTTTGATTGCCTTTCAAAGCATCGTGTGTTTGTAGATACTTGGAAAAAAACTTTGTCTAGATCATTCATATATATATCAAACTGCACAATCAATGGAAGGAATAAATTGAAATAAAAAATTCAAAATGAACTGTATAATGAAGTTAGAAAGGGTGAAATGAGAAAGAGAAACTATAATACATTGTTGATAGAGTAAAAGAGTTTTTATATACATACATATCATTCAATTTTGAGTAACAATCAAGACAAAACATTCAACACCTAGGACAAAAGTTTCTATTATCAGAGTTAGATTCAAAAGATTTCATTTCAGTTTTGATTGTTCTGCAACATATTTGCTGGAGTTTAGTCAAAAGAGTTGTAACTCTAGCTAGTTATAGTAGTACAAAGTATTTTAACTTACCTGCGTTTGTCCAAAAAGTTAGATTATAGTAATTGCAGCTAGATAAAATGCGTTGAATGAGATTCATTTAGATGCATTCAAAACTGATCAGTATTAGCTGCATTTGTCAAAAAGTTAGATTACATTGATAGCAGCTAGACTAAATACATAGAAGGATAGACCAACTAAATTTGAACTTATCGCTCACTTATTTAAAGCGAGCTTATAACTATGCAAGTGTTGCCTCTAAAAATCACCTCGGCCTATACAGCCGAGGGATCAAGGAACAAATGTCCTTCTCGATGAATAGATGCAGAGCGTGCCAGCACACGGCCAGAAGGCCAAGTGTGCAACTGTAGGTGTAGTGGATGGATGTTGCCTCTGAAAATCACCTCAGCCTATACAGCCGAGGGATCAAGGAACAAATGTCCTTCTCGATGAATAGATGCGGAGCGTGCCAGCACACGGCCAGAAGGCCAAGTGTGCAACTGTAGGTGTAGTGGATGTAGATCTGACTTATCAAGTAGTTGTTAGCCGAGGAAGGAACTTATTCTCGGCTGCGGTTCGATACCTCTAGATTAAGGACTTGATGGCTGAAGGTCGGGTGAGTTAGGTGCGGTCGTGACAGTATGAGTAAATATAAGATTAATAGCTACTATGCGACAACGAACAGTAAATAGCACGATCAAACAAGTAAAGCATAAAGACAATAAGGAGCAAATAAAAGATAATAACAACGAAACTGAAATCTGGAATGGCTAAAAATTATCAACTATTGTTTGAAAGAAAACAAAGAGAACAATTCAAAATCGATACTAGGCTACAAGGAAAGTAAAGTAACTGAAATTGTAACTAGCAGAGCAAATTAACTAAGGAACAAGCGGAAATTCTACCTAAGCAAAAGGTAAGACAAAAACAAGAAAAGCTTGATGGCTTGAGTTTCTGGGGTTGTGTGTCCGTTGTCTTCTGTCGATGCTTCTATTTATATCGGCTACTTTGTGACTTGAACTGATCTCTTGACTCTTTGAAGTTGAGTGGAATTCGGCCTCCTCTTGGCTCAGTGACTCTATCTTGATTCGGCTTCAATACTTATCGTCGGCTGACTTGACGCTGGACTCTATCCGGATTGGCTTTGATGGACGTCATCAACGGCTGCAATTAATCTTGAAGTAGGCTATCTTGGATTGAACTCTCCTCATCGGCTAACATGAACTTCAAGTCGATTGAAATACTACTTGATCAAATTTCATCTTTATCGCTTATCGGCCTCTATGACAATCGGCCATTATCTTTCTAAGTTGAGTTCGGGTTGGAAACCAATTATGAGTATTGGCCAATGAGCTTTTAGACAATAAACCAATGACTACAGGCCGCCCGATAACCAATGGCCTAACTTTCGAAACCCTCTATCGGCCTAATTTTTTATGTGACTTGTCTTGGACCAAATGAATTGTCCAATTATTCATCGGCCAACATTTCTGGCAACCAGCCCAAATACTTGTTGAGCGGCTCATTGTAATTAGAAATCACTCAATAACTATATGCACATTAGCTACGTCCGAGTGGCCATGCAAATGTGGGTACAAACATTGCCCCCCCCCCCCCCCCCCCAAGTTTCTTAAGCATCGGCGAATGTCGCCGAGTGATTGAGAAATTTGAGTCATCTTGGCCCCCCGATCGACTTCTGAAAAACGCAGGTATATACATTATCCATGACCTCCCTGAAGGCTGGAACATACTTCCTTCGTCAAATGAGGTTTCAGGACATCAACTTGAGCGTTACGCCCTCTCTCAATAATTTAACGAACCAAATGTATTGGCCGAATGAGATTTCGGAAAATCGACTAAATTGGCGAACCAAATTTAATGGTCGAAATCCAAGTTGATAAGTTGGCCGCTATACCTATGCTCTAGTAAGTAAGTAACCAGACAACTTGAGAAAATGATATTTGAGTAGGGAAGGGAGTTGTTCGTTAGTAAGCCAAACCAAGTTAAGTAGGACAACACGGGAATATAACTTTTGGTGGTCAACAATTTAATACATACTTGGAAGCCAATGACTATTAATTTTCAAATCGGCCAACAGAAGAGCGAATAGGCATATCGGCAATCACTTTGAATAAGGCACATAATGTGTTTTTCCTTTAACATCCATAAAATTCTTTTTCATTTACAAGTTTTTATTCTTTTTATCGGATGTCCCCGAAAGGGACCTTTTTTTATTTTTATTTTTTTATAGAGAGAACTTCTTTTTTATTTTATTTTGAAAATTAGAAGAGTGAACTGAAAGAGTTTCTATTTTGGAGGGGCAAGCCTTTCGCACGTGTTCAAATTTTTGACACCGGGAATCACGCAAAAATCTACGCGCCTATTTGATTGGTAATAAATAAAATAAAACAAAACATAAAACCCCAATTAGGATGTTATTCCTTTTAGAGATTCCCTCTTTCTTCTTCTTCTCCCACTCTTTTAACTCTTCCATCTCTCGGAGATCGAAAGTCCAATGGAGTCTCTGACCCTCTTCTGTACTGGTGCTCTCCTTGCCGGTGGGCTCTACTGGTTCGTCTGCGTTCTCGGCCCAGCCGAGCGACAGGGCAAGCGGGCCGCAGATCTCTCCGGCGGCTCCATCTCTGCCGAAAATGTCCAAGACAGTTACAACCAGTACTGGTCTTTCTTCCGTCGCCCTAAACAGATCGAAGCCTCCGAGAAAGTTCCCGACTTCGTAGACACCTTTTACAACCTTGTCACCGATATTTACGAGTGGGGTTGGGGCCAGTCCTTCCACTTCTCCCCCTCCGTCGCCGGCAAGTCCCACAAGGATGCCACGCGCCTCCACGAGGAGATGGCTGTCGATCTCATTAGCGTCAAACCCGGAGCTCGAATCCTCGACGTCGGGTGCGGCGTTGGCGGGCCCATGCGCGCCATTGCGGCCCACTCGCGGGCGAACGTCGTGGGGATCACGATCAACGAGTACCAGGTGAAGAGGGCGCGTCTGCACAACAACAAGGCCGGGCTCGACTCACTCTGCCAGGTCGTGTGCGGCAACTTCCTCCAGATGCCGTTCCCGGAGAACAGCTTCGACGGCGCGTACTCGATCGAGGCGACGTGCCACGCGCCGAAGCTGGAGGAGGTGTACGCCGAGGTCTTTAGGGTTCTGAAGCCTGGAGCGCTGTACGCTTCGTACGAGTGGGTGACGACTGACAAGTACAACGGGGACGATGCGGAACACAGGGAGGTGATTCAGGGGATCGAGAGAGGCGACGCCTTGCCGGGGCTGAGGACCCACGTGGACATCGCCGAGGCGGCGAAGAAGGTGGGGTTTGAAGTGGTGAAGGAGAAGGATCTGGCAAAGCCTCCCAGTGAGCCGTGGTGGACTAGGTTGAAGATGGGCAGGATCGCCTACTGGCGCAACCACATTCTGGTCACCGTGCTCTCCTTCTTGGGAATTGCACCCAAAGGAACGGTGGATGTTCACGAGATGCTTTTTGTCACCGCTGACTATTTGACCAGAGGTGGAGAGACCGGAATCTTCACTCCGATGCATATGATCCTCTGCCGGAAGCCGGAATAATCTTCACCTGTCCAACCCCCTGTTATTTTAGTCCCTTTTTATTATTGTTTTCGGTCTTCCTAGACTGGTTTTTTCCTCTGCTTTTTGTTATTTTGACCGTCTAATCTATTGTCCCTCGTGTATTTCCCTTTTCGGAATTATTTGAATTTCGTGATTAGGATCTTCGCCTTCTTCACATTCTAATGTTCTGGTAGTAATAATGTAATTTTCGCTCTTAATTTTTGGTAGTTTTGTGTCTGTGATGTATCTGGACTATTGCTCTAAAGCATCAAATGTTCTAATCTGTAATAGATGCTTCGAATCTTTCTCTTTTTGGTAAATAAAAAAAAATCCATGCTTCGAATCTTTCTCTTTTTGGTAAATGAAAAAAAATCCGTCTTTTTTTTTTTGTAAATTAGTAATAATTGATCTGAGATTATGTTACAAAGCACGACATATTATCTTAATACAATTCGGAATCAAGATAATATGTTGTTCTCCAGAACATGGTCTCAGATCAATTGTTGGTAAGAAACTAGGCTAATTGGGGAAATTAAGATGCAATCTCCGTCAGGAAACTAGGCTAATTGAGGTAGAATTAATGTACGGCAGAAGTTCGGTTCTCTTCCACTTCCAACGTAATGCAAAAATAAACGGCTACGATGAATGGCTTAGGGTTAAGGACCTAAGGTGTAGGGAATAATGAGTGCAAGTGAGAGCATGTGATACACACATGTGAGGAGGTCAGGTAGCGATCACTGTGTCCTGCATGTTCTTCCCTGTGAGTTGGTAAGTTTGAGTTTGAGATGGAAGTGAGAAGGCGCCAAATGAATTAGTGTTGGCGACTTGGCGTTTTTTAAGTTTGTCCGTCATGTTGTGCGTGGGTTTTAGCCAAAAGGCCTTGAAACGTGCCGACTGATGGGGTCGTCCACTGGGGTTTGGATCTCTCAGCGATTGCTTTCTTTGTTCCCTACTCCTCTGTTTCGATGTTCGCCATCTGTAAATGTCTGTTTTTTTCTTTTTAATATCTCTGCCACCCTGTAACGTGCAACATATCAACTAATTTTTCTGCTACACAGGTGATGTTAAATATTTATGTATGTTATGCCAGTTTTAGGGTAAGGTGGCGAGAGATCTGAGATTTAATCTGAATAATGAATCATCTGAATGTTGTGCAGGCTTTCAGATGCCACAGCAGTCCAAGAACTATACTGAACCTTTGTTTGATTGAGCAAGGGGAAAAAAAAAAACTAAATAATAGACTGACAGCTGAAAAATATTCTCTAAACTCTAAAGTGCACAGTCTCTCACTGCTTTTGGGAGTGAAGATCAATCAATGTCCAGTGATTCGATCCATTGCCAGAGAACTATTAACAAGATTGGTAATTGAAGAAATAATAAAGGGCATCAACAACCCTTTCATTATAGAAAAAGAAAAAGTGGCTTCATCACATAATCACAGCACATGGCAAAAACTCATTGTTTTTTGTTTTTATGAATCTAAAGCACATAGGTAACCCAAAAACTGGAAAACAAAAACCCTTTCAGAAAACCCAGTTTTTCACTGTCCCATTCCAGTTGACCCAATTGCTATTCTCACTACAGGACTTGGCCCTCCAACACTTCAATTGCCTTCCATTGTCAAATTGCAAATGTAAAGGGTGGGTTCAAGTTCATCTTCTCACTTGAACTTTGAAAACCCAGATTCAAAGCTTTAATGTACATAAAACGCAGAAAATTATCTACCTGAAAAAAAAAAATCAATGGACAAAAGCAATTGAATGCAGATCACGACGGCGGCATTTGCATCGTCGTCGTTTATAAATAAATACACACACTTTCTTTAAAGAAGAACAGGAGAGCGAAAGGAAGGAAACATAGTGGCTCTGATAAAAAAAGAGGTAGTGTAGACCATTAAATTAGAGAGCCACATGTCTTAATCTAATTCAAAACTTAGGAAGCTCCGGTAAAAAAAAGAGATTAGGAGAGGATCTGCTCCCAAAATAATTTGCTGGGCTTCTCCTGAACTTGGAAGAGTATTGATGAGTGAATCAAGTGAAAGGACCCGAAAGATTGTGATTACTGAATTGGCAGGGGCATCTATACTTTTCTGATTGAGTGCCCATGTCAAGCATGAAATGATCTATTTGAATTAAAATGCACTACTTGTCACATCATTGTAGTGCCTTCTGATTGATTTTCACCTTGGAACATGGAACCATTTCAGATTGTTTGTGACTTTGGAGTTTTGTAGACTTTTTTAATAAGAAAATATTCCCCTTTAGGGTAACGGTGCCCGCACTTTGCTGTGATGTGAATCCCAACTATGATGTGTACTTATGTTTAGCCAATTGTGTTTCTGAAAACTTTGCATGCTATTAAGATCCAATGGCAAAGGTTAAAATACCAAATTGAATCCAGTGGGAACAACTCAGATAAAGTCATAGTGGATATCAAAGTGGAAATGAGACCATGAAAAAGATATCCCCATTGTTTTATGCAGAGCGTTGTAGTCATGTTAACCCTTTGAATTCATTGAAACTTTTCCGAGTACGTCCAAGCACAGTGCTAATGTTTTTCTGTACTATCAAAAAGCTACTGGTACAACAAATTATAAGCTGGTAAATCTTGTATACTCTGATATCTTCTAAAGATGGTTCTCTGTCCAACTGCGTCCGCGTTGCTTGCAGAACATTTTGAAGGATTCGAAGGCCCTATGATTAGTCATCTCGAGAGCTTATGAGAAGAAACAAAAAATTCAGCGTTTACCAAATTTAGGATTGAGGAATGCTAAGTTCTAATAATAATGAGAAAGAAACTGGAAAAAAAAAAAAAAAAAAAAAAAGAAAAAAAGAAGAAGGTTGCTTTGTGTTAGTTGAGATGGATGCATTCATAGCAAGCCACTGAGCGTAGACCATTTCGAAAGCTATACAGAACAGTACATTAGAAGCAGCTTCATCTTCTGCATGCAAATCATAAGTAATTAAACATAGTCGATCATCACCGCCTAATAGTGTGAGGTGTAAATTTGTTTACCTCCTAATAAAGTGCAAGAAATTTATACCGGGAAGACACCTTGGTCTTGCTGCAGGGTAACATGATGTCAATAAAATTTTAACCTACAAAGTTGTTTGTGTTATTAACATAATAGGAAAAGTCTAAGATGATAATTAAACTTGTTTACAAACCCGACCAAAGATCCTGATATGAGCATTTTAATGTGACGTTTTAAATGTTATTTCCTCATGTTTACTTAGTTATTTCCTTAAATAAATCCTTATTTTTTAAGAAACTTTCTATTTTTAGTAATTTTAATAAAAATTTATATTTTTAGGTCCTATGGAGCAAGTGGAGCAGAAATGAGCTTAAAGGAGAAAGTGAAGCAAGAAAACGTTGGAAATGGCTAAGGCCCAGTTTGGGATTGATTCCCAACCTGTTTTTGAGCCTAAAAGTGCTTTTAGGCCTAAATTTACCAAACACCATGTATGTCCTAAAGCTGATTTTGGGGGAAGTGAATTCTCCAAAAAGCTAGTTTCTGAGAAGCAACAAATTGCTGCTTTGCAAAATTGCTTATGCGAAACCTCTCCGAAAAAACATGGAGGGTTTAATGAAACTTACTGAACTGTCTATTTTGTCCTCGTTCTTTCCTAAAAATCACACTGAACCCAGTAACCTTATCGCTTCCCTTCATTGCAGATGGTTTCCTCTCTATCGTTCTCATCTCTTGCTCCTTTCTTTGCCGTCAAATCCCTAACCCTAATCCTCATTGGCACAAATTGGGAGAGAAGCCCTCTACTTCTCCTCCCTTCGTCTCTGAGAAGCATCATCATAAATACGAGAGGAGCTATTTTTGATTGTCTTCCCATCCTTCCCTCTCTACGGTCAACTATTCAAGCATTCTTCTGGTCTTCTTCAAATTCTTGGTAGTGCAGCATCGTTCTCCAATTCTAAAATGTAAGACCTCATACCAACTCTTTTTACAGAACTATCTTTGTCTGGTTTTAGATTTGAGATTTTTGTTCATAGATCTGTTTGGTAGATTTTGGGTGTATGCTCTGATCCATTGAAAACCATTGTTCTTCGATCTCTTGATGCATGTTTTGAATTATTAGATTGTCATACATCATTTTGCTACGATCCCCATGTCAGGACGCTTGTCTTCAAAAACTGGATATGGATGCTCCAAACCATTTATCAGATTGGTGGTTGTCTGTGTGTCACTTTGGTTGCATCTTACCTTTCTCAAAAGCACATTTCATTTTTATTTTTTAATCCAACTTAGATGAAATGAGGCTATGTCATTTTTTTTTTTTAGTAAAAAGGTCATCCATTCATTATAATTTAGCAAGCAGTACAAGACGACGTACCCCTAAGGGTCGTCATAAAACGTCGTTTACATAGCAAAAATCCTACTCTAAAGATAGAATAAGAAACCAAATACCCCAAGTACACCCACCTTTTAAAGTTAGGCACTTTTATTCTAAACAAGAACTAAGACCTCCGAAGGATTAAAAGAACAACAGAGGTAATAGCTCCTGCGACCTGAAGAAGAAATTAAATAGTACTAGGAGAAGAGGATGAAAACTCACCCTCAACTCCATCACCTTTTGTATCTAATGCCTCAACCGCAGCAATAACCGCGTCCTTGGACAAGCTACCTGCGGACTCATGCGCAGCACCAGAGTCATACTGACTCTTCCATTTGCGAGATTTCCTCACAAGCAGCTCCGGATCCAAATTCCTAACAGCCTTCGGCTTATTTTTACTACCCCGAGGACGACCCAACTTCTTCTTTTTCTTGGGCGAGATTATAAGCTGCCCATTTTTATGTTGTAAGACCAAAGCAATGTTTTCATCCACTCTGAGAGCAGGAGCTGGAAGCGACAACATCTTCTTACCCGCATTAAGCAAATCATATTTCGCTTTTCTCTTGGTACCAGCAGCAACCAAACTAGTCGAACCCAAATCAACCCCCGGCTTTAAGAGGCCTTTCTTCACTGTAGACCAACAGTTGGTTGGCAGGGTGGCTGACTTAGCACCACTTGGGAAGAGCTTCTGCCAATTCTTGAGCCAGCTGACCCCATTGTTCTCAATAAAACCTAAAGATGCACATATTGTACTTCCATCAATCTTGGAACCATGCAGCACGTCACTTCCTTGTGCCGCATGGGCTTCCATCACTCCCAGCAACTGGGAACCATGCAGCTCACCATCCGGTTGCACCTCCAGTTCCATAACCATTCCCCCAAGCTCAGCAGAAGGCATCGGTTCCGTCATAGGAGCTGGCATTGGTTCCAGAGGGAGAACACCCATGTCTAATGACAAACCGGCCATCGCCGCTGCTGGAGGCCCATTCTGAATTGCTTCCTTCTCTGTCAGCAAGAAACCATCACACCCTGAAGCCTCATGCTTGAATAAACCGCAATCCCTACAGAAACCCTTAACTTTCTCATAAATAAGAGTAATCTCAGGCTGCACCATGGGAGAGAATTCAAAGAGCATCCAAGTACGCACCCTCCGACGCGTATCCACCACTAATCGGATCCTCTGCTCCTCCTCCTTCCTACGAAGAGCCGATTGATCAAAACGAATAACCTGACCAACCGCAGATCCAATCAGGGTTAAGGTATGCTTGTTGCGAAGGGCCAATGGCAAACCCTGGACCGCAATCCAGGTCTCCATCTTCCACAGAGGAACCTTTTCCACTGAGCCAACGCCATCATACTCCCCTACTAACAGCATTGTGTTCCTGTAGAACCACGGCCCGCCATGCAGCGCTCTATTACGATAAGCTTCATGAGTGAATTGGAAAAGGAAGCGATCTCCGGCATCATGAACAGAAAGACCGGATTTGAGACGCCAGATCTAAGCAATGGTGCCCTTGAAACCAAGAAACCGCGACTTCGCCCCTAGCAGTTGCCCAACCATATACCAGTTGTTATCTTGCAGCGCTGCCCGCCCCGCCTCACCCAATGACACCCTGGCGGAATCAGCAGGAGGACAAACAGCCATAGTACCAGCAGGAGTCTGCATTAGAATCCAGAGAAAAGTTTTGGAGATTTTGGTCGAAGAAGATTTCTGCGAAAACCCTAGCAGAGCGAGCGGCTAGGTCAAAAAAATAAATGAGGCTGTGTCATAATCTGAGTGCTATTTAATAAGGCCAATTTCTGCAAAAGGAAGATCTTCATCTTATTGTCACTGACGTATTGACATTTTGATTCAAAAAGCAATGATGGGGTCCTTATTAGGAGGAAGCCTTTCCCTTTTTGGCTGGGTGTTAGTTTGAACCAAATTGTATATATGTGTTTGTTGAGTGTTTCTATTGGGACCTCCAAATCTACTCACTTGACTTCACTCTATTATGAATTATTAAATGACATATATAACCTACTATAAAATGACTATTAAGGACAATAATTATACAAAAAAAATATTATATTTATTTTATGTAGACTTTCCAATTCAATAATATTAGATTGTATTCTTTATTATTTTCCTTATCTATTTTTCATTTTTCAATTTCACTACATACTCATTAAAGCATTCATATATATATATATATATATATATTTAATAAGAATTAAAAATATTATTAAGATAATGTGACATAAAAATGTATGATATATTGATATATATGTTGAACGCATATTGGTGAGGGAAAACAAAATAAATCCTATTATAATTTATGACCTGAATCTAAATCAATCCATTATATTTGCAAAAAAAAAAAAAAAAAAAAACAGAGAGAGTAGTAGTTAAAAATAATAATATTTTAATAATTAATCATGAGGTACAAAAAGTAGAGAAAATAAATAAAGATTAAGAAAAAATGATTTCTTCATTTTCTTTAACAGCTAAAAAAAAAAAACACAGAATAGTTCATGTTATTTTCTTATTGATTATAAATTAATTTTTGAAACTCAATACCTTGTGTTTGATTTTTTTATATTTTATTGAAAAAGCAATTTAGGCATGTTGTTTGATTAAGGTATGTATATGTAGTTAAGATTTATAGAGTAATTAAATCATTGAAATGACAAAGTTTTTTATTTTAAAGATAATAATTTGTTTATGAGTGAGGTTATTTGAGGAACTTTAGTGAGGTATAGTGAGTAATTTTAGTATTTAAAAATTTGATTAGAGGTGTAAAAAGCAAAGAGGTCAAGTGAGTAAATTTGGAAGTTCCAATATAAAAACTCGTGTTTGTTTCATGTGAACCACTACTAGAATACCAGATGAAAGAAACGATTACAAATAGAGAAAGAATATTAATTTATTAGTCTTTTGATTACTTTCATTTTGTAGGCCATTTGAGCTTGACTATTGTTCTCACAATCAATGATCTTTCTCACGATATGAGCTTGACAAAGACACAACACGTGAATGCATGGCACGAGTATGAACATATATATGCCACAATTTGTGTAAACCTTAAAAGCAAAGCAATAGAGTATTTCAAAGACCATTCCGAATAACAATTTCATAAATAAAAATAATCCGATCAATTAATTTTAGTTAACTTTTCTATATTTGTTTTTATAAAGTTGTAAGAAAAATACAGTAAAATTTGCAGATTCGTACCAGCTGTTGGAGGTGATCATTACCATATGAACTTTATAGAGGAAATAATAATATGTTTGGGGTTTACCATTGTCTTTTTGGCTAACTGGGATACCATCATTTTTGAACTGAAGAATATATAGCTTTCCCCATTTTTGTGTTTACTGCTGTTACTTTTGTGGGCTGAGTTTCTATTTTTGGCTTGTTGTAATCATAAAATCAAATTGGTAAACCACTAATGGCTCTGTTAAAATGAGTAATGGCTATGTTATTTTTTATTTTTTTGGTTACCTCGCTAGCAATGAATAGCCTGTATTTGGAGTCTAATGTTTACTTTGTATGTTAATTTTTAGCAGGCTGTACTCGGGTGTTGTTGCTGGAGCTAGGGAGGCACTAGTAAGTGGAGTGCCCTCTTTATCTATTTTTCTGAAGTGGTGAGTTTTCAATCCCTTAGAATTGATGCTCAGTTGCTCTTTGCATATAAATATTTAGGTACAAAGTCAAAATTGAGAAAGGAAAAAAGTATTACACAATGATTATATGTGTCTTGCTTGATGTGTGTTCTAGGCCTTAAAATAAAGAATTCCTCGGCATAGCTACTAGTCAAGGCCAGACAATTTAGTGCAGATTTCCATTTCAAAGAAAACTACATTAAGAAGTTTTACTGCTTGAAAAGTGTCCAGAACTTTTATGAGTCATCTATATATTATTATACTTTTGATGTTTCTTGCAATTTTGATTGGTTTATAATTCTGGAAAGTATACAGTTGTTTTGTATGACTTCTCACTTGTTTACCATTTGCCTTTGTATGCAGAATATACTCCAGGAAACCCCAAAATAATGACAAAATGCTCTCATTGTTATCATCTTGGTTGTATATATGAGTGGATGGAGAGAAGTGAAAGTTGTCCTGTTTATAGCAAGGTAACATATTTTACCTTAAGCAGACTTTGTTCGTACTCATGAGTCATGATAATATTTCAGCAGTCATAGTTTCTAGTAGGCATGCATCTATATTATATTGTTATAATGTCCCATAAATATTTCTTAATTTCCCAGATATATCTTATATGGCCAAATAGTTTCTCAATTGTAGTTTAGTGTTATTTTGTTATATAATAGGGAAATTCCTTTGCCACAACATATGTGAAGGTTAAATTTAAAAATTGTCACTATATAGTTCGGTCCTGGAGTAGATCTTTCTTTGTCCCACCAACACAATACTCGAGCTACAAGATCAAGCAATTTGGTTTTATATTGTTGAAGATCTATGATTTCTGCTCAATCAAGGTACAATCAAGCAGGCAGATTTACTTGGAATCAGAATTGAAACTTTTACACTACCCTGCTATGTCTTGAAACTCTACCGATGTTCTGTAGTGTAGAGGGATGCATGCTGATATCAAGTATCAACTTTAGAAACTAAAAATGTTGTTTAAAGCTATATGTCTAGGGTTTCTTTTTATATCAAGATAGGAATGAAAAATGTCTTTATTCATGAATGCTTAGTGTCTAAACTCTAAACTGTGGAATTATCGTTTGGCTTTTGTAGGTCATGGCATTCAATGAAACTACTTAATCTTGATTGACGCGTCGTCGATGAATCCAGCAACATCAAGAAGATAGAATACTAAAGAAAGTGATGCCACTATGAATACCGCATGTTAAAAAAATTGTGTCATCGATAGTACATATAAACTTAATTTCTGATAACCGATGTTGTAAGTACAGTTTATCCAAATGTTTTTCTCCTTTGGAAATTTTTCTTTGGAAGAAAAAATGTGATAGTTCTTGCAATTTTACTTGCATTTGGCAAAAGTCATTTAAGTATCGCATTGCACTAGTAGAGAGAAAACTTTTTGTACAACTTATTTATGTTACCAGTATTCTTTCTCTGGGTGTTATTTTGCTGGTTGGTCTTTCAGCCTTTTATATAGATGGAATTTATGGCAGGTTTACTTACTTGGAATGGAAAATAATCATGAATCGGAGACAAGTGGAATGGGAGAAGAAAGGAATCGGTATTGATTCCGGAGGAATGATTCCTAAACCCATCTCCCCCCATCGTAATCGAATTCCTGAGTATTCAGGAATCGATTCCTGATAAGGAGGTGAGACCTACATCCATTCTGATTCCTTCATGTGTTAGTAAACGCATGAATTCTTTTACCCGGAATCATTCCGATTCCTTTATGTGTTAGTAAATGCAGGAATGTTTTTACCCCGTAATCATTCCCTTTCCTTCGAAGTAAGTAAACGTGCCCTAATACTCATTGATGCCCTCAAACCCTGTTTAAGTTGAAGTAAGGTTTTGCTCAGCAAAAGCTTGTTTCAGAGTCTTGGCAATCATTTTAGTCATTGTAATTTGGGTTATTTTTCATGCAAGCTCGGCGGTTACACTCATGTCCTCTACTTCGGTTTGCAATGAAGCCCAAATTCATAACTCTCAACTATGCAACAAATTTAATGTTCTACTCATTTACTATACCATAAAAGGGGTGGTTTTATACTTATATGAACAATGTTCTCCTTTACAAAATTTCTGTTTAATATTCTTGTTAGAGTGAATATATATCAAGGTCATATATGCAGACCTAATTACAATGCTAATTTACATTTTGGTTATACAACAAATGTACACTTAACATACAACAAATGACTTTCTAGAAAAGTTATGTTTACATGTACACAATTACATGAGAAATTTTTTTATTTGGTATGGTTACATAATCAAAAAACAAATTAAAATTATGTATTTTAGTAGCATATCTTAGCATGTATGCCCATTTTTGTAATTATACACAGCCAAAGCACTTTTACCTTGCAACTTACCAAACACCTAGAAATTGTTTTTCGTTCTCACAACACTTTTTAAAACAGTTTACCAAACACCTCAGCTGCTTCTTTTCACAGCAAGTTCGGAAGTGCTTCCTCTCATAGTAAGTTCGGAAGTGCTTCCTCTCACAGCACAGCAATCCCAAACTAGGCCTAAGGCAAGGCACAAGGGCTGCAAAATTTAGCTAAAATGAAGAAATGAAGTTATCCTGGTCCAACCAAGAAATCCTGATCCAGCTAGGAAATCCTGTTCATAATAGGAAATTTTGTCAAAGCAAGACTCCTGAGTTAACCAGGAAGCATGGTCGGAAAAATGAAGACAAATGGCGAAAAGAAAGGAGTCCTGAAGGCACTAGGAGACCACATGGCTTGAAGATGACGCAAGAAAGCTCAAAATTCTTCTAGAATAATTGTGATTTTCAGCAAAAAGGAAGAGACCGAAGTATACTAGGGTTTCTTGGACGCAAAAGGAGAGAATTTTAAGTGAAATAATTGTTTTTGCCGTGAGATAAATAAGGGGTGTAAAAAGTGACGTTTTTTGGACTAAAAATATGTCCAAATACGGTCCTGGAGAAATTCAAGGGATTGCAACAAGAAAATGTCCAAAACAAGTCCAGATTTATTCCTATTTCCTTGGCCAAAAAATGAAGGGAAAAATCAGATATATTCTTGGAAAATTCGGCAATAATATATTTTGAAGAATTATGGACTTTATTTTGGAGGCTTTTGATTGGTTGGACGACACAACAGGGCTTATGTGGCATTATTTGATTGGTTGAAGCTGTGTGGAGCAACCAGATAATTCCTTGGAAATTAAAAGAAGATTCATGAAGCCTTTGTCATTCCCTATATATACCCCCACCCTTTACACCACTTCTCCCATAACTCTAAACACTAAAAATTCTCTCCATTCTCTAGTCTTCAGAAGCTCTGCGTCTCAACCAAGGAGAAGAAGAAGTCATGCAATACATCAAGATCCTAGTCGCCATCCACCCTTGTGTCGTCCCTAGAAGATTGCTTGCTTTCAAGGATCTTCAAGTTCTTCGTCTCAAGGCTTTGTCATTCATCTTTCACGGTGTATTTCATACTTTCTTTTGTTTTCCTTTGTTTGATTCGTAGAGTTATGAATTCTAGTTAACATGACGTTAAGAGCAAAGTTTAAAACTCGTTTATATGTTTTGAAATAAAGTTGTGATTTCTATGTTGCTTATGTGAGATTGCTTGATTGATTTTGTTTTACAAAAAACTTTTATATGTATGTGTTCTTTTGTGGCCAACTTAAGATATATGCATGTAAATAGAGCTAGATTTAGGTAAATAATTCACCTAATTGTTTTGTGAACCTATTTCATAAGTAGTAAAGGCTTTGGACAAAAGTCGAGATCAATTAAGGAGGATTGCAAATAGATAAGCTTTCTCATACTAGGTTGTGCACTTTGGTTGACATATTTTCTTTGTTCTTAATGCGTTGAATGTGTTCTTAATTAGTTAGGTTTCTAAACTATGATTGCATGTTCAATAGAATTGAATTAGCTGCTTTAATTTCACTTAAATTAATTATTCAAGGAAAGTAAAATATGAGAAATCTTTTGTTTACTAACGTTTCACATGGTCAACTTTTTTCTCATGACATATATAATCAACTATAGGAATTGTAATTGGATTTCATGCATATGATTGTGATCTTGATTTTTGGTCCTTGCGTTCCACCCTTGTATATGTGTTTTAAGTTTTTACTTTTATTTATTTTAGTTTTTAATTTTATAATCTTAAAACCCCCTTATTTGTGTTTACTTGTATATATTTTTTTCTTTATTTTATTTCTTTTAGATTACTTTGTTTCTTTTGTATGTAATTTTGTAAATATAAAACTTTATGCTTTTATTAATTATTTACTTGTTTTTGCAATTACAGGTGTACCCTCAATCCCTGACTTGAACGATCATCCCTACTTATTCTATACTAAGAACTACATTTTGCAGGGTTAAATTGCGTGCTTGTTTTTAGCGTATCAGATCCAGCAATTGAATCAACATAAATGATATGTGTTGACACCTAAATTTCCACGAGTTCAAATTCTATGAGTGATAAGCGAAGAGGGCAAGTCATCAACTTTGTAACCTAATTGGGCCTTCAAGCAAGCCCATTTCACGTCAAAAGGAAGCTCTCTATTTAACAAGCGATATGAGAAGTCCAAATTCTCAAACGATTGACATGCATTTTCAAAGGAGCCAACACACTTATTTACCATGCAATACGTGTAGACTCAAGCTACGTTTAGACTCAAGCTACGTTTGGGGCTTATACGGGAAGGTGTGGTGTGGAAGGTAACGGATTCTGTGAGGCGTATTGTTAAGAGAATGCCCATCGACAATTTTGGGCTTGGGGACCAAAATTCATGCTTGAGGGGCTAAAATCTTAACAAAGGCTAATAGAGAGATGAAAGCAGGCCCAACAAAACCTAAAGCCCACTAGAGTTATATCTTTACCCAAAGTCCATTACAGCAGTTTCTAGCCCAAAGCCCGTTGAAACCATCTTCTTCCCCAAACCAAAAATATCGCTCTATCAAGGTTGCTGCTGGGATAAATGCTTCACCATTTCTGGCAAGAACCCAAAATCTATGGAGAAGCTTTGATTCATATACCTAGCAATCCCGTTTCAGTTTCCAATAGCCCTCAAACTTTGTGATTACAATTTACAATAGCAGAAAATAAGGGATTAGAATCCCTCAAAGATCACATCAGCACAAAATCTGGGATTGCCACCGTCCTATACCTATACCTATACCTATACCACCAACCTTCAGTCTTATATCTAGAGCAAGCTTTCATTGTTTTGGTTTCATGGAGAAAACAAAAATTGAAAACTTTAGGATTATCCCACCAAAACTAAGAATACCACTTCAAAACCTCCGGTTCTTAGCACGAATCTTTCCCTCCTATCTCCACTATAAAAAGTGGGTTCATCGATGTTGGAAGCAAGCCACAACAATCCAGAAACAGTAAGCAAGAGATCAAGCTCTATCTCTGAATCCCTAGCCATCAATTTCTCCCAATCAACCTTAACCCAAAACCCAATTGTCATGCCATTGCAAGAACTCTCTCTCTCTGCTAAACTCCCAGGCATCTAGCTCCCACACCATATCTACCTATAAGTTCTGTTCTTGTGAAATTAACTCCAATCATTGCTATTATCATCTAGTCCAATTCTGTTATCATCTAGTTCAATCGCTGCTGTTATTATCTAGTCCAATCACTGCTATTATATATCATCTAGCGGGTTGCAACGAAGTTGTTCTCAGGTCCAACCTTTGAACAATTTTGGGCCTCGTCTTGCTTAATCAAGAGGGTCTTGCTGCAAAAGGTCCAAAACACAAAATCACCCTCACAATATGTTTATGCCACCAACAACAAATGGGTATTCCTAATTAAGTTGCTTGACTCCCACCTTTCTTGAACAATAATCTCTGGAAAGATGCCTTCACTTTGAATTTTATAAAATGAGTATCAACTTATTTTTTATGCAATTCAGAAATAAGGAAGGTAAGAGCCACAAAATGAGATAGAGGCCTACATGGTGAGTCTCGTCGAAAGGTACTTGTAGTCCTTCTTGAAGCCTCAAAAGTCAATGCTCCTGTTAAGTTAAAAACACATTTTGAATCCCCAATGTCTTCACCAAATTACAAATGCAAAGCTTAGCAACAAAGCATGTACAACTTGCAAGTATGAAGTCTCTTTTGGTGGGATACTTGTGCTAATAAAGTATAACATTAAAACATATCCCTAGATGACCTTAATCCAGTGAACTCGTACGTTCCCATGTCATTTGATGCATTAACCCCTTACTCTTCTGAATGTTGTTTGTCTTCAATTCCTATTACGTAAATAACTGAAATCAAGTAAAACATATGTAATAATAAATCACAAACATTAAAGGAGTAATTTTTCACAATTTAAGTAGAGTCACTCCCACAGTCCCATCTACCTCTCACTCGATGCCTCGGAGATTTTCTCGCGCTGGCTTGGCATTCCGATCCATTCGCATTTGGATGGAATCGAGGATAACGGTCATTCCCCTTCTTCCTCTGGTTCTGGTACCCTCTCCACCCTCTTCATTGCCTCTTCCATCAATGATTGTACCCCCACCACCACCACCCCTCCGGTCAAGAAAACTCGCAGCAACTAGGCAATTATTTTGGCACTTTCCAGCTTCCTTGCGGTGATGATTGCCTTTGCAACACTTTCAAGCCAGTCTCTTGTAGGGGAAATTTAGAAAGCACGAGTTGCTAGGGAGATAATAGCAGACAACCTCATAGAGAGACAACAGCTTATCCAGGACTATGACCGGGCTAAGTGGTTATGGATCTTAAGACCGGTAAGCCCAATGTCAGATCCGCCCGCGCTTCCTAAGGCGACTGGTAAGGCTGTTTGCATTCTCACTCACTAGTTCAAGAGGGTTACTAATGCTTCTGTCACCAAGACCGCTACCACCACCGCTTGGTTTACTTGGTCGCTCTCGGTTTGATTTTCCTTTTTAATAGTAGACAGTATTACCATTATCTAATTTTGCATCACTTTGGCTGATATGGCTACTGGAAACTTAAACTAACCACCTAGTACTTTGGCTGATATTTTGTGTCATTTTGGCCGGTATGGCTAATGGAAATGTGAGATCTTGCCTAAAAAAAAAAGGGGGTCTGGATCAATGGACACACTATATTTGACACAAACTTTTACACTTTATGTGAGTCTTTAGATATAAAACTATTTAATGGTCCAGAATAGATATGACAAATGACATTGAATTAAATTTCTTCCCAAAAAATTAGATTAGTAATTATTTTCTATAAAGTAAATAAAATCAAAGGTTTGAAATGAGATTAGAACAAAGAGAGACGCCATGAAATTAAGGAGGAAGAACAGATGAAGAACTCATCTCTTGAACAAGAACGCCCAAAAGCCTTAAAATGATTAGGGATAACTACTGTTTAGTCCCTGAAGTATATTTTCTTCTTCGTTTCAGTCCATGACTTTATAATTTAATCCCAAAAGTCCCTGAACTCAAAATTTGAATGCCAACTAGTCCTTTTCGTATATTTCATCTGGTTGCTTGATGAGGTGTCAGTTTTATACTTGCCAGCTCAACACCATGTAAGAGACTGAATGTTGTGTAGTGATGAAAATGCCCCTGCTTCAGTTTCTTCCAAAATTTCCTCCAAAAATAGTAAGTTCGACTACCATAGCAAATCACGAACATGAAACAATCAAAAGCAAAGCAAAAAGAGCAAAGCCATCATGGGTGCACTTCGACAATCTGAGTAGCTCAATCTGAGCTAACAGAAATAGTGAGCAAGCATAAACTTGCAACCACTGTGAACGTTAAGCAGAACAGAGCACATCCCAATTCTCTCCTTAAGTCCGAAGTGCAGCATGGACCTGATCGAGATCAATTTTCTTCAACAACCAACAACAGATATTAAAATTGAAAAAACCAAAAGGAGTTCAAACCGCCACCATGAACAGTAGTATCACGGTGGCGATCTCTACCTGAAGTCACCAATTTATCCAACTCCACATAACAAGCTTTGCTACACATCAATTCATGTTCCAGGACGTCAGAAACGAAACCAAAACTCCAGAAGCGCCGCTGTGCATGCTAACCTCGATAATGGCCGAAACACCCAAAACACTCGTCCATCAAAACTCAAATCAAAACTGAAAACTAATTATACCAGTGTGTAGAGCACGAAGAAAGAATCAATTTTGGTACACTTCATACAGCCCCGACGTTCGTCGGAAGTTGCAGAACCACCGCCGAAGTACCCAAAACTTTCTAGCTTTGATTCTTCACCCTCATTCAATGTATGGGTGATCCATTAGGTACACGAGCTTCAAGTACAAATACGCCAGCCACGACCACACTCTTAGCGCCCTAAAAGGTTACAACACCAAACGCACTCTTCGATTTCTCGCCGGCGTCGATCTCCCTCTTGGCGGCTCCGGCCCCCCTGACACCATCAGGTACTCGTCTCTGATATATGTAATTATCTAAGTTTGCGTCAGAATTTAGCGATTAATTTATTGAATTTCTTGTTCTTGTTCTTATTCCCGATATTTTTCTCTCCCATCCTCTCTCCTCTATGAACCCAATACCATGAAATTTGCAGGTTGAAGAAATTCATGGTAATGAGAGGTGGTGGCAACTTGGAGAAGAGAAATGTCGTTGGTGGCGACTTGGGTTCGCTAGGTGCCAGAAAAGAGAGAAGTCAGACACCCAGAAAGGTTTGGGTGTCCAAAGCAGTTCTAAGTATTGTTTCGTCGGCGCGTAGTCATTTTCCTGCATCTCCGGACGATGTGGGAGCTGGGTTTGAGTCGCCAGAGACTGGTGGACACCGCGGTGGTGGAGGTGAGGCACGGTGCTGTCGAGATATTCACTGGTGGAGGAGAGAGAGAAATCTAGATCTACTTTCTCTCTCTTTGAGTTCTCTTAGGAGACTTTACCATTTTGGAGGAAATTTTGGAAGAAACTGAAGTAGGGACATTTTCGGCACTTTACAAAATCAATCTCTTACGTAGCGTTGAGCTGGCAAGTATAAAACTGACACCTCATCAAGCAGCTGGATGAAATAGACGGAAATGACCAGTTGGCATTCAAATTTTGAGTTAAGGGACTTTTGAGATTAAATTAGAAAGTCAGGGACTGAAACGAAGACGAAGGCATACTTCGGAGACTAAACAATAGTTAGCCCAAATAATTATATATATGCTAAAGTTGCTTATCAAAGGATATTTGAGGATTTTGGGCATTTGTTCAAGTTTTGTTCTTCCTATTTTCATGGTGTCTTTGTTTGTTCTGGATTCTAATCTGTCTCCACCTTTGATTTTATAAAAATAATTAATAATCTAATTTTATTTTATAATTTTGTTGGGAAGAAATTTAATTCCATGTCATTCCAAATACAAATACAATTAGATCAACTAGGTCCGACACTCCGACTACTTTTATTTTGAGCTAATTACATATAATGTCATTTTGGTGACTGTGTTTCTTTTTAAAGTTACCATTTTTTTCCCTCACTAAGACCACTAAAATATTAAAAGTTTCAATATTTACAAAATGACACTAAATTTTTAATTTGAATTAGATACTCCTTACTCCTCATATTTTTGCATGAAAAACAATTTAGTCCAAATTTTTCAAATTAAATAGTTTAGTCCTTATTCTTTCTATTTCTCACAAAACATGTCATAAAATGACTATTATACTCCTCACTTTTTTACTCTCTCTTCTCTCTCTCTCTCTCTCTCTCTCTCTATATATATATATATATATATATATAGTGTGTGTGTGTGGGTGTATATATATATATATATATCTCTATATATATAGACACACACACACACACATATATATAGTGTGTGTGTGTGGGTGTATCTATATATATATATATATAGTGTGTGTGTGTGTGTGAGGGAGAGAGGCAGAAAAAATAAAAAATAAAAAGAGAGAAAAATAAAAAATAAAAAGTGAGGGGTATAATAGTCATTTTAGGACCTGTTGTGTGAGAATTAAAAAAAATAAGGACTAAACTGTTTAGTTTTAAAATTTTGGACTAAACTGTTTTTCATGCAAAAATATGAGGAATAACGAGTATTTAGTCATTTTAATTTTGTTTATTACGAAACTGCTATGACATTTGAAAACTTAACCCATCTTTTCCATAAGCTACCGTTATTCTTCAGAAAAGCTATTGATTGTTTTTTTCCTTCTCAGAGAATCTATTGACATCTCTAAAAAATCTGCTCTCACCCAACAAATCAAAAAATTACTACTTCAACCCAAAAGAACTGACCCGTTTTCAAACCAAACCTGACCCGATAGTTCTTCGCCATCTGCAACTTTTTCGGTGGTGGCCCGTGTTAGTATTAGTTTACACATGCCAATCGATTATCCATCTTATCAACAATGACAATATGTTGGGCCTCAAAACTCTCATACATCTCCTATAGTCTTTTGCCATTTTTCGGTGACTCCGTCCATTTCTAGCATCTGTTCTAGTATGTAAATTGATATTCACGTCATGGTTTACATTTTTGGGGGGAGGTAGTGGGATTTTTGTCTCAATCTATGTGGCGACCCGAGAGAGGGGTCCCACAGCCCCGCGACCTCAAGTCAATCAG
Organism: Rosa lucieae; assembly: GCA_024704745.1. NCBI lineage: Eukaryota > Viridiplantae > Streptophyta > Magnoliopsida > Rosales > Rosaceae > Rosa > Rosa lucieae. Next base: position 202,971 of record CM045495.1, on the reverse strand, counting down.
AAATCGACATATCATGAATGACATCCCGATGACTCATCAACCAGAAACTGCAAGGCCTTTTGGGTTTAGTTTGGTAGTTTACAAAACATTTTCTTTGGGCAAATCATTCTAGCAACCGAACAACATATTTTCAAAAAAGGAATTTAAAGTGGGCTAAAGAATTGGGCTTACAATAGGAGCCCAATTTGGAAAATAATAAGTGAACTTCAAGTATGAAAGACGTACCCCAGGGTTACGGGCCTCTCAAAGTTTTTAAATAGCGAGTAGGTAACAAATAAAAAGTAAATAAATGACTTCAAAATCTGCTAAATGACCAAAACCTTATGTTGGTAAAATCTAAGTGAAATGTGTCAAGCCGGGCTGTGTGCCTCCCCTGTGCATTCGCCTGACCACATGCTCGAAATTTGCACACTGTTGTAGGGGTGAGCTATTGTGCTCGCATGCCCAGTAAGGGCCTACCCTACCATGCTAGGTTTGAAAATAATATACTTGAAAATATCCATTACATAATATTGTGCATGTTTATCGAAAATACTTAAAAAAAGAGGCAACCACAAACATTTATTCTCTCTTATAAAACATATGCAGCATGCTTCACACAACTTGGAGCTCCGAGATACTTACCTGCCGGCTACTCTAAAACAATAGGTGACCGGCTCGGTTCATCATCCTTCGAGAACGGCCAACTACTTTGTAGTGCCTGTGACTACAAGTAGCAAAAGTGTCAATTTCCTGGCCCTGAGTGTCCTATGACTGGTTCACCATCAGTACTTACCTTTCCTCGACACACATAGGAGCAGAGCCCCCTCCGAAGGTTCACGGTTATCGACACCGTGGGATGCCTAGGAATCAACGTGTCTAAGTCCCATTCACTTTCAGGTCACAAGTACATACATACAATGGGGTACAATATCTCAACATACAAGTCTAGCCTCAGTTTTCGCAATCAGCAATGATCAGTTATGGAAACGCGGATATCTCGAGGCATCAACTAATGAACAACCAAAAAGTACTTGCAGACAATATATTATTATACTAGAGCATTCCAAATATAGAAAAGTCTCTAACAAGGAAGGGGCAGTTCACCCTACCTGGATATGGAGTGCTCGTCCACGATTAGATTCGTTCTTGACTTTCAATGCTTCGTCCAGTTCCAAATGCACACACACGAGTCCTTTATAATAAAATTAACCAATGAGTAACTTGATCGACGTCATTAACTTAATGGGTTAAATACTGCTTACTCCCTATACTTTTAGGGTTTCATCGTTTCAGTCCCTGACCTTTGAATTTCACCTAAAAAGTCCTTGAACTCCCAATTTCTTCCTAATTAGTCCCTGCCGTCAAAAACTCTGTTATCTTCCCCTAAAAAAGTCTATTATACCCTCAATTACTTCCAAAAAAAAAAATTCTCTTCCTCTATTTTTGTATTTTTTTAAATTTTTTTTTCTTTTTACCTCTTCTTCTTCCGGCTTTCTCGCATCCTTTTGTTCATCTCTTCATCAAGATGATTCCAATCCACACACCTTCAAGAGGTGAAATGAAAAAAAGAAATAAAAGAGAGAGAAAAATAAATTTAAAAAAAATAAATAAAAGTGAGGGCATAATAGGCATTTTTGACAAATTTAACAGAAAATTTTGATGGCAGGGACCAATTGGGAGAAAATTGAGAGTTCAGGGACTTTTTAGATGAAATTCGAAGGTCAGGGACTGAAACGATGAAACCCTATAAGTATAGAGAGTAAACAGTATTTAATCCTAACTTAATTAACCGAGCACCTTAAACATTCACTTAATTCTCTTAAAGCCCAACGAATTATTCTTTAATGGAACAATGATCTAGAACTTATGTTTGTAGAGATCTTCCTTTAATAGATAAAACCTATTATCCATTCCCAAATAATCCAAATTATCGACGTAGCATTTGAATCATTCGGGATATGGCGATTATACTTGGCACTTTCACCTTCATTTGTTTAGCATTTTTACTTTAAGAAAACAAATCACAATTACTATTCCAAATGGATTACGATTTTGGGATATGGTAGCTTTAAAGTACTTCACTTGTAATTTACTTCATTTATCGAGATTGAATGTCCTAATTTCACTTAACTGCATAAAGGTCACCAAATTAACCATTCTTTGCCTACCTTGTATTTACGACAAATACACAAACAGATCACAAGCATCTTTAGTGATCACAAAGTCACCACAGATGCCATACCAAACGTTTAAATCACCATATCACCATTTTCACTCTTTTTCATTCATAAGGCAACAAACAATTTTATGTTGATTTTAACAACTTCACTTTCTAAAATAACTCCAACACACCCATTTACAACAATCAGAAATAGAACACCATCAATTTCACAATTCAGAATAAACGGGTCCTTACCATTCTTCGTTTCCAAATTAGAAATTAAGTCGTCGCTACAATAGTTTTAACACTTATCGATCATAACAAAATTAACAACCCATCTCTTCGCCAATACTTGTATTCAAAACAGAACTTGTGAGTACTCCTTACCCTTTTTCGGTCTCAATCAAAACCGACGCAGTAGCTTCCTCCTTTCCAAAACTCCAAAAATGCAGAAATCCGTAAACCTCAATTCCAAATTAAACGGTAGTGGGTTAGGATTTCTCAATCCACATCGAAAATTGGGGTTTTAACTAAGAGAGGGTAAAATGATTACCTAATCGAAACTATCTGGAAATCCGGCATCCATGAGCGGAGGAGCTGTGGTGGTTCACGCGCTAGCGGCGGCGAGTGTGGAGGCTCTGGTGGGAATCGGAGGTCAAAACTAGGAGGCTTTAGAGGATCATAAGGTGTTGATTCTATCCTTGGAGGTGACTTCGCTCCTTTCAAATTGGGGGCTGATAAATGAAGACATGCAGAGCAAATGTTTCCGGCGAGCTCGTACAGCGTTTTCCGACGTCGGAGTTTGAGGCCACGGTTTGGGTTTTGCTCTCTAGGACCTGGTGCTTCGATTCATGTTAGTGGTGGTTTGAATCGATGACTGGAAGTCAGAGGACTAGGGGAGGCAGTAGCGTCGCGACTTTGGTGGTCGTGGGTGGAAGCCGGAGGCGGTGCATGTTGACGGCGAGCCTCGGGTTTTGGTTGGGTTTAGGTGTCGTGTTGAATGGTGGTGGTGGTGGTGACGTTGTGTGGTGGCTGGAGATGGTGTTCTCCGATGGTTGCAGAGGGAAGAAGAAGAGAAGGATAGGGGACGAGGAAAGAGAGAGAGGGACGCGGCAGAGAGAGGAGAGAGGAGAGAGGAAGAGAATGAGATTCTAGCTAATTGCATATGTCTGTGAAATACCCATTTTGCCCTTGCAACGAGTTACGAAACTCTCCTAGCTAATTGCTTTTGGTTTTGGGCTCGTAACTTTTCTTTTATTTGTTTTTCGTTGGAAACTTCCTAAGTTTAAGTTATTTCTCGACTTCGTCCTACGCCCAAAACTCGATCTCGTAAAAACTGAAAATCCAAAACTTTGTTACAACTCAATTTATAGTCTTTAAAACTTCAACAAACAGTCGCCTCACTAAACTTCTATAACCTTCTAGGCCCAAATGAAAGAATCTCGACCCAAACTTAAATCATAAGGTCCAGTAGGTGGTCTCAACACTAAAACAATCTCCGAAATTGATTTATTCACTTAAATCACCTTGTGAACATCTTGTCGGCAAAAAAAATTACCATAAAAAATTAAACAAAAGTTTCGGGGGCTCACAATCTAGGCACTCTATGCGCCCTAGTCAGGTTTAACTTTATTTTTGTGTACATTGTTCTCAACTTGTTAGTTTGTTTCACACTTATAGTCTCGTTTAAGCATAAGCGAGTTCAGTAGACACTGTAGACTTAATGATCAATGTTGTTCAAGTTCTTGTTGCTTGATCTAGAGACTTAGGGCTAGTTTGGGATTGTTATGACTTTTAAAAAAATCTGTTGCTGCTGTGTTGTGAGAATAATTAGTTGTGAATTAAAACAGTTTCGTGTTTGGTAAATAATATTTTTAAAAGTGTTGTCAATACATAAAACAACTTCAGAGCGTGTTTTGACCCACAACAGCTTCCAAAAGCAACATTTAGGCTGCTTTTAAAATCTGCTACCAGTGACCTATAATTTTCAATTAAAACTGCTTTTTATTTATTTACCAAACACAATAAAATCTAAAATTTTAAATAAATAATAATTTTTTTTAAAGCGAAACAATCTCAAACAGGACCTTATTCCATGTCAGAAGTCGATATAATTCGCCATTTTTGGATGGTATCGATAATAGTTTTCTTTTATCTCAAAATTTTTTTATTTGTATTTTTTGTTTATTTTTATTTTTTCTGACTTGTTGGGTAAGTATACTGCTGTGGAGAACCTATTTAGTATTTATAAAAAATTCGGGGGCTTTAGAAAGTAAAAGAAAAGAAAGAAAAGAAAGAAAAGCCCAGCAGACTCCCACTACTGCTCTTCTCTCTCTCTCTCCGTCTCCTCTATCATTCTACTCTTGCTGCTTCTTAGGGTTTCGAATCTCCCAAATCGATTGAACCCAATTCGAATCCTACCCAAGGCTCCTGCAATCGGTCCCTTTCAGTCCAGCAATGGCGACCTTAGTGAGCTCGGCAGGTGGTCTACTTGCCATGCTGAACGAGTCCCGTCCTGAGCTAAAGCTCTACGCTTTGTCCAACCTCAACAAATTGGTTGATGGGTTTTGGCCCGAGATCTCCACCAGCGTCCCCATCATGTACTTTCTCTCTCTCTTCCTGCTCCGTTTTCTCTTCTTTTCCTGAAATTAGGGTTGCGTTTTCCTTTTTCTTAATCTGTTTGATAGATGAGGAATCAGCTTGATAAACTCTAGATTGAAATTCTGTGGAAGATTTGAACTTGGCTAAGGGAATTAGGTTTCTTCATGTAATTGTTTCGATTTTGTTGCGTATTGTGGAGTGTTGAGTAATTGAGGATATGTAAGATTGGGAATTTTGTGCATATGCTGTAATTTAGTGTTTTTCGGCTTGCACCGAAAGAGGATTTCTATGCATGTATTTCAAAGATAATGGTGAAGATAAGAATGCAGATGGGGGTTTATGGTATTTCTGAATCCCTGAGATGCAACAAATGCTATGATGCAATTTGGATTTCCTTTACGAATATTGAATGTCTTAGGTATTTAAGAAAAGGACACTACTTGGGGATATTTATCGGGCTATGCTTTCTCAAAGCTTTACCTGACAGCTGCTTTAGGATTGGTCATGACTTTAGGTGTCAGTGTCTGGTGCAACTGTAAGGGGCTGTCCTTATTTGACATCTTCTATTCATTCCGCCTAGATTAGTGGAGGCCTCTCCTGAATCTGAATTCTAGAAATATATGCTTGGAATAACTGGATTAGGTGCATAAGATTCACAAATAGTTAGACGCAAGAACCTTGCATCATCTCCTTCTGAATCTATTCGACGAGGGCTATATATCAGAAATCATAGTTTGATGGTATTTGCACTCTATATTTGTTACGTCTGGTATGTAAACTCTAAAATATGCATTTAGAAGTATGTTTTTCTTTTTCTTTCCCGGAAACATATAAATAGAAGACTTCATGAGGGAGAAAAATAATGGGATTGTGCAGTGAAACTGGAAGGAGTTACTAGGTTGTAGTTGTACAGGTGGTTTTGATGAAAATTTGTTGAGATATGTTACTTGGATGTCTGTTTTTCGTTTTTGAAGTTAGCTGTGGGTAGTTGGACACGGTCTGTGGATTGTTTGCTCTAGAACTTCTTTGTCTTTTTTTCATAGCTAAAATTATGACAATGCATTTTGAGTTACAAATAGTTCAGTTATAAGGAGAGTATCAGATATGGTGATAACTAGAAATGAAGCCATGCTTGGCAAGGATGCAAGATACCTGTTGCATTGTAAAAAAGATTGGTGTCTTGTGTTTAAAATGTTGCAAGAGTATTTGATGCCAGATAATAAGCGCGATTTAGTTCAGAATCTAAGAGCTGCCTTCAGCCAAAACAATAAAGTTCTTTCTAATTCGAATAGAACTGCTGTATATGTCTGAAAAGTGCGTCTCTGTGATTTTCACTGTTGATCTCTCTCTTTTGCTCCTATTATGTTGAGGTGCATTTAACAGATGGATGGGCAATTTTTTGTCTGTTTTATTACTACAAGTTTTTTTATTTTTTATTTTTGCTAGTGTGCCTTCATAACCTAAGCTATCCTCTCGTTCAAAATATGAGATTTTGAATACATTCAGTTATGCTTCTTCAAATGCTTATATGTATGTCATTGTTTTTCAGAGAAAGTTTGTATGAAGATGAAGAGTTTGGTCAGCATCAAAGACAACTGGCTGCATTGCTTGTTTCAAAGGTAAAAGTTTACCCTGTTTTCTGTCAAAACTAATTTTGGTTGCAAATATATAAGGTCAGGAGACCACTTAACACCACTAAATCCTGTTGGCTGAATAGCTTTCAGTTTGCGTTTTTGCTATGTGACATTCTAGAAATTATGAAAACAGTAGTGAACTAGTAATACAAATTAAAAACTGCTACCTGCAAATTTGTCAGGCAGATGTCAAGTCTCTTTCGTCACTAGTGGGTGTAGATTTCCTACTTTCTTCTTGACTATGCAGGTTTCACTACTTTGATTTTTCTTCGCAAGGCTTATGTTTTTCCTCACCCTCAGGTTTTCTACTATTTGGGTGAACTTAATGACTCACTGTCCTATGCCCTTGGAGCTGGATCCTTATTTGACGTGTCAGAAGATTCTTATTATATTCATACTCTTCTTGGTAAGAACACTTATTTTTACATTGATATAAAAACACTGTATGATCACTCTTAGGTATTAGCTGTGTCTTAGAAATATGGTTTATGCCATTATTAATCTATAACATCATTTCTGATATAGTACTGTTAGAACTTAGAAGTGAACTAGTTATATGGAAGTTGAAAGAGTATATATGTGACATGTTTTGTTGTTTGCTCCTCTTCTCAGCTAAAGCTATTGATGAGTATGCCAGTCTTAAGTCTAAGGCAGCAGAATCAAATGCTGAAGCAGCAAATGTGGATCCTAGGTTGGAGGCTATTGTGGAGAGAATGCTGAACAAGTATGGAAGCTTATATGCTTTTAAATGTAAAATTTGTTCTTTTAGCTTTCTGACCATTTTTTCATGTCAGGTGTATCCTGGATGGGAAATATCAACAAGCTATGGGGATTGCAATTGAATGTCGAAGACTGGATAAACTTGAGGAAGCAATCATAAAGAGTGATAATGTTCAAGGAACCCTGTCATATTGCATCAATGTCTCTCATTCATATATTAATCTTAGAGAATACAGACGTGAGGTAAGGCTTTGCTCAATCACTCATGATATGATGGCATGTATGATTTTGATACTTGCGACTTGGTATCTGTTTATTTAATCATTTTGTTGCTTAAATTTTTAAATATTTATGCTGTCCATGTCCAAGATAATTTTTACAAATGCAGTGATACAGTAACAAAATGATAAACACATGTACTCTTTAACTGATATGCTTCTTTTTCTTTTATTTTTATTTTTGAATTTTATTTTCCTTTTGGTTCTTGCTATAGAACAATGAGGTATAGATAGCTTAGTCATGCTCTTACAGTTTCATTTTCTAGTTTATATGTACCTCCTCTACAGTAATTTTCATGTTTGAGAGAATTGTAACCCTTAAGGTTTTATATATTAAAATAAGAGTTAGATTGCTGCTGTTTTGATATGGTCTCTTGGGGTTCCAGTGTAGTTCAATTTTTGAAAGAGAAGGCTTGTTTTTAAACAAGACTGAATAATTTGACCGACATGTTGAATGGGTGCTTTGCTATAATTTTGGCTGTTCTCGGTTGAAGTATTATTGTTATGTATACTAAAGATTTTGGAGTACTTTGTTCCGACACCTTGGTTGTGCCTAATCACTTATGATCTCTCCATGATAGTTTTATTAAACAAAATTGACTGAGGTGTTCTGGTTTATGGGTGCACATATATGCTGGATTAGAGGTGTTTACTCACATCTGTTTTCTTGATTTCTTGCTCTAATTAAGTTATTTAATGTCAAAGTAAGAAGGTGATATTGTTAATTTGGAACTAAAACCAAATACTTTCAGACAATTTTGTTTGAAAGTACTGTTTGTTGTTTATGTCACTGCCCTTTTATCACGCTTATTAAGGTTTTTCTTTCTATACATGCATGCTGCTATTATCATTGATTAAAGATAGTCATGGTCTGTGAAAATATATTTTATCAAGGGGAGTGACAGACATCTCCTTTGGTTCTCTGTGCAGGTGCTTCGTCTTCTTGTCAGAGTGTATCAAAAGCTGCCTTCTCCAGATTACTTGAGCATTTGTCAGTGTCTCATGTTCTTGGATGAACCAGAAGGTGTTGCAACCATATTGGAGAAGCTCCTGCGCTCTGAAAACAAGGAAGATGCACTTTTGGCATTTCAAATAGCCTTTGACCTTGTTGAGAATGAGCACCAAGCTTTTCTCTTAAATGTAAGAAATCGCCTTCCAGCTCCCAAGACTAAAACCTCAGAGCCGGTGCAACCAGAATCCAGTGAAGCTGCACAAAATGAAGGTTCTGCTCCAGGGGATGTTCAAATGACAGATGGAAGTTCTACTACCAGTGTGACTGTTCCTGAAGATCCAAGTGAAGTGATGTATTCCGAGAGACTGACAAAAATCAAAGGAATTTTGTCCGGAGAGACGTCAATAAAGTTGACCTTACAATTTCTGTACAGCCATAACAAGTGAGTCTGCTCTATACTTTCCACTTATCTCTCTTTCCATTCCTTCCGAAATTGAGTGGTGGAGAAGTGCTTACACTGTTTTCTGTTACTTGCTTATAGGTCCGATCTGCTTATTCTGAAGACAATAAAGCAGTCTGTTGAGATGAGAAATAGTGTATGCCATAGTGCAACAATTTATGCAAATGCAATTATGCACGCTGGAACAACTGTGGATACATTTCTGAGGGAGAATCTGGTGAGAACCAGAGATCTTGATTTTCCCTTTACCACCCTTTGCATTTGATCACTTTTGCTGACAACATTCTTTCTTCCAATCCCCAGGACTGGTTAAGCAGAGCCACTAATTGGGCAAAATTCAGTGCAACAGCGGGGCTAGGTGTTATTCACAGAGGCCACTTGCAGCAGGGAAGATCTCTGATGGCACCTTACTTGCCTCAGGGTGGGGCTGGTGGTGGTGGAAGTCCGTACTCGGAAGGTGGTGCTCTGTATGCTCTGGGACTCATTCATGCCAACCATGGCGAGGGCATCAAACAGTTCCTTCGTGATAGCCTACGCAGTACTAATGTGGAGGTGTGCGCTATATAAATTGTTGATTACATCCATGTGTGCATAATTTTATAACCAAATCTTTCTAATGAGTTCCTTCGATGCAGGTTATTCAACATGGGGCGTGCTTGGGTCTTGGCTTGTCAGCTTTAGGAACTGCTGATGAAGAGATTTATGATGACATTAAAAGTGTGCTGTATACTGACAGTGCTGTTGCTGGTGAAGCAGCTGGTATTAGTATGGGTTTACTCATGGTTGGAACTGCAAGTGAGAAGGCTAGTGAAATGCTCGCATATGCACATGAGACACAACACGAAAAGATCATCAGGTATAGACAATTGCCTGACCTTGTTGATTCTGCCTTCATTGGAGTCTTTTAATAAATATGTAATACATTGAGGAAAGTTGTCTCTGGTAATAACACTTTATGCTTTTCTAACTGTGAATTGTATGTTATAGAGGGTTGGCATTGGGGATTGCCCTGACGGTATATGGAAGAGAAGAGGAAGCAGACACGCTAATTGAACAGATGACAAGAGATCAAGACCCCATATTGCGTTATGGTGGTATGTATGCATTGGCATTGGCCTATAGTGGGACAGCAAACAACAAAGCTATTCGCCAGCTGCTGCATTTTGCTGTGTCAGATGTGAGTGATGATGTTAGGAGAACTGCTGTTCTAGCCCTTGGTTTTGTCTTGTACTCTGAGCCAGAGCAGGTAAGTATTTGCCAAAGAAATTATGTGTTACTTGCTGCCTTTTTATTTTATGTTTTATTTTTTTATAAGTTGGTCTTTTATCTCTTAAATTGCTCCGGTAAACTGCAGACGCCTCGTATTGTCTCCCTGCTATCTGAGTCCTACAACCCACATGTTCGATATGGTGCTGCTCTTGCAGTTGGAATTTCGTGTGCTGGTACTGGCTTGAGTGAGGCCATATCTTTGTTAGAGCCTCTGACTTCAGATGTTGTTGATTTTGTGCGCCAAGGTGCCCTCATTGCAATGGCTATGGTCATGGTCCAGATTAGTGAAGCTAGTGATTCTCGAGTTGGAGCTTTTAGGTACTGTGCTTATTGGATTTTGCAACATTTACAAGCTCCTCTCTCTCTCTCTCTTTCCATATATATACATATATATTTGTGTGTGGGTGGATGTGTTTATATGTATATATCTATATATGTGGGTGTGGGTGTGGGTGTGGGTGTGGGTTTCTATAGATTTTTTAACTAATGTTTTCTACAGCACATATATATAGGTGATGCCAACTCATACTTCTCGTGATCATTTTTTTTTATATAGGCGGCAATTGGAGAAAATAATTCTTGATAAGCATGAGGATACCATGAGCAAAATGGGAGCAATCTTGGCCTCTGGAATTCTTGACGCTGGCGGAAGGAATGTGACAATAAGACTGCTTTCTAAGACAAAACATGATAAAGTCACTGCAGTGGTTGGCCTTGCTGTTTTCAGCCAATTTTGGTACTGGTATCCCCTCATATATTTCTTGAGCTTGGCATTCTCACCAACAGCTTTTATAGGATTGAACTATGACCTTAAAGTTCCGAAGTTTCAGTTCCTGTCATATGCAAAACCTTCTCTGTTTGAATATCCTAAACCGACCACTGTGGCAACCACTACATCGGCCGTGAAACTCCCCACTGCTGTTCTGTCAACATCAGCAAAGGCCACCAAAGCTAGGGCCAAGAAAGAAGCTGCAGATCAGAAGGCCAATCCTGAAAAGACAAATCCTGGGGGAGAGACATCTTCAGGAAAGGGAAAATCTTCTAGTGAGAAAGATGGGGATTCAATGCAGGTAACCAAAATGGGCATAATAATTCCAGCATTTTCTGTACTTACTCCTTTCTGTTTTTGTCCGCATTTACTTGAGAGATTGCTCTCAATTTACTGTTGTTCTCTTCATTGAAAAATATTAAGGGGGGGAAAAAGTACCGATTTTAAAAGATTGCTCTAGCTTGTTTTAACTGTTGCATAACTATTTCACCAATGTTTTTGATGTATACACATAAAGATGGTTCAAACTAGTCACATGTGGAAGAGAAGAAACTTTTGGACCTAACCTGTACGGATTTAGTTAATGACTACATAATTGTTCGTAATTGAAGTTCCACCTTCCTTTTGGCAGGTTGATAGCTCAACAGAGAAGAAATCAGAACCTGAACCGGCTTTTGAGTTTTTGACCAACCCAGCTAGGGTGGTTCCTGCTCAGGAGGAATACATTAAGTTTCTGGAAGAGAGCAGATATGTGCCTGTCAAGCTAGCACCATCAGGATTTGTTCTCTTGAGAGACCAAAGACCTACTGAACCAGAAGTGCTCTCACTTACGGATACACCCTCTTCTACAGTGTCACCTGCCGGTGGATCAGCAGCTGGACAGCCAGGATCTGCATCGGCCATGGCAGTTGATGAAGAACCTCAACCTCCTCAGCCTTTTGAGTACACCGTGTGATTCTGTCTTGGCCATCGACTAATTTCACCTGTGTTCAGTCAGCGTGGTCTGCTACTGGTCTGAATATGCCATGGATATTGTTGACATGTTTGTTGTACTATGCTAGACTGTTTAGTTTTCATGTATACCAAGTTTAATGAGTTTCAGTCCAGCGTCATTGGTGATACTTCGGCTGTCTAGATTTATCTTTTTGCTCAGATGATTGCTTACATTATCAGGTCAAGATTTATGATCTATAGCATCTTCGGTTTAATGTTAAGAAATTTCTTTACATAACTGGGATACTGAAATGGAAGTCTCGTTGGAGGGCAGGACATAACGTTCCAAGTTCATATGTTCAACAGTCCCAGTGTTTTGCTTGAGAATGCAATGTTAGATTTGCCTTTTGGCCCATCCTTTTTATTTTGTCATCATACTATATATGGGTTAACTGTTCATCACTGTTTATTTGAGTTCGCAAAGACGATTTTTCCCTCATTTTAATATTTTTTAACGGCTTTGCAACTGTCCTGCTCTTCCTCCCTTCTACCTTTCATGTTAAATTTTTTTACTACTCTGCCATTCACTCTCTCTTCCTCCCAAATCAAATGTTTTTGACCATGCTTAAATGCTTTATATGCGCTACCATCTTCTCTTATATCATTCCTCAAGCTGTGTGTTCCTAATATGGACCAAGTCTTGGTGCAATAGGGTCTTACTTGGCAGGATACCACCAGTTTTTTTCCCATAGTATATACCCTTCTGTAAGGTAATATGTTTTTTTTTTTTTTTTTTTTGAAAGGGTAAGGTAATATGTTTAGTTTACCTTGGATTGTTATAATTTCACCATAGATGAAACACTAATGTAGGGTTGAAGATTATGACCTCTCAGTAAGGTCAGTTTCAAATTGTTATAATATCATTCCACACTAAGTTAGCATATCTAATAATATGCATAGAGTTATTGTTGCTGCTTAGAAGTTCCAATTTAGAAGCCTGTTGCAGAGTCCAAAAAGATACTTTATAAATAACTATTTTGAACGGCTGTAGTTCTAAAAAGATACTATACTTTAGTTATTTATATTAATAACGGCTGTAGTTAGACATATAACAGACCCACAGGTCGATTAAGTTGAAATTTCTTTGCATCAATATTCAATACCCTTGGTTTCGAATATCTGCAGTAAACGTAGCTCTTGGTAGTTACCTTTTTTTTTTCCCATTCATTATTCATATATTATTTGATTTCAAAAATAGTATAATCAAAGTTGCTAGCAAAAACGTTTCTTTTGCGCCGCTGCAAGAAGTCTAATAATATCCTCTAGAGAACGTCTACTCAAATATTTGGATAACTTGACCCTTTTTGAAGGATTTTAGCTGCTCTTCGCCTGGAAATAGATTCTCTTGGCGGAGGAAGACTTAAAACAGGACCAACACCACTCTTGGCCTGCAAAACACCACTTCCTACTCTGGGAAACATCATGGAGCTATCTAAGTTCAGATTACATACAAGTTTGGACCTGAGGGAACTCAAAGCAAGCTAGCCATGAGTTATTAAAACTGGAGTAATAGGGAACTATTATCTCAACAATAGCAAAGCCTATATATGGCAAGTACTGTCGGTCTACATAGAGTTATTATTGCTGCTTAGAAGTTCCAATTTAGAAGCCTGCAGAGTCCAAAATTGAAGCCAAGCCCTGCTGACCCTGCTGGCCTTGCTGACCTTGCTGACCCTGCTCTTGTTGACCTTGTTGCTCCTGTGCTTGTTGCTCTTGCTCTAGCTGCTCTTGTTCTTGTTGTTCTAGTTGCTCTTGTTGTTCTTGTTCAATTTTCATCCTACACAGTGTCTGACATTGCTTTACTTTTCTTTTCGATTTTCCATTTGGTTGCTTCTGGCAACTTAGCCTGCATTGCTTGTATTGCAGTGTAAGTTTCTTCTGGCAACTTCTCTCACACACTTCCTGCTGTCGCTGATCATCCGCACCCTCACCTAATTGCAACAGACAACTTTTCTCGCACATGTCCTCACGCATCTCCTCCCACTGCTCTCCCTCATCGTCGTTAATGTCTCCGCCGCCTTGCAGTCCCTTATCTTGTTCTCCTCCTCCTTGCTTCTGTTGTTCAAAATCCTCCATGCAACTTCTTTCGCATTCTTGAAATATTTTCGGGTCTCGCTCTTTCATCTCGCTTCGCTGCTGACAGTACATCTGATATGCCTCGCGAGGGACAAGGGGCTGCATTCCGCCTCCTCCGTGCTCTTTCTGCTGCAGACAACCCATCTGGCATCGGAGGTCTTGCGCAGGACACTGCTGAATGCATTGGTCTAGCTCATGATCAGCGAAGGATACAGAGGCAAGGAAAAGAGTGGAAAGGAACAGCAATGAAGGGAGACTAGAACTAGCTTTGAACGCCATGGTTAATGTGTTCTGTCACTTGTTTTAAGCCTACTTGGAAGCACAGCAGAGAGTGTTGAGGTATTTGTAGATGCTCTAAAAGGCTGAGCATGCATACATGAGCGTAGATAACATGCAAGGTGACTAGTGTCCTACTGGACCCAAACTTTTGTGTCATCAAAAATGGTAGTTTGCAGAGTAAAATAGATGTATGTGAGTAATGTGACTGCATGATAATCATGTGACATGGCGATGGACTATATACTATTATACTGTGAAGCTGTGGAGTTCTGGTTTTTGAGGAAGAGAAGGACAACTCAGGTTGGAACGTGTTCAAGTGCATGGAAGGGAGTAGCCAGGACTTGGAAAATGGAGGATTGGTTGGTGTATCGATAACCAATTCAATATGTGAATGTGAAAAAGGACTAGGTGCAGTGTAGAAAACAGGGATGCCGTGAACAATATAGTAACTGCTCCTACTGATCATTCATTCAATTCAAAAGATGTGTAATTTTCTCACCAAGAAGTGTGTTTTCTTTGATCCAGTTTATGCAATATGAACAAACCAATAGATAAAGTATCGTATATCTCAACGACTCAACCCTTCAGGCCAAACAGCTGCTGGGTTCCCTTCAAAACAAAAGTTCAAGAACCCTGGAGGCTTAGTCCTATACAAATTCAATAATGCTGAAAATTTTACGGCGTCAATCGATCATTAAGAACGAAGTTTCTAAGGAAAAAGAGAGCTGCATATCTAGAACAGTACCTATTGTGTTTCCTTTTTTGCGTTAATAGAGTGTTGCAAAACCACAAAAGTGAGTTTTTACTTCGGGATGCTGCAGCTTACTGAACCAGAGAAGTTCTTCGTTGCTTACTTGAACATAGCATGCTTAATTATACTTAGCAAATGGATCTTTGTTAACTTAATTTGAGATCGAAATGCATATCCATAAGCTAGTGATAACCATTTAATAATCTCTAAACATCTATATCAATAATACATGCTGGGTATGGAGTATAGTCACAGATACGTATAGAAACTTTTCATTCATTTATTAATTCAAACAAAGAGCTCTTTCCAAAAACAAAATGAAAGCTCACTGTATATGAGCTAGCTACTTCAAAGCTCGACACACCGTACGTGAATGCTACTACATCTACAGTCATGCAACATTATTTCTTCACATTTTTGACCCTTCCAGAACATACATTTCACCTTCTTCAGATGGCAATTTCGGCTGAAGAATCTGTGTTTCCCTGTGTGGGTTCTCGCCCCCTCTGCCTATTTGTTCTTGTTGTTTCCTTAGTTGCTCTTCAAGTTCCTGCATACATGTTCTTTGGCATTGTTCATGATCACCACGTCCCTGCATTTGGCAACTCCGCTGGCATTGCTTTTGCTCCTTCATAAGCTCCACGCAGCGTTGGTGACACTGCAGCTGCTTGTGTTTGCCAAGTTCCAAGACACAGCGCTTCTCGCATTGTTGCTCAAATCTGTCTTCAGGATCTCTACTTGGGTTAATCATGTCTGGTTCTCTTCCTCTGTCTCCATATAGTTCCTCGCACCTTGTTGGGATGGTTCAGTTTTAGAATGTTGGTTACAGCATTGACGTTGGGTAAGTGGGCATATACATGGATCAATAAGCATTATACACTCTGAGACGCATTATCATACGAATCTTTATAATTAATCTCCAATATTTTCAACCTTATATCGGAATATACTGAGGTGCAAATTCCCAACTATGCAAAGTGAAATATTACAGTTAATGGAAATCTAAGTTGGTATCAATATCATATTTTTGTTTGATGTAGCTAAATAACTAAAAGATGTTCTCTTTGATTAAGAGTACGTTTCTAATCATAGAAATAAGTACGTGCGTACACCATCGACTGAAATTATATAAAACAATCTAGATGTACCCATGGACGATCTAATTATAAAAAATGTCTAATGTTATGTTATGTGTTTGTATCATCTCGGCCATGTTGAGTTTACTCATTGTTTTTTAGAATTTTCATTACGACCAGAGTATTTAACATCCAAAAATTCAATACTATCTTTAACGAATTCCACAGATGAATTTTAGCTCATCAGTGCCATGCAATGGTAAATTAGTGCTCGACCAATTTACCACTACATGAAATTGGTCTACGGCTATTTCGTAAAATTGATTTATGATAATTTATTGATCGATAGATTAATAGCTATACTTTGAGTTTTGCCTAGATTTAAATTAAGCAATCTCATTTGTTTTCGAATTTATGTCACCTTTTTCGGCAGCGTTCTCCAGTCTCTTGCCTCTCGCAACGCCGCCGGCATTGCTCAATCTCGTGACGAGGATCAACTGGCCTTACGTCCGGGCGATGACGACGACGACTGCAAGCCGCAACACATACTTGACGTTCATGCGCTGGTTTGTCCGCACAGCGCCGGGCACACTGATCGTAATCGTAGCGGTCATCACCGAGAGTGAGAGACTCAGAGCCCAGCAAAAGAGAGTAGATGAGGATTGAGAACACCAAAGGAACCCTGGCTTTGTTCACCATCGTAGCTAGCAAGCTTGGCTATACTAGTATTTATCGAAGCAACTGTGACAATTAGCTAAGTAGACCAGAGATATGTTAAGGTATTTATGGAAGGTGATGATCGAAGCGGTGAAGGCTGATATGGATGGAGCATGCATGCAAATAATGTACATTTGTCAATGCAGATTGCATGCAAGGTGACTAGTGTCCTACATGACAAAACCGACATTGTCCTTACTTGGTAGATTCGAGACACCACGTCCCAATTCATCTTCACGCGTGGTAGCAGTGGCACAATGTATAGGGACGATTTAGTGCTAAATTGCGAATTGTAGGGTGATTTTGTTTCATTTTCAGGGAAATTCAAATTAATATGTACCTGAATAGGTGGGAAGGCTTCACATAATATAGTGGTAAGTCAACTCCGAATAACTTAATAATTTATGAATGTAAATGTATTTCTAAAAGCAAATGAATTTATTTCAGTCCAGAGGAAATTTATTGAAGAAAATAATACATCAAAATATGTATAGATTACAACTCTGGTTAGATGACAAAGGCTTTTAAATTAGAAGAAGTAATGGAATGCGTTGCTTGATTGGTCAGGCAGCTTGCTATAGTATTCAAAGTTGCGAGTATTGAGAACTTGAGAAGTTGGTACTCCACGTTGAAGTCGGGAGTAACTTGATATTCAAACGTCACGAGATGAAGAATCCCCTTGTTTCTAAATTATGGGACATGAGCAGTACTTGGTACACTGATATTGTCACTGATCTGGGGCAGATAATCAAGGTCATCATCACTTATACATCTACTTGTACCCTCAAAGGTAAATATTAGGGTTCCTCCACTACCATGATGATCAGCGAGCTCGAGCTTTGCAGTGTCACCTCAACAACCTTTAACAAAGGGAAGGTCCGTTGCTAGAGGAGAGTGCAACTCTGTCCATCCTTTCTCGAGTCGGCTTACGTCAAAGCGGTAAACCCGCCCTGACCCTAAACTATATGCCTCAAGCCCTCAAGCCCTCAAGCCGTGGATCATAGACCCCCCATAACTTTCTTTAAATAAAAAAAAAATAAAAAAATTTCAAGACTAGGTAGATATCTAAAATTGTGGATTAGACCACACAAATTTTTTTTTGCTAAATTTGCATGTTCTTATTTTCTCTCCAAAATTTTTCCGCTCTGCTATAATGATTATTAAACGATTCTCGAACTAACAGAGCTCTGAGGTTTTTTTTAATGATTATTCATAGTGATATATAATAAAATTCATAAAAAAAAGTCGTTCGAGGTTATGTTATATATTCTGTCAATTGGAGCATGTTTTAAAAATCATGCTCTAGGAATGGTGATATAGAAGAATTTCAAAAAATTATTGTTATGATAAAGTTTAACATGTTTGAGCATGCCATTGCATTCCACTTATAGATGCTCGATCCCATTACTTCTTCTAATTTTTAAAAAGGGCTGTGACCACTTACCCAATTTGAACCTAAAAATTGCCCACTTACTCCACTAAGAGTTTTTTAATCCCATTTACCCAATCTAACATTTACTGACAATTTTAACCTTATTTCAATTAATAAATTACCTTCTCTCTCTCTCTCTCTCTCTCTCTCTCTCTCCCCGCCTCCTCACACGTCCGCCTCACCCAGACCCATTGTCGTCGAGCCCTAGCCTAGGCCTCGTAGCTTCTATCACTGCTGGTTACCAATGGGTGTTTCTCGGCCATCACCGCCGCCTACTCCATCGTCGATCTAGTCTCCGAACCATCAAGTCCCAGATTTGCGACGAGGCTTCGGTGAACGAAGCCATCCTCAAATCCTTGGAGTCGATCGAGGTTTTGGACCGCAGCCAAGGGATTCTGATCATGAACTCCAGATCCTGAGTTCACTACTATCTCCTCCGGACGGCGATTGACTAGGCGATTGGGGATGGTGATCTCGTAGCAGGAGTTGGGCGTCAGGACTAGACGACAGCAAAGGAGGAGGAGGGGATGAGTTCCTTGTATAACCCGGAGCTCTTGAGGGGCAGAAGCTCCAGGTAGAAGCTGCGTCGTTTTTTTTTTTTTTTTGGGTATATTTGGCAGAAGGTTTATAAGGAAAGAGGAAAGAAGAATGAAAAAAAGTTTCAAATGAGGAGTTATACATGTCTATTGCGGGTCAATAATATCATTATTGCGGGATAATAATATGATTATTGGGGTGCAATAAAATTATCATTGGGGCAAAAATAAGATTATTACGGGACAATAATAAGATTATTTATTTGGATAAACCTATAAAAACTTTCAAAATTATAAACATTTTCATTTTTCATTAATATTGATCCCTAATAAACTTGTTATTGGGGGGCAATAATATGTTTATTGGGGGGTAATAATATGATTACTGGACATTATTAAGAGGCAATAAAATCAAATGCCGGAATCCGGTTACAAGTCCGGTAGTCAAATTTGGGATTCCGGTGACTGGTTGCCCGGTTTCTGGTCACCAATCGTGGGAGTCCGGTCACAGGTAGAGGGAGTTCGGTCGCCGGAGTCCGCGGCCGGCCACTGGTCACTGGAGTCCCTTAAGGTCTCCGATGACTTCTCTCTCTAAGTGACAAAGAAGGAGAGGGCATAAATGTCCCAAAAATAAATAAAAAGGAATAAAAAAATAATTAATTGGGTATTAGGGAAATGATCTCTTAGAGTGTTTGGATAAATAAGCAATCTCTTAGAGTGTTTGGGTAAGTGGGCAATTTTTATCCTAAAATTGTGTAAATGATCATTTCCCCTTTCTAAAACCATGAAAAGTCCTATTTCTATTCAAGTTGTAATGTTTCTTAATCTCATAATTGATAAAACATGACATCCAGTTTTGGGCGTTGCCTGTTCACGAACTGCTCCATCCCATAAGCTGAGACATGGTCATCATTTGGCCCTTAAGCCCTAAACCTGCCCTAAGCCCGCTCGGCCCGTAGGGCCGAAGCCCAACCGGCCCTTGCATTAGGGCGGGCCGGCCTGACTCTTTTTAAAATAGGGTAGGGTATGGGGCATGAGAATGGGCCCGACTCTTTAGGCCCGCCCGAATAAGCCCTAATAATTTTCTATTTTTTTAATTATGTTTCTGTTTTTTCTATAATATGCAATTTATCTCTTTCTTTGTAATTGATTTATTAAGCTTTGTTTTCTTTAGTTTTTATTTTCTTTGTTACATAACAATTAATATTAGGAGATTTAGAGAGATAGTTAATTGAATATAACCACCTTAACTAATATTAATAAATGTTATAAGTTAATTCCTACACACACACACATATTAAATATGATCAACTAAAAAAAATGTCTTATATTACCTAAATAACCATTGAGTCACATTTTGAGGAAAAAAAAATAATGTAAGTTTTTTTTTATTAAACAAAATAAGGCCATTTTCGGCCCTATTCGGAAGGTCGGCCCTTTCGGCCCTAATAGATCGGACTTTTAGGGTGGGTAAGGGTTAACATATTTAAACCCCGACCAGACCCTAAATTTTGTTGACTTTGACTAGGCCCGGCCCGACTCTAAGCCCTAAAATTTAGGATAGAGCCGGCTCTAGCCCGACACATGATGACCCCTGCTGCTGAGTCAATAGTTTTGTTGGTAATTTGATCCAAGTTCTAAAAGCGATCCTAACCGTCATCTGAAAAGGAGTCTTGGGGCCTAACGGATTCTCAAGAAAAGCAAAAAATACTGGAAATGCATGCGAAAGTTTTTAACTCTCAGTCTCCCACTAAAACTCTATCTCCCTCTCTAAAGCGTAATTCAGTCCTAGTCCTAGTTCTCATTCTTTTGTAAATCAAATTCCCAGTCCTCTTACAACCAACCGCTACCCAGTTCTCGTATCGATCCACAGAAATCCTAATCCAACCCCTTTCTCGTTTTCTTATTCTTCTTCTTCAATATCGATCAAACCTGCATTACCAAAACCCTAAGCAATCCCATGTGAAGCTTTGTACGCAAAAGCAAGTGGTCCAACTACTACCGTTCAACAATTGTTGAACCACCATTAACTGTTCACAAAACCCAGAACCCTTCAGTTGCAACTTGCAACTAAATGGCCTCGAAACGGACCCGTATTTTTCAATCATCGAGTCACGGTAATATCCGCATATTCAACCAAATGAATCGTTTAGAGTCGCCTGTGGCTTTGTGGCACCAGAAGCACAAGCAAGCTCCATTAGTCATTGACGACATGCTGCCTCGAGTACAACAACCAGCCACCACGAAACCAAGTGTCATACAACCTCGCCGGAGTATCTTTCAGTTGGCTTCACCGCCGGGGTCACCGGTTCGGGAGAGGCAACGTAAGGAAGGGTCTAAGGATTTTCTCAAAGCCTGTTCCTTGTGCAAGAAGGATCTCCCAGAAAAGGACCTCTACATGTATGGGTATGTAACTCTTGCTAATTAAATTACTTTCTTTCTTTTTCATTAACCCTATTTTTGTCAAGATGATCTTGGAGTTCATTTTAGCAATATTTTCCATAGAATTGGAATTGAAGTTTGTAATACACGTATGATGATTTTTATTTTGAACTAATTACTAGCTCAATGTGGCAAACTAGAGGGAAAAGCTGATTGGTTATTTGCTTTTGAATACTTAATTAGCTATAGCTAGTTAGTTATACATATGTTTTATAAATATGTTTTATGAAGTGATTCACCTGGCATTACTCTTTTCATTGTCAAGAACTGAAAACCATTTAAGTAGGTTTCCACTGATCAGTAAGCAATTAACTCTTTTATCTGAGTTGAAATTCTGATGATGCCTGCAGTGACCTAGCCGCATTCTGCTCCATTAAATGCCGAGATCATCAGATGACTTTGGACGGGTTTCACAAAAAATCTGTAGTAGATTGTAATAATGGGATGCTTAAGGAAGCTATAGCCCTAGCAAAGGTACATGTACTGTACCTAGCACGGAAGAAGAAGATACGTGATGCCATATTAACCCAAGAAGAAGCTACGGCAATGCCATAGTAGCACCGAAGAAGAAGCCACGAATGTCCGCGGCTGAAAATTTTGATCAGTCAGCTGCGGCCACCACTGAATTTACAAGGTACAGTAGTGTAGGAAAGTTAGTACTATTCCAACTATCTTCTTCCACCTATTTTTTGGTCTGAAAAACTTCGTTCATACCTAATACTGGCTTTGAGAAAAGTTTGACTAGATTGTGTCTGCAGAAAATGGAATCATGTTTCTGCTTTCTTAATTACAAAGATCTGCTGCTATCTATACGCATTGTTCCATTCTTATTTGACTTTAGGAATCTATCTACAGAAAATGGAATTATGTTTCTTCTCTTCTCTGCTTGTCCATTTTTATTGTAAAGTACAATTATAATCTTGTTAATTAGGCTTTCATTTCTCACCACAAGATGGTTAATTTGGTAGGTTATTATATAAGCTTATGTTTGTGTTGTAATAGATAAGAATTATAGATCTCAAAATCAAGCACTCATCAACTCAAGTTTAGCTGTTTTTCTCATCTGTTCTTGTGCTTCAATTGCA
Organism: Rosa lucieae; assembly: GCA_024704745.1. Lineage (NCBI taxonomy): Eukaryota > Viridiplantae > Streptophyta > Magnoliopsida > Rosales > Rosaceae > Rosa > Rosa lucieae. Next base: position 180,758 of record CM045495.1, on the reverse strand, counting down.
CTGCAATTTAATCAAAGCATCCAAGTTGTGTTTTTATTTTTAGGGAAAATGATCATTTACACGATTTTAGGCTAAAAATTGCCCACTTGCTCCACCAACTGTTTTTTAACCCCATTTACCCAAAACACTCTAAGGGATTATTCCCCCTTTACCCAATTAATTCTTTTTTCTTTTTTTTTAAGACTTTTTTGCCCTCTCCTTCTTTCTCACTTAGAGAGAGAAGTCACCTTCCACCTTGCTATGCTCCGGTGACCAGTGGCCGGCGCGGTCTCCGGTGACCGGACTCCGGTGACAGGTGACCGAACTCCGGCGAAAGGTAACTGGATTCCGGCGACCGATGACCGGAATCCGGCTATTATTGCCCCCCAGTAATCATATTACTGCCCCCAGTAATCATATTACTGCCCCCAGTAATCATATTACTGCCCCCCAGTAATCATATTATTGCCTTCCAAAAATCATATTATTGCCGTCCAGTGAATTGTATGAACTCCTAAAACCAAAATGAATACACTACAGGCACAATTGATCAATTTATAATCATATTACTGCCCCCCAGTAATCATATTATTGCCCCCCAATACAAAGTCCAATGTCTCTACTGCCTCCCAATAGACCACCAAAAATGCACCATTTTGTAGGATTCACAGATAATTTCACTTTAATACACAGAAAACAACAGGTAACTTATCAAAACACCACACTATAGTGATCCCTGTCCATTGTATCAAAGTCTACTGGGGGCCAATAATGTGTCTACTGCCGAAAAAAAAAAAAAAAAAAACTCAGGATGCCGGAAAAAAAAAAAGTCCGGGCACCCAGAAAATGCTCTGGGCACCCACTTCTTCTTCTCCTCCCATCATTGACTTCGACGGTTGCGGATCTCCCTTCTCCGACTTCAATGGGTGAGGCCCGAGACCCATTGCAGACGCGTCGTGGATCCCCCGGAGCCGCTTCACCGATAGCTCCTCGAGCGCCGTCCAGTACTCAAGCACGGCGTTCATGGCCTCGGCGTTCATGGCCGACGGAGAGCTTCTTCAATCCAGTAGAATTCTGAGCGAACGCCGCCATTCCGAGGTCCGTGATTTCCCGGCAGCCGCGGAGCTTGAGGTGCGTGAGACCCATTGCAGCGAACGGAGATCAAGACCAGAGCGTCGTCGTCTATGCTAATCGATTTCCGGTCAGATCGAAGCGCGAGCTTCGTGACGGAATCGAATCGAGTAAATATACAAGGAATCGAGTAAATGCCCTCTCCCTCGATTCCGGCAAACCAAACCCATTTTCAAACCCGAACCCGGCGTCGGATTTGCAGACATGGAGAGAGAGAGAGAGAGAGAGAGAGAGAGAGAGAGTCTGGGAGGAGAGAGAGAGAGTCTGAGAGTGAATTAATAGGGGCAAAACTGTCAGTAGATTTTAAATTGGGTAAATGGGGTTTAAAAACTCTTAGTGGAGCAAGTGGGCAATTTTTAGCCTAAAATCGGGTAAGTGGTCACGGCCCCTTATTTTTAATTATAGTTTGTTATTCACAAATTAGAAGCTCAAATTCTAACAAAGAGGCCATCCATCTCAATTAAGGAGTCAAATATAACACTTTCAGGTTACTAAAAAGACATCAATGTAAATACTATACGTCGTTGGTCCAACTCCAACACCAGCCGTTGCCTTATTGTGATTCAATTGTGAAGTCATCGTGGGAGGTCTGAACCAACTTGTTTAAGCATATCTAACCAGAGAGTTTCAAATTTACTGTGGAGACTCTTTTTACATTCCCCGATTTCTTGATACAATTCCCAGGGATTAACCCTCCAGACCTCTAGTAACATAGCACAGCTGTCTATGTTTTTTGTCTTGAGCTTCTCCAGATGATTCCAAATCTGTTTTGGAACTAATTCTAATGGCCTTAAAACAATAGTAAGAGGAGGATCTCTTGACTTGCTGACAGGTTTTAATTAAGCAAGGAAATACTTGGCCATCAAGCAAAGCAAAAGCGAAAGCTTTCACTCGATCTTCAAACTCACTAATTGCCCGAGGATGCGGTGGAAGGTCACACAAATAATCACCAAAGGTTGGAACGACATCATGTACTACCTGGTCTGTTATTGGATCATAACGATGTCTGGTACCTTTTTTGGGGTCAGGTAAAGTGCATAAAGACCGAGCATACTCGACAAGCCATTCTTTTTTGACACAGGTAACATTGTGCATGGCCGTCCTCCTTTTGTTTGTATCAACTCACTGTACACCAAAAAATCAGGGGCTGAACTATAAAGAGATGACTGTCGGTCAAGAAATACTGTTCTCTCTTTAACCTTGCAGGCTTCATACCGAATTGCAGTAACTTTCCTATCTCCTTCAGATGACCCTGAACTAATTCCTTTAATACGTTTGGCAACTCTATCTGCTCAACCAGCGCAGATAGCTTGCCAGCCTAGCTTGCCTCAAGAGCCTTTCCTCATTCCTTGAAAGAGGATTTTTATCAAGAAGGTTCTTATCATGCCAAGCACGTTGTACATCTTCCAGAGTTCCATACATCCATGAAAAATTGTGTAGCTCGTCATCACCTCCAGAAAACCTCCTTTGATCAAAGAAAGCTTTGAGCAGCTGCTTTCTCAGCTTGGACATTTCTTCCATGGTTTTCAGTTGTAGAGCATTTTCATTGCAGAATTCTGATGGCCTCTTGGAAAGTTCATAGCACCGCAAAGCATTAGCTATGGACAGAGCATCACTACTAGTATTCAAAAGTTCTTCACCAGAAACTTTTACACTTTCTTGCTCGTAAGTTGCATCCTGATCAGTCATAGTGCTCTGTGCAAATATCTTCAAACTGCACAACCAAAGGATTTGACAAACTCAAAGCTGCAGCTGCTGCAGTTGCATGTGCTAGCACTAAATTAGGCCTGGGATAAATTTATTTCTTATGCATGATTTGAATAATAGTAAGGAGCATCCTTGACTGGCAAGGACTTATGGGGTACCAAGCCATGGCTTTCCCTGAAGATGTCACTCTTTTGTTTTCATCAAGTGCTCCAAGGTGATTTAAGCAAAGCTCTGCTTCAACCACACCCTCTGGAGGAGTAGGAAATGGAAAATTTGATCCCTGGGATGCAACGTAACATATGAATTCATATACTATAAAAGCAGTTCATAAGTAAATTAAAGAGAAAGCACAAGCTCCTTACTGTGAATTTCATGGCAAATTGTCTGTACATTTAGACATCTTGAAAATTATACATAAAATAAGCACCAAAATACTTTTTGGATGCACCTCGCGGATATCCATGGACTTCAGTAGAAGAACAAGACCATCAACAGGGACTTTGGATATTTCAGTACGGAAAACTCAGGAAAATTATCATATACTGCAGAAGAATACAGGCGGTGACAGTGGCCAGGCCCTTTTCTTCCAGCTCTTCCTTTACGTTGATCAGCCGATGCCTTACTCATCCACTCTACTTCAAATGTCTCCATGCTATTTGAGGGATTGTATTTCTTCATCTTTACTTTTCCAGTATCGACAACATACTTTATCCCACGTATAGTTTTAGAGGTTCCGGCCACATTGGTGGCCACAACAACAAGCCGTTCTCCCTCCTTGACCTTTTCAAATGCACGTAGCTAAGCCGCTGCAGGCAGCATGGCATAAAGAGGGAGAACTACACACAGTGCACCTGGCATTCTACCATCTTTAACACTACCATTTTTCCCTATGAGACAATTGGATTGATTAGAACAAGCATCTAGATCAGTAACTGAATTAGGTTGTTTGCCATCTGACTTATTGCCCAATGATGTTTTTCTGACTAAACCTTCAAAAGCAGCCTTCAGTGATACAATGCTTACTTTCTTCTTCTAACATTACCATCAATTTCTGGGGCATCTTGCCACAATGAATCCACATCGTCATCAGTCATCACTAATTTCTAACTCACTCTCTAGTTCTGGATGAAGTACTACGCTCATCCTCACCTACCTCATAATGATATTCATCGTCAGAGCAAAATCTGTCGCTGTCAGTTTGATGGTCATTTAAGTTGTCATGGACATCAAATGCTTCACTGATCTCATTCCTAGTTATTTCCTGACCAGAGTTTATTTCAGAAACTTCATCGCTGTCACTCCCAAAGTCCCAATTGACATTTTCATAACCATTTTACTCCAAGCTCTAAGTAGCTTTTGACACAACGACTCTATTTCCCTCTTTCCGGTGACAAAAACTAGTATGCTCCCATGTGGCATACTCTTGGGAATTTTCAGGACTTTTTTATATGCCGCATTTATATAATTAGCTTCAGTTTTCTTTGAGAACTGAGTGCTTAGTGCTTACTTTAAACTGTCTGCCGGAAACATCTATAACCGGTGGGGGAACAGGAAATAGCTTAACCAAGTCTTCCACTTGCAAGGTGGCACTCATCAGCACAAGCTTTACTGGAAAAATCCAGTTTTCAGAACGTATAGTTACTCTCTCATGCAATAAATTTTGCTGCTCGTCATAGAATTTCTGCCATCAATTGCAAATTAGTATGACATATGAGTTATAAATTTGCTTAGTATGTATAACTTATAGCAGTAAGCACCACTCTTGAGCATCACCTGACGAAAAGGAATTGCACGTGAAAGCATTCCGATAAGTATGTCTGTGCACAAGCTCCGCTCATGAACCTCATCAAGAATGATGACAGAGTACTGCTTCAACCAAATGTCACTCTACACAATAACAAGGATTCATTTAACTAGATAGATTAGAGAAAAACACTCTTTTTAAGTAACCATATTGCATAGAAATCTCATTATACAACTGGCAATTACTAAAAGATATATAGAAAGTTAACATACAAAGGAAGTATCAGTTGCTTTAAGAACCTGGATTTCTCGTAGTAATATTCCTTCTGTCATGAATTTGATGGAGCAAATTTCTTCAATCCTTTTTTCATACCTGACTTGAAAGCCAACCTCTTTACCCAAATGCAGACCTCATATGTTACGCGCTTAACAGTCGCACGGACTGCAAGGTCGCGGGGTTGAGTACTTGAGTAACACCTATAATAGCAGTTCTGGCAAAGCAAGCTTCATAAAGAAACTGCAAAATGCCAGCCAAATGACAAATTTAGGAGGTTCAAGGAGAAATAAGATAAAAGAACAAAAATAAAGATAATCACAGTAATAATAACCAACCTACCTGAGGAACTTGGGTTGTTTTACCTCATCCGGTCTCTCCACGTATAATTACAACAGAATTTTCTTTAATAGCCTCCATTATATCCATCTCCATATCTATTATTGGAAGATAACCCCTTGCATTTTCAACTTCATTAGGCCTTGACACATGTACAACATTCTTGCGCTGCTGGAGTTCACTTGGCCTGCTAGAATTTACTTTTGGACTCCCCTTTACTTTATCCTAGCCAGTTCAACCCCATTCTTCAAATAGTCAGTAAATATAAGTGATAGTCATCAAAACTGGCAATATGACAGTTCTCACTATTCTCTGTGTGTATTATATATACACTATATACATATATAATTATATATAATCACTTCGAGAAACAATGTCATGATCGAAGTTTAACTTAAAGGCATTGAGCTCATTGTTCCCCTATATACCAAATCCATATTCCACATGTGATCTCAGAATGTTCATCTTCATGTATCACCTAGCCTATATATATTAGTTCACCAGTCGTATTCTTATATTTCACAAAGGGAAATCCCTACCGAGATAATCTTTTATTCAAATTACAGATCTAAGTATGAACTTACCATTGACTCTGTGCTTTCACTGTCATCATTCATGCTTGAAGTTGGCGAAACATTTACATCTTTGTGTAAAGACAAGTCACATTCGTCACCAATATTAGCATTTCCAGATGGTGAGGCAGCTGTGAACTCACCATTCATGCCAACTCTTTTGCCACAGTCTAGCCCCTGAGAGGACTCCAAAGTAACTGATGTGTTTTTTTCAACTTCCTTTTGTACCTTCACTGGTTGGCCTTGCTCATTTTTGTCAAGACTCTGCATCTCTTCCAACTCAGGTTTCCACTACACATTTCGTCACAATCTATCTTCTTAATGGTTGGTCAGCATGGGAAACTTCAATTCCAGCTTTGGAGAATGCTAGGGCTCTGCTTCGTTTTCTCTTTCTTGATTCAACCTACATGAAGAATTATAAAAATGCCTGGAATAAAGATATGTAACAAAAATTCATTATATGAATAAACAACAACTACAAAGATACAAACCTGGCCAATATTTTCTGATGACTGCAGAATAGTATATGCACCTTCTGGAATCATATATTTCCTGATAATGCAAATCTAAGATTTCATCAAATGTCACTAGGATAGGAAACAGATCAAACTAGTAATCAACTACCAAGGAAAAAGTAGTTGGGGGAGATGATAAATGGACGTACATGCACTAAAGCCACGGTGCTTTTTGATAGCAGAAGTGTGTTTTCCTTCTCCTCCTAGAGAAATTCAAAGCAAAAATTCCAGGTCAAGTAAGATGTGATCATCTTTGGTGTGTTTCTTGTCTTGATTTTTTCAAAAACCTAGATAATAACAGAAATTCCTCATTACAAATACAAAAAAGAATGAAATAAAAAATTTAAGTTCTGCACGCACCTCATTGGCACTCTTCCTTTTATTCCTTCTCTTATCTGGCAAGATGGTTGTGTTGCTATCAGCTGATTCAGCTCCTCCAGAGCTCCAAGGTGATGAAGGTTTAATTATTAGACAAGACTAAAAAGAAGAGTTCGTGGCTAGTTAAAGTACAGTACGTAAATTATCCCACTCTGATGTGCATTTTTCACTGCTACAAGTTACTTTTATAGGAACTTGTTTAACAATCAACTTGTAGTACTTTAAATTAGAATCACTAATTCAATAAAACTATATATAAATGAGAAAAACTTAGAGGGAAATCCGAAAAAATATTTAGGTCCACACCTCAAGTCCAAAGGCTGTGCAAAATTTTCTATACACAACTCCATTTTTCTCCTCTTTAAATTACTTCAATAAACCTGCAGAGCCAGCCCTGAGGATGGGATTGGAATCAATCAAAATAATCGGGAAAAAAAATATATAAGTTGCAAAAGAACCTCAGCAAACAGACTAAATAGCAACATATATATAGTTTCAACAGTGTATAGATGTATAATATGAGGTGGAATACGGTATTATCTTGAACATATACCTGCTTGAAAGACAATTGCTAGTCATTTCTGATATACATGCTTCTTTCCAATTGCTTTTCATTAGTAAATGATCGTCAACTCTCTGCATCTTTCATTCTATAAGAATACGTATGTCCAATTTCCCAAAAGCTAAAGCCAAACAAAAGTTTTACAAACTTAACTCTAATGAGCAGAGTTTAAAACATGAAGCCAAGCATAATTGACCTAAAAATAACACTTCAGTGAAATTGAAACAATCGAATAAGTACTTGGCCCGAGCATGGCGATCAACGGTAAATGGAAATAGGGTTCTTGTTGTTAGCTAGGTTTAGGGTTGAGGTGTACACGGTTTGGCTCTGCTTTGTTCAATTGGTATTGTGTTTAATTGTTTATCTTCTCTTCTCTTTTTTTTTTTTTTTTTGAGTTAAAAAAACACTTAACAATGAATTAAAACATATTGACGGTTCGTTTCAAAAAAACAAAAACGTATTGACGGTTTCATTTAGTTGTTGTTCACTACTTCTTATTTTCGCTTACAGAAGGGTCAAAACAGTTGAGACGATTGGCTTGCAAGGTGTTCGGATTCTCGATAAGTTTCAAGTTCACACAATTTAGTTCCTCACATAGATTAGGATAAATACTCTGCTACTCTACTGGTTTTGATTTTTATTTTTATTTTTTATTTATCCAATCTTGTTATAAGAGGGTAATTGATTGTAGGAAGATATATATTAGGCTAGTGAAATGTGACAAATATAAGTTCTGCTATGTTTACTTCCGTCATAGTTTGTTTTTGTTACGGATAGATCGATCAGTCTGCATATAGTAACATTCCTCTGGATCTAGTGCATTTAATTTTATGGTGAATATGGCTTTTCTTTCCATATGGTTGATTGTTTGGCCATCGTTCATGGTGGCTGCTTGGTTTTCTGAAGTAGACATAGTCCAAATCAAGAAATCTTTGTGGAATATATTGCCGAGAAGGAAACAAGGGCACGTCAAAGTTTCATTTTCTTTTGGCATTATGACTTTGCCTCTTTGAAAACTGAAAAAGGAGTTTATGATCATATATTAATGTAGTTGTGTTGCTGGGTGGGTTGGTTTTGGGATTTTTATTGTTTCGGACTGAGTTTGTGTATCTGTAATTAGCAACATAAAGAAGTGATAATAGCTTACGCTGATAGCAATCTGTCCATTAGGAAAAGAATCTCTAAATCATGACTTCCCGACATAAAACTGTCGAACCTGTAAATTTTGGTTGTGCTTGTCAAGTTCATTGAGTATGAAGTATATTGCCTTTTTCAGTAAAATAGTTACCAACACCCCATGTATACAACTGTACACCTATCAGCAACCTTCTTTATTCTGCGTTTCCTCTTGCTTTAATAATGACTATCGATCAATTCTTTGTCCTTAAATTTCTAGAACAAAGCTAGAAAATGTCTTTTTGTTTTCACATTTTATTTTTTATGCTGGCCCATGATTGTAACAGAGAGCTTGAAATGAGTGGTAAACTCTAATGTTCTTAGTTTGAACGCTAACAATAGAAAACACTTGAAACTGTCTAAGAACGTGTGATTTCTTTGTAATTTCATATATTAAGTGTTTACCCAAAGATCTTATACAGTTAAATAGTCTTAACCTTTTATTTTTTATTTTTTTCTTAAATAGTCTTAACCTACATCTGTTGAGAAGTGTACAGTTAAGTTTTCTTCGATGTTCGTTCCATGTGATCTTTGAATTGTCTCACATATCTAGAGTTTACTTCGAGCATCTTTAACAACTTTCCTAACAAAAATATACTACATGTGATCTTTTTTTTTAGAAGCACTACATGTGATTTGAGTGGTCTTATATACCATTTTTCTCTCATAAACATCTCATGCTTGATTGAGCTTTTACTTTTGTTTATTTACTATTTAAAGAGTTGAAATAACTTAGAAACAAGGAATCTCAACGATAATAACGCTTTGAACACAAATTGATGGCATTTAAAACCAAAAGACTCTAACATTTTTAGTAATTTTTTGTATCTTGGGTATATATGGTTTCAAACACATGCGAGCAAGATTAAACGCATGCAAATGACCCCAGTGTTCCAAGACTTTATGGAAAGAGTTGAGGATAAAGATAAGACCAGCCATGATTACTTGTGTTTGTATTGTCATACATTGATGAAGGATGAGGTTGGTTGAATCGACTATCTTGCATTCTCTTCTGATTGGATGAAGGAACTGAAGCAGTTTAAAGACTGGGAAGATAAATACAGCAAACTCATTATAGAGTTTAGTCATTTTTTTCCCTTAAGTGTGTTTGGATGAGGGGAAAAATGATGGAATTTAATTAAAAGTGAAGATTTCATAATTGTAACCAAAAAAAAAAAGTGAAGATTTCATAATTCTTAAAAGCCAATTCCCTCGTCTGGCATTATCAGATTGAAAATTTTAAATTTCTCTGTGGAAAAAATGAAGGAATTCATTATTTAAATTTCTTACTTCAATTTCCACAAAAATATGTGTCATTTATGAATTCATTTGCAGTATTCAATTTTCATTTTCAAAACAAGGCTTTTTTCTATTTTTTTTTTAAACTTTCTTAATTTATTACATATTTCAAATCCTAAATAGATACAACCAAACAATAGAAATTGTAATTAATGGAATTATAGATTGATGGAGTTAAAGATTCCATCATTTATAAATTCTTACGGATTTCATAATTTTTTCATCCAAACGCATACTAAATTTCTAGTACAAAACTAGAAAATGTCTTTTTGTTTTTACACTTTATGTTTTATCTTGGCTACACGATCGTAACACAAAGCATGAAATGAGTGGTAAACTCGAATTTTCTGAGTCCAAATGCTGACAATAGAAAACACCTGAAATATATCAGAACGTGTGATTTTCTTTTTCAACAAATGTAAAAGTGCACATGTTAAGTGAAGATTCTAAATATAACTCAAACAACAAATCAGAGCTACAAAGACTTAAGTTTAGGTTCAACCAAAGCTAACTGCAGAGAAAGATTGGAGTCCAATATATCTGAACTTTAAATTTGAGCAAAGCTAATTGTAGAATGTGATTTTGCTGCTGGTTTACAAGAGAGCAACACGATGGCAAATGTTATCCTCCTTGAATGTTCCCTTGAGAATTTGCCTCATCATCATTTATTTTTTGATTTTTGGAGGAGTCATATACACAAAACCAAGAATCATACTCGCATTAGGACTTTGTTAAGCCTCTTGAGACGAGCAAGAAGAGTCATGGATCTTTTTGCATTTAAAGGAGTCACTCGCAACAAGCTCTCTTGAGACTGCTGAGAACTATGAGGAGTCATAAATGTGTTTGGGCTTAGAGTTATACTCGCAGCATGACTCTTTTGATACTACTAAGATTCTAAGAACTAAGAGAAATCGTGGGTGTTTTTGGCTTGTATATTTATTTAGTCTTCTGACTACGCTCTGTTGAGCTTTCTGGGAACTTAATTAGAGGAGTGATGGATGTATTTGCCTTGTTAATTTGGTTTTTTTTTTAAATTCTTTTCTCGTTTTTTAAATACCACCTCATTCAAATTGCTAACATTTGTTTCTATTCTAATCTTCATCGGACGCAAGCACAAGTACTCACCATTCATTTCACAAGCCGCATATTTTGTTAACCGTTCCTTAGCAAATTCTACCATGACACAGCCAAGAAATTTCATTTTGGCATTCCTCACGAAATGTATGCACACAATCTCGTTACAGCCCAATGCAAATTCAATAGCATTTGATTCTACGATGTGTAACATATCATCGATCACAATAGTATTGATAAGATTCATCTCATTAATTAGTCCCCTAATGGTTGCGGGACCGACCGATCTAGGTTTCTGGATTATCGCATGGTCATGTGCCAATACAGAGGGACCGGGTATGGGTTGCGCGCACCTTTTCACGCTTGAGATTAGCTCACCAGTTGCCTTGGGGAGGAATGAGGAAGAACAGAGAGGAAAAACTGTCTAACATTGCAAATGCAAAGCTCTACCAATATGAGCTTCAACTGCTCAGAACTTGTGATTTCTTTGTAATTTCATATATCAAGTGTTTACCTTAATATCTTATATGGTTAAATGGTCTTAATACAACATACGGCTGGAATGTATGGTTAGATTTTCTTAGATGTTCATTCTTCCACAGTTTGTATCTAGTTTGTTAGGATTATCATCAAGAAGAGAGCATGAAATAAGTTGTAAACTCAAATATACTACATGTGATCTTTGAGTGGTCTTACACTTTCATGTACCATTTTTCTCTCATAAACATCTTATGCTTGATTGAGTTTTTATTTTTGTCTATTTATCATTTAAAGAGTTAAAATAACTTACAAATAGGGAATCCCAACAATAATAATGCTTTAATTTGAAGACAGATTGATGGCATATAAAACCAAAAGGCTTTAGCATTTTTAGTAATTTTTTTGTATCTGGAGCAAGATTAAACACATGCTAATGACCCAAGAGTTCCAAGACTTTATGAAAAGAGTTGAGAAGAAATATAAGACCAACCAGGATTACTTGTGTTTATATCGTCATCCATTGTTACAGGATGAGGGTAGTCGAATAAACTATCTTGCATCCTCTTGTGACAGGTTGAAGGAACTGAAGCAGTTTAAAGACTGAGAAGATGAATACAACAAACTCAAAATAAAGTTTAGTTATTTTCTCCTTAAATTTCTAGTACAAAACTAGAAAATGTCTTTTTGTTTTTTACATTTTAATTTCTGTCTCGGCCACACGATTTAAATATAAAGCATGAAATGAGTGGTAAACTCGAACATCTAATACGGTTGAATAGTCTTAATACAACAAACAGCCGGAGTGTACATTTAGGTTTTCTTATATGTTCGTTCTTCCACACTTTGTATCTAGTTTGTTAGGATTATCATCAAGCAGAGAGCATGAAATAAGTTGTAAACTCAAAAATGCTACATGTGATCTTTGAGTGGTCTCACATACCATTTCTCTCACATCAACATCTCATGCTTGATTGAGATTTTACTTATTTTATTTACCATTTAAAGAGTTTTTTTTTTTTTAAATCTAAGGAGGTCAGCCATTTATTGATGAAAATAAAACTTACACATTACAAATGTTAGCTGCAATTGCAACTTGTAAAAAAACTGGAACTGAAAAATAGAACTCAACCTGCCTAAGGGAGCAAACATGGTTAGCCAATAGATGGGCTACCATATTTCCTTGCCTACCAACATGAAAAACATGAACAACCCCTTGAGCTTCTCCCAGAGCCATTACATCATCATAAAGCCTGCCAAGCAAGGATGTATTGGCAAATTCCTTTGTTGAGAGTTGTCGTTGGACTTCCATGGCATCAGTCTCCAAAATTGTCGGACCAAAACCATGTGCCAACTCAAACTGTATTGCAGCTTTGCAGGCCAAAATCTCTGCATGTTACGGCGATACCAGACCATTCAACTGACTAGCGCCACCTCCCAACATGATCCGATGCTCATCCCTAAACACAAAACCCAGTCCACCCTTCCGAGTAGCATGATGAAATACACTATCCACGTTGATCTTCACCAGACCTACCGGAGGAGCTCTCCACACTGCCCTTAGCTTTCTTCTAAAACTGGACGGCTGCATATTATGGAACCTAAATTCCTGCAATCTTGACACCAGAACCACACTAACATCCCCAACTGCACTCTTCTTTTGATTCCATATCCGGTCGTTTAGCTCTTTCCAGCTTCCCCATAATGGGAATAGGAATTCTCCCAACTAGGATATAGACAACTGCTGTACACATTGATTCAGCCAAGTAATAATGTCATCAGCCATATTACTATGATGATCACAAACCTGTTGAAGCATAGCATTTTTGTGGAATACCACTTGAGTGAAAACACAGTCCCGACAAAGATGAAGAGTTGTTTCTTCATGAGTCTCACACAAAACACACATATGCGAGGCCAACACCACTCTCTTTGAAGCCAAACTACCCAAAGAAGGAAGAATATCCAAACACACTCTCCAGATATGTATTTTAGCTTTGTTTGGGATAATCAATTTCCAAAGTTTCTTCCAAAACCCTGCCCCAACTAGAAGCTGCAATGGATTATAACTAGAAGAGTGCAAAAAAACAGACCGATAATCCATCTTGATTGAGAACCTGCCATCTTTCAACAGCTTCCAACATAACTAATCATGTACATCCCTCCAACTCAATGGAATTGCAGCAATCACCTCTGCTTCCTCCACCAAAAAAATCTCTTTAACAACGGAACATTCCACCTCCCAGCTTCAAGTATGAGCTCGGTCACCTTACTAACTTCCACCGGCGCACCCAAATTGGTGGGTCTCCCACGAGGCAAAGCTGCCACCCAATTATCCGAGAAGATATCCAGCTCCCTACCATTACCTACCTGCCAGTAACAGCTTTCTTGAAGGAGTTCTATAGTGGAGAAAATACTTCTCCATGAATAAGAAGGAGAAACATGTGGCAAGGCTTCCCAAAAGGACCGATTCGGGAAGTATCTCGCTTTGTATATACGCGCAATAAGAGATGAAGGATTCTGCAAGATTCTCCATGCTTGTTTTGCTAGCATGGTAGAATTAAAGTTGGATAGACTACTGAAACCCAAACCACCCTCTTCTCTCGGATTACAAAGAGCATTCCAATTCTTCTAGTGGATCTTCCTTTTATCTAGAGTACTACCCCACCAAAATCTTGCACAATGCTGTTCTAGATCATCACAAAAACTCTTGGTAAGTTGGAAGACACTCATAGCATAAGCAGGTAATGCCTGAGCCACCGCACTGATCAAAATATCCTTCCCTACCCCACTCAACAATTTACCTTGCCAAGCAGTAAGTTTCTTAGACAATCTCTCCTTAATATACTGAAAAGTATACCTTTTCTTCCTCCCTACGTAAGTGGGAAGGCCTAAATATTTTGCATGAGATTCCACAACCTCCACCCCCAACAGACTAGAGATATCATTCTGTAGATCGACATGCACATTTTTGCTAAAAACCACCGAACTCTTGGCAAATTTAATGATCTGTCCAGAAGCTCTCCCATAAGTGTTCAACACCTCCTGTATGACAGAACAAGATTCCACCGAGGCCTGTGCATAGAGCATACTATCGTCCGCAAACAATAAATGGTTCGCCAAAGGTGCATTAGGACATACCTCAATACTCGGTAAGGAACCTGTGATCATTCGCTATTGTAATAGGGCTGAAAAACCTTCAATTCCAATAAGAAAAAGATAAAATGACAGAGGGTCCCCTTGTCTCAGACCTCTGCTAGGAATGACATATCCCCGTGGTCTTCCCCGAACCAAAAAGGAATACCTTACCATACTCACACATTGCATCACCATCGATATCCAACTCCTGGCAAAACCAAACTGGATCATCACTTTTTCTAGAAAAATCCACTCCATTCTATCATACGTCTTACTCAAATTTAATTTCAATGCAATATAACCATCTCTCCCATCCCGATTGTTGTGTACAAAATGGGCTATTTCATTGGCCACTAGGATATTGTCCGTAATCAATCTGCCGGGAACAAAAGCGCTTTGGAAGGGTGAAATCACTTCAGGTAAAACAACCTTAAGTTTGTTAGCAATAACTTTTGAGCAAATCTTGTAGAGAACATTACATAGCGCAATTGGTCTCAAGTCTGCCATATTCTCCAGGTTACTTACTTTCGGGATTAAACTAGGGCTGGGCATTTTAGCCCGAAAGCCCGCAAGCCCGATCCGGCCAGCCTTGAACCGGCCCGTACGGTCCAGGCCCTATAAATTTTTATGAGAAACGGTCCGGGTTCTGGCCGAGATATATAAAAAACGGTTCGGGCCTGAGCCCAGTAATTTTCATAAACAAAAGCCGTAGGGCCCGAAATATGGACAAATAGACAAGTGTCTTATGTTAATAGACATGTCCATACTTTTACCATATACTCCCTCACATGTAATCCGTGCTCTAAGGCTTATCTTTTTCCCCTCCCATTCACACAGCACCAGCCGCATATCTCTCTCTCTCACCCCCCTCACCTCCCCTTCCCACTTCTTCTACATTTTTCTGCAAATCCATGGAACCTGCCACCAAGTTGACTCCCTTCTCTTCATAAAAGCCATTTCGGCATCACCTAGATCTCATCTCCTTCTTAAGAATTTTTTCTTTTCTTTTTCTTCTTCTCCTCGATCTCTCCGACTACCTTTCCTCACATAGGTTATGCTTTTACCTACATAAAGTTCCATCAATTCAAGATCAGTTCCTAGCATCATCAATTTCTCATCTGGGTTTTCTTCTCTCATCATCTTGTTGTGTTCTTGCATGTTGTTTTGTTTTGCTGAATTTGAATTTCTTGAGAATTATTGTTTTGTCATCTAATTTGTTGCTCTTCCTATTTGACGATCAAACCTGGAACACTGATTCAATGAGGAGGAAAAATTTGATTCGAATTCTGATACGAAGAACTGATGAAACTGGAAAAATTGGAAGAAAAAAAAATATAAAACTCAAAATGATGTTTTGGGCCAGAAATTCTGCGGGCCGGTCCCTATACTGGCCCCGTTAGAACATACCTTTATTTTGGGCCCGGCCCGTTTTTTCCGGTCAGGTCCCGGGCCTTGCAAAAATTATGTTGGGCCCGGCCCGTGCCCAGCCCTAGATTAAACAAATGTGGGTAAAATTTATTTGCTTCAGCAGCTGGCCAGTCTGCAGAAAGCTATGGACTGCTGCAAAAATATCCTCACCAATATACTCCCAATAGTGTTGGAAAAAAAGTGGAAGCATCCCATCTGGACCCGGGGATTTAGTGGGATACATCTGAAAAAGAGCAAAATGCACTTCCTCCATAGTATAGGGCACACAAAGCTGAGCATTCATCTCCTCAGTAACACAAGGATTAATAGCCGCAAGAGTCATGTCCATTGTGTCAACATCAACCTCTGAGGCTCAAAACATTTTGGAAAAATAGGCAGTAATTACTCTTTCAATGCCCGCTTCATCTTCATGCCAATTCCCATACTCATCATACAGTCCCTGCAAGGTATTCTTACGCTTCCTATTTTCTGTTTTCCGGTGAAAGAAGCCCGTATTACGGTCCCCTTCTTTCAACCATGTGATTTTAGCTCGTTGCTTCCAAAACAACTCCTCTTGGAATAGTAAATTCTGAAGTTTGTCCATCAGCTCCCTCTTTTCAGTTTGCACACTCTCTGATGGAAACACACTCAACAACTCCTCCAATCTAGAGGGAATGCCAACCATTTGTAATTGTCGGCCCTAAAACACCTCTTTCTTTCATTTATTCAATGAATTCTAGTATGCATGATCTTCTTGGTAACGCAAAACATAGGTGTACCCGACACATCAGTTCCCCAAGCCTCCTTCACCACTCTATCACAATCCTCATGCTATAGCCAAAACGCTTCGAATTTGAAACAGGGACATTTAGGCCTAGCTAGCAAAGGAACCGAACTGACTCGTAGCAAGAGAGGAACATGATCAGAATTCGATGGTGATAAATGAAAAACTTTAGCATGGTTAAAGATGTCAATCCAAGAGGGAGTGCAAACTATCAAGGAGCAACAAGGTATCAGAATTCCACCAAGTAGCCATTGCTCCCTGAAAACCTACGTCTAGAAGATCACAGTAACCTAACGCCTCCCGGAAGCCTCTCATCTGTCTCTCCGGCCGGATCGGACCTGCAATCTTCTCCCGACTATTCAAAATCTCGTTGAAGTCCCCAATTACTATCCAGGGAAGGGAAACCATATCAGCTAGATCACGTAGAAGTTGCCAAGAGCGATCTCGGTCTCCGGTTCTTGCATGTCCATAAAACCCCGTCAATCTCCAAGGCAGGAGTCCAGATTCACCCACCACCACCGCGTCAATATGATGCGATGATTTGGTTCCAATCTGAATTGTCAAGTCCTCATTCCAAAAAAGCCCCAGGCCCCCCACTTGTCCTGAACTCAAAACTTCCTCTGCATGCATAAACCCTAACACCAGACGAAGCTTTTCGAAATCCTCTAATATGCTAATCTTTGTCTCACATAAAAAGACCAATTGTGGGCGATTCTGAGAGCATAAATCCTTCAGAGCCCGAGTTGTTGCATCGTTGCAGATACCTCTGCAATTCCAGCTTAGAACATCCAGATCCATAGTTGTCAAAATTTGCTTCCTTTGCCAAGAAAGTAACCCTAGTCGAGAGCGGCTAGGTCTGATACAATTTAAAGAGTCAAAATAACTTACAAACAGGGAATCCTAACAATAATAATGCTTTGAAGACAAATTGATGGCATTTAAAACCAAAAGGCTATGACATTTTTAGTAATTTTTTTTTGTTTATGGGGTTTCAAATACGTGCAAGGAAGATTAAACGCAAGCTCATTATAGAGTTTAGTCATTTTCCCACTTAGTTGTGTTGCCATTAAAAATTATCGCACTTCTCTTTTAATTATGTTTGCATCTGTTCTCAATGGTCCTTAATGGAAAGTAAATCAGGGCAATTTGGTGCAAACTGCTAAAGACAAATGTGGATGTGCAACCCCCATTACAAAAGAAAGCAGAGCCTGTAAATCATGGCTGCAGTGTATACCTGCCAAACCTGTAAAAACTGACTCATGCTTTCCTAGATTGTTATTCACCACACGGTTAAAAAGCAAAAGCTCATAGCACAGAGCACCAACTTTTCAGAAAAATCAGTAGCAATGAGACCAGAGGCTTCAGATTTCAATTATAAACACCATTGTTTGTTTCATTATCCTTTTTTTCTCTTCCACATTGGCAATAGCCTCTACAGAGCATCCATCAATTCTCTACTTCTTTTGCATTTAAAACAAAAAGGTTGTAAGGAAATGATTATTTTGACCTTTTCACTTTCATTCAGTCATCATATATATTCCTAATTCCTAAACAAATAAAGAATCTTGAATATAAAAAAATCCTCATCTTCTCACTTGGCAACTTCTGGTTGGACAGTTTATCCTGCAATAGAAAAGTCTGTAATGGTAAGCTCATGAACGAGTAATTATTACTATAAGTTTATAAGTAATCACTTTTCAAAACAAAGAGTTAGTACCTAATAATTGTGCTGAACAGAAAATAGGAACACTTTGAGATGCCAAAAAGGTAAGTGTCTGTTGATTGGGTGACCAAATAATGCACTGTGCTGACTACTGAAACTGATTTTTTAACAGATACCATGCTTTGATAATCAACTGTAGTTACTGTACAATTTGCTGTTGATGTATGTAGTTACTGACCAAAAATTTCAATATTAAAACCTGATGAGAGAGAAAAAGGTAACAATTAGACAAAGAAACAAATGCATACAACAAAACCAAGAAAAGTGAAAAAGGAAAAGAAAGACCAACCTTTTTCGATTTGTGGGATAAGGAATGTCTCCATCAGCCTTCATGAGTCCTTCAAAGTGATTCCCGCCTGCAAACGGGGACCAAATTCTTAACAACAACAAAACCAAGAAAGTATATACAGCCCAAGAAAAAATACATGAAATTTTAAGGCACTTTCAAGTTTACTAAAAGATCATTTCTCTCAATTCATTAGCATTTTATGTATATTTCTTCAGAATCAGTCTATGGTTTGAAGAATCTGATTGAGCCTGACAACTGCTGAGGTAAACGACACTGGTTTACTGAGCCATCCGTACACCTCAAGACAACCAGAATGGTCAAGATTGTGACAAATGAAAGAAGGGTCCATTTCGAGAAAAAGAACAATACTTGATTTGCAGGAAGATAATTAAACTTAATAAACAGGATTTTAATCCTAACGAAAATGATCAAGTAACACACACTGAGATAACCATAACATTTTTTATTTTTTGTCAAACAAATCATTTACTTGTGGGTATTAGCTTTCATAATGACCATGCCTATCATCAAAGATGTAAACTTTAGTGTGCAGATATGAGAGAGGAAGCATACTTGAATATGGGACCGATGTGGGTCATCATTGTTCCCTCATCCTTCAGAAAAAGTTTAGCTCAGTATATCCATGTGAATATGGCAGAAGCTCCTCTACTTCAATCCTAGAACTAGAATAACTAGTGCTTTTCTTCAGTTTGTTGTGACTTGACTCGACCTCCGCCCAAAATATGCCATAAACTGGTCTATGATCTGAGAACCTTGATTCCCCACGGACATAAGATAACTGTTGGAGACCTTCACCATACCACAATATTCGATCACACCTTCATAAACAAAAGTGAATAGATCAGCATTGCAAGTCTTTGGAAAATGGAAATTAACAGCATCACTTCTCTCTATAATCATATCATTTTTCTCCTCATTAGATTCTATCTTCCATTTCAGATTAGTATATATAATTCTACATAAATTAGGAAAAATAGTCTTACCAAGCAGGTGTTCGACGTTTCTCCTTTGGGTGCATATCATCCCCTGCATATCTGTCTGAATTAGTAGAATACTTGTAAGTTGGTGGGAAGTAAATCTTCCCCTCATTCCAGCCCACAAATACACGACCACGTTTTTGCTCTATCCTTAACTGCAAACCAACCAACTTCAGTTTAGTATGTAACATGCCTTATGTAACTGGTAAGAACGAGGCCAAGGATTTAAAACAGGGTATAGAAACAGAAAGAAGTATGGAGGACTTGATCGAAATCATACCTGGTCGTTCTCTAACAAGGCCCTCCAGTTCTGCATCTCAACTAATGCCTTAGCAGAGCGGTAAGAGAGGGAAATCCGATAATTTAAATCCCCAAGCCAAATAACTCGACTAGATAAGAAATCAAGAAAGCACATTATTAGCTAATTGAAAAGAATGCCATTTGGAAAATGGTCGCAATAAAGAGACATATACCAGCAGCTGCTGAATAATTTGTTTGCATTACACACAAGTATATGATGATGTAATCAGTTGAATTATATCTCAAGTCAGTAAATGAAATGACATTTACAGATGCTTAAACACTTTGAGTCATTGTCCAATCCCAGGTAAATTTTAAACTATTTTAATCACTTTCTTTAGAAAGAGGATAACATTTCCATGCTGTTTTTAACGTATGCTCAAGCTGTGACCAGTCTTTAATCAATAGTTGATGAGCAAGACTCTTACTCATGCTCCAGGATTGTTTCTGGGTTTTTCAACGCGCTAGAGCCATTAACCTTTGGAAACCTTGTCTTCCTAAGGATCTCCATGACATCAGAATTCCTTCTTAGCTCATCACCCTCCTTCTGTCCTGAGGTTAAATGAGTACAAATAAAGCAAAAGGTTGTATCATGCAAAGACATGCTGACTGAGATGGATCCCTGTAAATCCAAGCAGAATATTGTCATTTCCTCAGTTATTAATATTGAAAAGAATCAAAACAATTACAATGGATATGATTAATACCTTATTTCCAAGGTATCCCATTAGTCCTCTTCCAACACATGATACTTTCATGTTTTTAACATGATCCCTCAGTTCACTTCTGACCCATACTGTAAGGAATATGCCCACCATTTGCTTGCTTGCAACTAAGTTGTACCTTGAATGCCCTGGCATTCTATATCCATTTTCATTGGATGCAGATCCAGCATAGGACATTGGTGAGAATAAAACAGTACTTGGTGAATCGCCTGGTCCATTATCATCATCAGACGAACCCCACCTGGAAAAGTCACTCGGCCTTGAGTAGTCACTCGGCCTAGAATAATAGTCACTCGGCCCTGAGTAGTCACTAGGCCTTGAATAGTCACTTGGCCTGTGACCCCATCTGAAGTTGGGATCATAGTCACTTGGCCTGTGACCAAAGATCACCCGATCACAAACACTGAATCTTCGATCAAGTCGGGGTTGTGAAGCTGAAGGGTCATTCTCTGTTCTCCAGCTGGGGGTTGCCTGGAATGATCTCCTTTGAAAAAAAGATGAGCTCTTCTGCCTAGCAGATCCCTCAAAATCTGCATGTAACTCGACAATTGGCTGTGGGATGGGAGATGGTGTATAGCAGCCACCGCCACCACTAGTACCAGGAAGATTGTTTAAAGTCTTCCGAATGAGAGCCAACCATTTCTTGGCAGGTCCATTGTCTTCTGCCCCCAGAACATTACCAGCATTTAGCGGAACTATCTCTTGAAACCTGAAAGAGAGAAATAGACATACATTCATTAGTAAATCAAACAGTAGTTTGTTCAGAAGACGATTAGATATAAACAATCAAAACATACCCGAGAACATAAATGTCTGCAGGAGGTGAGGCATGAAGCCACTCATCCATATTTAAATTGCTTGGTGGAGATCTTCCGGCCACATTCCATGTAGCAACAAAAATGCTGGACCAAAATACAAACAAACACAAATTGTGAATAATACATTCGAGAGAAAACACTTCTTCAGAGAACTTGGGTAAAAGGAAGATGTAGACAATTTACCTATGGTTCTGCACATCTATGATTCGAGGATGGTCAAGATTCATCTTCCGCCGACGGACCTGCTCTGTGTTCTTGCTGAATTTCTCTGTGCATTAAAGTGAGAAGAAAATGACGAAAAGAAAAAAAATACAAGTCCTTGAAACACGCTGAATATGTGAATTGTCAAATTCTGGTCGGTCATAGAAGAGAATAGTCAAGAAACCTGTTTTGCTTTTCTTAATCGTGCACGGTTCCCTCTCTGAGAAGCTAGTCCTGTATTCAACCTCAGCTCCTGAAGAAGAAAATTATTGGCAATGCATCAGTTTTCAGCTCGAAAACCTAAACAGAAATATACTTAGTGACCTTCTAAATTGTTTTGAATACTGAATAGTTTCATATTAGCAAACACAAATTTGGGAATTATGCAGTAACAGATAGCTACAATTCAGAACAGGGGCATTGCTGAGAGCCTGAGACATTTGAACCAAATTTTGCCAGAATTTTAATTTCTCAGGCTTCTCATCAACAACCAGTTGAAGAAGAATTACAAGAGAGGGATCATCTTTGAGGGAGAAAAGTGAGCATTTCAGTATTGAAGTTAAGAATCTTAAGATTATGTCAACCAAAGCCCCAATAATGATTAAATAATAATATAACCAACCATACAAGAAACCATTGGGAAAGAAAACAAAAACAAAGATTCTCTCACCCCCATAAACAACATCATCTGCCTGAAAGTCCTCAGTTTTGCTCTTGATATTGAACCACTTCCTGACCATTTTCTTTGACCATGAGAGCTTCACCAAACAACAAAACACACAATCAGCTAATCATTTCCAGAAACCAAAACAAACAAAAACAAATCATCAACAAATCCCATTACTATTTCCAGGAGAGTGAAAATTAAAGAACCTTGCTTTTCTTGGTATTCCCATCTCCCATTGTTTCACTATCACTTCATACAGCTATTTTGGCTTTCTGGGTTCTTCCCCTCCTTCCCCAGTATCTGGGTTCTCACTTTGATAACCCAAAAAGTTGAGTTCTTTGTGTTTTCCCACTAATCCCAAAACCCATGAAATAAGCTTCAAATGTGGAAGGAATGAAAGCAAACACCAAATGGGTTCTCTTGTTTTGCTCTTATTATGAGCTCTGTATACACTCTTTATGGAAGTTTCAAGCTGAAAGAAACAAAAGCCCAGAAGACCATGAAAGACTCGAAAGAGAGAGAAATAGAGACAAGCCCTTTAATGCGTGGAAGTGAGATGAGAGATTCTGAAGTAGAACGAGACAATGCGGCAGACATAGAGAGAGAAGAAAGCAAAGTTTCTCGTTCTTAGTAACAACAGCAAAGTATCGAATTTGAACAGTATAAAGTGGTAGCGAGAGGGGGGTCTAGTCTTTGGGGGCTTTTCTTTTTTTTTTTTTAAGTTTTAATTTTTTTTTTTTAAATTAACCCCAAAGCTCTAAGGCAGGCCCAACATGAAGGGGCAACGGGCATGTCGTTTAGCTTTAAGCTGTTCGCAGAACGACTCGGTCAGCAGAGCAAAGGCTGCCCACGGTCAGCAAAGTGAAGGAAGAAGAAGAAGGGTAGGAGATCTAGTGTGCCTCTAGAGATAGCTGTATTCTTGTACCCATTTTGGTCTACCCAGCAAAGTTAAAGCAGGCAGGGAAAGATGGAAAAAGATAAAGGGAATGTGTATCTGCTCTCTGCTCTGCCTCTGTGGTGGTGGTGGTAGAGACCGGTGCTAGTACTATATTTGTTTTTCTGCTGCTCTTTCTGTTTTTATATTTTTATTTCTTTCTTTTGCTGGCAAAGAATGTTTGGGGTTGAAGATATTAGTGTGTATTGACAAAATGATGATGTGCCTATCTGGGTTTTTTTGGTTCTTGTGAAATTGTTGGGTTTTGGGGGGTTCTGGACGTATTCAACGAACATCTTTCATTTATCTGTTTACATGGGGGGCCATAGGGGGCTCTGGAAACTAATGCAACAACAGCTTTAGCAAGTATAAATCTTCTCAACAACTTCATATTTTGTCTTTTCAGGTTTTCTCCGGTCTATAATTTTTTGCTTTGAGCAAGGTAGATAATTATTTTGGATAGAGATTAGCAAAGCCAATTAGAATCGACCGACTTCTTCAGACTTCAATCAAACATCAACACACTATTTACTCATATGTGTTCATAACACAAGTCTTTACTATTTAAACTGCGTTATGTACTTAACATCAATATATCGTAAGTGTATAAAACGATAAAAATGATGTTGAATAAAATATATAAAATAAATAACTACACAATTGAACATATAAAATAAGTTATTAAATGAGGATCGGTAATTTGCTTACATTATCTAGAGTTTCACTACTATAGAAGATTGCAACATCATTTTCAATAAACTTTCCTATCCAACAATATTGGTTAGATTATTATAGCTGAAATTACATGGATGTTGAGGGAATGTTTTGTTAACAAATTTTGAGGTCTTCTTAGCTCAATTTAGGGGTTTTGTGTCTTTGGAAACCTAGGCAGCCATCCCAAATTTATGTGCTAGGCTTCTTTTTAAGTTCTTTTGTAGAAGCTATACCAAGTACCATCTTCCATATGTATTATTTATTCATGGAGAGCTAGCTTGCTCACTTGGATGTACTTCCTAAATCCAAGTGGTCACAGAAAGTGCCCTAGTTCTTCTAGTTTGATGTGCCTCCTCCGGCCGCCGTCCACCCCAGCTCTAGTAAGCTCCTTACTTGAGCGTTCAACACTCCATGTTTGAATTGCTTTGAACAAAACAAGGAGGTCTTTGCCTTTTTGGGGTTTAGAGGCTCTCAAAGTTTGAAGTCTCAATTGATTCGTATTAAACTTCCTGATACACAGGACTCCATGAGCATCAAAGAGTCCAAGAGCTAAAGCTAGACTAGCTAGGCTGTCTATCTTTGTATTTTGTATTAGTTTGTTGCAAATCCTCATGATTGTTGGGTCCTAAACCATTTTGATTAGGGGCATTACTTATATGTTAAGAGGACAAGAATTATTGAGCTGACGGCGAAACACTCCTAGTTGGGGGTACCACAAAGGCTTATAGAAATCAAATCACACCCACACATACGTTCCAAATGGAAATCCTTAACAACTTCATTAGCCTCCACTAACCATTTCTGGTTCTTATGATGACTAGTTGGTCCCAAATGGATATCCTAGATTGGGACGTATATAAAATACGTGTTGCCTTTGTTATTTAGATTTTAGAAAAGTCCAAGCGACATAACATTTTTTCTTATTTAATTTTGGGTAATGTTTCTTTTTAACCTTTCTATATTTGAGTTACCTTTATATAATTGACAAAAAAATGTTTTTGTGAAGCACTTCTATAACTCATCAAAACACAAACATTTTTCAAAAAAAAAAAAAAAAAATTGTTGTAATTTATTTTATCAATTCTAACACACTTTTAAATTTTCAAAAGACAATCTCAAATTTCAAATATATAAATTTATTTACTCTCGGTGCTTTGTGACATATCAAAGAATCAAAGATTGTTAGAAGGGCTTTGATTTCCGATCTTTTGAAGAAAAAAATTTGAATTTAACTCAGTGAACCAAAATGGATGGAATACTCCCTATTGACGAATGGATTGAAAGGAATAATTGTTTGGAGGGGAAAAATTTATGAGGCGCTTAAAAAAACGTTTTGTCCAGTTTGAAAACATGTATAATGAGTGGACTTCCATTTTGTCTATGAAGGTTATCTAATCAGCATTAAATCATTAATCTCCCCTTGATGGTGAATTATGTGCTTTTGCTTTTGTGTGGATTTTAGAACGACATTGTTTTCATCTTTGGCTTCGACTAATGTATGTGGGTCTTAGGGAATGATTTGAAGCAATAACGAGGAAAAGTGAGTTCTTGAAATAGTGCAAAGAAACTTGTAAAGACAAAGAGCCATGGGCCATCCATTGTAATTGGATATACATCTAATTCAAGGGAAGAATACTAAAGAAGCGACCCTACAATATTTGAAAATATACTCCATTCTTCTCCACTTTGAGAACCTTGACGATTTGACGAAGGATCTCATGAAATGCTTGGTATCTCAACAAAAATCAAATTCTTTACGGATTCGATGGGTATGATGAAAAGAGATATTTGGACATGCATACTCATCAATATGCACTATATTAAGCGGAGAAAAGGAGGCTTAATACAAAATGTTTTTTCTACATAAACTTGTTTGGTTGTGTATAAATAAATGGTATTAAAGTGTCGAGCTCTGCTAGGGTTTCATGGCCAAGTTTTGAGGAGACGTTGATGACTTTTAGCTTGAATGGTGCATCCAATTGAAAGAAGATGTTGTCATGCCTCCCTGAGTTTCAGGTTTTTGCTTCCATAGTATATTGTACTCGAAACTCCTATATTATGGCTGCTTCTTGAGAGCTTTAGAAATGTCTCGTACTATAATTGCGTGTCTTGGCGAGTCTCCCAAAGTGAACAAATAGTGATGTATGTAGCAATTATTTTACTTACTCTATTTGTTGGATGACTCTAGTGATGTAATTACACCCCTAATTTGTGTGATATATCATTGTCTTAAGCAAAAGTAAATGATATTTTTCTCCTAATAAATTAAAAGAGTCGCTAATACATTAATGAATTATTTAGAAGCGTGAAGAAACGGTTTTAGAATTATATATAGATATGAAAGATATCAAATCTGACCGAAGCACCGAGAAAACAAGAGAGAAAGCTAGGGTTTGGAAAGAGCGAAGGAGAGATTGACGCTAGTCTGGCGGCGCCTCCTTGTCAACTGTGGCTTCCCTCCTCAGCGACGTATGGCAGGTGTTGCCAGACGGGAGATGGGGGGTTTTGTCTTCTCTTCGTTGGTCGGGGCTTTGCATGCTTCTTTTCTACTCTCAGGCAGAGGCGCAGGCGTGGAGGGGGAATTCGGCGGCATCGCAAGCTTGGAGCAAGGGGCTAGAGGCTAGATCGTGGCGGCAGCATGCCATGGATTGTATGGCGCTGGTCTCTGTTCGGAGGTTGGTCGCTCGGTGATGTTTGCAGAGGTGGGTTTGGGCTCCCAGGCGGATGGACACAGATGGGTGGAGCGATTTCATTCCGAAGTGGAAGGGCACGGTGATTCCCTTCTTGTTTCTAGGTGGTTTGGTTTTGAGTGGATTTGTTTCCAGATCTGGATCTGGCCGACGACAGGCAGGTGTATCAGTGCGGCTTGCGGTATTGATTGGGTATCTCTGGGGAGGTGAGCTCAAAGGGCAAGTTTTGTGGAGGTGGTCTGCCGGCGGGGAAATTGGAGAGAGGGAAGTTGCTTGTAATAGCTTTGGTCTGATCTTGTTTTGCGTTTTATTTTTGGTTAGGCTTTTGGTTAGTCTTTTCTGGTCAGTAGTATGTCCCTATTCTTTTGAGCTAGGGTTGGGTCAAATTGAGGTGCCATGGATTTGGGGTCATTCTTGGGGACGAGTTGGTTTAGTTTCGGTTTTATCTTATGGTCAATGTGCTGACAAACGATCCTTACACGTGGTCTGGTATCATTGGGACATGGTGTGGAAGAGGGCGTTGGGTTTTATGGCGGTTGTCTATGAGATGGTATCGAGATTCTCGGGATTCTCTGTAGCCTGAGGGGTTGGGCGATATAGGTGGTTAGCGGTTGGGCTCTTTCGGCTCAAGGAGGTCATTCTAGGTTTTAGGGAGGAGAGTGGGGAGTTCTTATCCACCACTGGTCATTCTCATGTTATGTAATTTTGGTTATCAATAAAGATTTCTTATTCTAAAAAAAAAAAAAAAAAGATATCAAAACTGCAATATGCAGAAGAGGACCTAAAAATCAAAATTCTGATCCATATTTATATAGAACAGGAGAAGTCCAATTCCGTGAAGTGGTATCTAGGGAACACCACGTTCCTGGATTCAACGAATGCATTATAATGAACGAAAATCCATGATATGTTTCTGAAGAAAAAAGAACGGTATCTCTGCTGAGTTGAGCACATCTTAGTCCCACCAATTGACTATGAGATTGAGCTAGCTAGGCAAATCCTTTCCACAGTTCCACTGAAAGGACCTGATAAGAGATTTGAGTGTTGGACTGACCATATCTCGATTAGCACCATCCATTATGCTTTAGAATTCAGATAAATGATGTATGTTATGGCTAATTAGGTAGCTATGCCACATTAGATCGAGTTTATTACTTAAGGTTATTCAAACTACTTCAAAGAGAAGCTAAATTTTATTTTATTTATCATATATAAGACTAGCTAGATGAATAGGACGAACTAAATGACTAGATAAGTTATAATTATGATTTTGATATTCTTGAGTTTGAGTCATCCCTCATTTTCTTTATTTTGATATTCTCGGATTAGGGATATATATCTGGAAATTACGAGTTATGCCCTCCTCTAGTCCTCTTTACGCACAGAGCATCTCCAATAGATGTTTCTTTTAGATTGTGTCAAATTCAAATTTAACATGTGATATGGCAAATAACATTTTAACTCATGAGTTAAAAATGATATTATTATATTATATATTCAAACTATTTGTGGGTCCAATTTTTTAACAAAATTATGAAACTCTCTCACAATGTTTTCCACTAATAGGTCCTTATATATTAAAATATTAAATGACATAATCCAGCCGCTATGTCAAATTTGACAGTGAGATAGGATCTGTTAAATCTATGTAGGAATTGACAACACCATTGGAGCTCCATTTTCAGCCATTTATAACCGTTAGTGTGTCCAGGTGTCAATTGACACTTCCACTGGAGATGGTCAATTGGTTAATTTGTTCCTCATCGTACTGTCTCATTATGCTCTCTCCCAAAAAATGAAAAGGAAGGGTTTCGTTACGGATTAATTGTCCACTGTCAATAAATAATGTTGTAAAATTTATCATACAACCAATATATAGTTTACAAATATCCCTATGTACGTACATAACTTTCTTTGCATTTTTGGTCGTCAAAATGTGTAGCTACAACATACCATGAGATTAAGACATTATCAACGACGTCTTACAATGGTATATATATCATCGCATACAATACTTACTTTCTAGAATATTAGTGATGGAAGCGCGCATCTGTAGAGTTATACTTTGGTTAAAAAGTATATAAAATTAACCTTGGGTTTTCGCACATAATGATTGCTTAGTCTTCTTATTAAGAGCAAAGATTGAAGGCTTCAGATTGCGTTTATCACAATAAACTAAGGTGCAAAATGAGGTCAATAAAACATAAAGAACTCGAACAAAGAAGATTTGGTGCTGCTTTAATTTTTCTTTTTGTTTCCCAAACCAACCCTCCCTGTGTCTTTGAATGGTTGAATTCCATTGGTGATTCTGAGTCTACACATAATTGCAAGATTTACGAGGCAGTCAAAGGTATGCAGATGAATTTCATTTTCTTGCAGATTCTTTATCGCTTTTGTTTTTGGCTTTGAGACTTATCCCTATTCTTCTCTTTGCTTCTTTTTCTTTCCTGAGATCTTGTATCCGTTTTAAGACAATGTTTTGTTCTTTGTTTTCAAAATGTGACAAAGCTTTTCTCACATGTCATTTTCTTTGGCATCTCTCTTTCTCTCAGTACTGATCAATCTCAGGAACAAAGTTCATTTTTCCTCTGTATTTGTACCAAATATATTTATACGTACATTTGATATAGACCTTTTACATTATTATATATTTAGTAATATGTGTATGCATGCTTATTGCAATTAAAAATACTTTTCTCTATTTTTTTTTTCTAATATTTTGCCATAGATGTAAGTACATAATTAAGCATGATACGTATAAGATTTTGCAAGTGTTTAAGAATATGAAAAATAAAGAGTGTAGAGTTGTAGACAAAATTCTTGCATGTATTGGCGGTATGCATTGAGTTAGTTCTCACATATCAAATGCAATTTTTTTTTAATTTGGAGAAAATTCCATGATACATAATGCTACAACAAAATTTATGCCAAATATCTTTCAACTCTAGGCTCTAGCTACTACGTACCATCATTTTGAGAAAAATGTTCAAGCGTTGTTAATTTATGTACACTATAAATAATCATTTAAAAGTCTAAAATCGTACTTGAGTGCTCACTTACAGTTTAAGGTTAGGGTTCACAGGTCGCTATGCGGATCAAGATTATTGCCCTCAATATTTTGGGTTCATAATCCTTCTAGCGTGCATGAAAATTTCACAATTATTAAAGTGATGAATATCAACCTTAATTCCTGTGTAGTTACAACGCCAAAAAATTTACTGCGTGATTATGTTATAACATTGAACCCACGTACAAGAGGGATGATATCCAATGCAAAATGATTCTAATAACTGTTACATAGAGAATTGAATTGATGGAATATCAAACTTTTCACCTTGGATTTTTTTTTTACTTTTCTCTTCTTTTACTCTAACCAATGCCTTGAAACAGGAAAATCTTTTGGCATATAATTATATATATGCCTATAGCTACTCTCTCTATGAATAATTAGATAATGACTATCTCTCTTGCGATGAATGTTCTTCTTTTCAGTCCTTTCTGTAGTCGATCTCCTTTTGGAATTTACGAGAAAAAATTTCTTTTGTTTCTTTTGAACATTCCCAGATTCATTATTTCCATATCTGTCTCCCTATTGGTAAGTATACATACCTTTCATGAGAATGATGTCAAAAACTAAGGTATGGTCCAGACTCAAAAGGAGCTAGCTAGCTAGTAATTAATTTAGGACCGCAGTTTCAAGTTTGAACAGAATGAAATAATTTGACCTAATTTGCTGCCCCAGGAACAGTAAAGGAATAAGAAGTCTTGCCCTAGATCGAATAATTAGGGTGAGATTGTGATATTTCTAATTGATCACAGAAGAAATAATAATGATAATACCCCTGGTTAGGCCTCACGAGTCATTATGCATAGAGTGCATGCCATAATTCATGAGTCATAATGCTTCTATTTTTTAAGCTTAAGCTCGATCTGCGGCGTAAACTTTATTTTGTTCAGGAGCTAGTTTTTAAGGTATTTAGTGATTGTTGAATTTGAGAGGTCATTTTCCTTATTAACGACACACAATCCCAATCAAGACATTATGAATTATGTGTATACTTATTCTGGACCTTGTATATATGACTATGATATATGCAACATTATCAAGGCCAATTCTGGTGTTACGATTGACGGCATATATACTCTTGTGTGAATATATAAATATAATCTATTTTAATCATAATCGGTCCTAATTTCTATTCTTCTTCGCCACTTAAGCTAACCTTAGGATTTCATAGAAATACATATAATAATTAATTATGCTGGTTCATGCACTTGCATTATTGCATAGTTCATTACCCATACAAACGTGTTGCATGTGTTAGACCTAGAAACTCTTCTTACTTGACTTTACACATGTATATATGCATGCATGCATGAGTATATGTGTGTATATGTATGTATAAGGTTTCCAACGTCCAACGCAAAATATGTACGTACTCAGAGATCTAAGAATGCTACGTTCATTTCCTAACTAAATGAAGTCAAGTACAAAGCAAATGCCATTTTGAACAAAAATCGTGTGGATCCAAACTTTGTCGCTATCATGCAATATTAGCCATGCTAGCTGTAACGCATTAAATTGTACTTCACCAGGTTGAGCACGTCATAGTGTCGTGCGATTTTTAAGATATAAACTGAGAGTTCTGATATCTTAAAAACTCGAAAGACATTATTGTTCAATGAAATTTAATAAATCATACGGCGGAAACGTTTTGAATTGAAGTGAAAACTATAAATTCACTAAGTTTAAAATTGTTCGTCTAAACCTTGGCACAACAAATTAATCGAGAAGTAATGAACTTAGCAGCCAAGTTTTCAGAACCAAATAAATAGTCAATATGTTCTGGAGTAACAAACCTAGTAGGTAAAGTTAAAATCATGTTTTGGAAACTGACATTCCATTACTATTGATTGTTTAAACAAGTTACGCACACCCGGCTCCGTCAGCTATTGTTCCATCTCCAGTGCACAGTACTTGCACTGCCTTGACAGTAGTGAGGTGTAGTTTGGGCGTTACACTAGCTAGCTAATTGTCACCCACTATTGATGTTCGAATAAATTTGGCATGTAAGTGATCGATGACCGGATGAGAAAGAAGCGCCCACCAAGTTTTCATTAACTACATACATGGACGTCTGTGGTAGTCATCACTTCTCCGGTTCTTCTCTTCCAGCCTTCAGGCATATATTATGTCACCTTCCATATTGTCTATACAAATCAAATCGATCATCATGAGAGGTTCTGACCATTTCAATAGTCTTGTCATGCATAAAGTTCCCTACATCGCAATAGCATTGAATACAGAATAGGCCCAGCTACTTCGATATCGAAAATGGATGGTCTTACATTCAAGTCATGAAAGCTATGGCACTTGATTGATGGAGAAGAGAGGGATATAACTATATAAGGTAATAATTCGATTTGGAGGCCTTTCTTTCGTGATGAAAATGAACTCCTTCCGCTGGATGTGGAACATGGGAACGCTGGAATGGCCCTATAATGGTGACAATACGAGACTTCACAACACCACTAAAAACTACACACAAACACCTATAGAACAGAGCAATTAATAATGAAGCAACCCACAATATCGGAGAGTAAGCATAAGAGAGAATCCCTACTATGTTCGTCAGTTCCTAAAGGCCTAGGCAGACTCTCTAACCCAATTTTCATTGGGATAAAGCATTGGTCCGCAAATACTTCATTTTTTAGAGGGGTTTCAATCTTCTAGACGCACTCAATGATTTGCTCAATACACCCAATACTCAATTTCATCCAACTTTGTCACTCCAATATTTACATTGCTACAACTAAATGAATATAATTGAAAAAAAGAAAGAAAAAGTAAATGGGTTTGGTTTGAACAGAAAAATGAAAAGCTAGATTTCTTTTGTGATGCTTAGAACTTCAAACATAATGGAGCCAAAGAATTCAAAGCAAGAGCTCAAACATGGAACGAGTTACATACAACCATATTACCTACGTCTAGGTCATATAAAGCTCTATAAGTATTGGGAATTATGTGAAAATTTGTAAAAATAAGTGAGCTTTTTCTTCAAAAAAAAAAAATAAGTGTGCTTTTGGGTCATATATACTCATATATATCATACCTGGTTTGGGTCATTAGGTGTGAACTTTGGGACTTCTGCGTGGGTTAGGACCAAGCCCAACATAAAAAACGGAAGGCCATTCCTAAGCTCAAAGAGAAAGCTTGAATGGAGGGGTTGGCGAGTTTTCAATCCATTGGGTTGACCTCAGAATCATGAATAATCAGGAAGAGTGTGTATTGATAGTGATTTCAGAGCCAAGTATTCCAAGTTTCTACTTTTAGGACTCAAATTTGAAAGAGAATGAATCCAAGTCCACGAAATCCCGAAGAATGTGAGTTTTGGCACTTTGAGTGTTCCAGAAAATGAGACCCATAACCTTTTTCAATCCCAAAACCAATACCCAGTACCTTGATTCTTCATTGTTGCTTCTCCTAGCTTGAAGTTTATAATAAAGTTTCTGCCTTTAATTGTTTTTGATTTTCAATCCAAAAACAATGGCGGCATCGTTATTGCTTCCCCGCAGAGTTTCATCTGCCGGCGTTTCTCGCACTCTCCAAGGTTCGTTCTTCAGACCCATCTTACTTTTTTAATTTTATTATTATTAGCCTTATTTTTATTTGTTGGTTTTGTAGTGTAAGGTGTTTGGTTGCTTAGTGAACTGTGGAAAACAGAGAAAAATTTTCCTCTTTGGTGTCAAAATGTTGTTCTTGAATGAATGAAACTTGACCCAATTTGAAACATTTGGTTATAATGGCATTACTGAGCATTGGAATCTCAATTGACAATGCCGAAAATTCGAACTTTAGAAGTTATGTTCAATGTGCTGTAACATTGAGAAATCTAGTCTGGAATGGATGTTACTAGTTCTTAGGATTTTCCATTTTAAGCAGAGTTTATAGATGGATTCAGGTGTGATTGCATTGTTTGATTGTTACATTTCCACAGGTCTAGTGGGTGGTATGGAGCCCTTTTGTCTACACTTAGAATTGAAGATTGGAGCTTTGGTGAGTTTTTCTGATAAAACAAGGCAGTACAGCAGCTCAGTGGCACCATGAGCTTCGATTTTCTAGACTTGACGTAAGAAATCTGCTTCTCTAAGCTATTGACTAGTTTTTCCTTGGATATGTACTTGTGAGTTATGTAAGACTCGTTTGACAAAGATATAGCTACCAATCTACGAATGTGCTGCATAGTGGTCTAGATGAGTGCTTTCTGTGATGTTTGTAATCTTCTCTTTAGTAAGTTCAATTTTTAGACACGTAACAAACATGGGATTTCTATATATTTTCACTTGTAATATAGAATTGACAGCTTTTAGGATTTGATATAATGTGATTCCAAATGTCTGTAATTTTGGGCCCAACTCATTATGTTGACCATTCATACA
The DNA here is from genome assembly GCA_024704745.1 of Rosa lucieae. Classification (NCBI taxonomy): domain Eukaryota; kingdom Viridiplantae; phylum Streptophyta; class Magnoliopsida; order Rosales; family Rosaceae; genus Rosa; species Rosa lucieae. Next base: position 146,704 of record CM045495.1, on the reverse strand, counting down.
ACTGTTATTACGCACTTATCTAGTATCTTTTTGGTTTGTCCTCATTATTGAATATGGTCAATTTTCAGTTCTCCTCATACATGGTATCCAAAAGCTCGAAGTAAGCCTCGCAAGGTTATCTTGCACATGGGTCCCACAAATAGTGGTAAAACGCACAATGCTTTAAAGCGACTCGAATCAAGTCCATCTGGTAGGTTGTGTGTTCTAAGCTTGTAGTGGTTTTTATTTTTTGATTTGCTTACGTATCTGATCTGTATAAGATCCTTTTCGCAGGCATATACTGTGGTCCTCTCAGATTGTTGGCCTGGGAGGTTGCAAAACGGTTGAACAAGGCAAAAGTGCCATGTGATTTACTTACAGGACAAGAGAGAGAGGAAGTTGATGGTGCAAAACACATGGCTGTGACAGTTGAGATGGCTGATGTAACCTCCAACTACCATTGCGCCGTTATTGATGAAATTCAGGCAGGTTAATGATTTATGTCAATCCAGGAGATTGGCTTCTTACCATGTTTTAGAAAGCTTATAAGAATCATTGTGTGTTGTTTATATTGATATTGTTGAACATGGTAGACAATGAAGGTATATGGACTAGTGCACATTCCAAGAAACGGATTTAGGTACTTGGGTCCAATGAGTCGAGTCAATTTTCTTCAGAGTTATAGATCCAAATGGCCAAGAAAGACTTTACTTTACAAACTGAAAGAACTTGAAACTTGGTTCAGAACTTTTTCTTTGTTTTCTGGATTCGACAGGCAAGTCCATAATCATGCAACATTCTTAATAGTGTTGTCCTAGACATTATTTTACATATGTCATGCGGATTAATAATTTTTTTTTTCCTTTTGTCAGATGCTGGGCTGTAGGAACAGAGGTTTTTCTTTCACACGTGCTCTATTAGGAATTTCTGCTGATGAACTTCACCTTTGTGGAGATGCAGCTGCCATCCCACTTATTCAGAAAATGTTAAAAGTGACCAGTGATCAAGTTGAGGTAATAAGATTTTGTGTAATCGATATCTGGTCAAGGTGATTTATTGGGTTGGTTAAAATTTTGAGAATATCATGTTTTGACATTTGAATTATAATATCTCCAGTTACTTTCAATACACCATAACACTATGATTTTATCTACTATGATGATTAACATTAATGTTCGTTAAGTGCTTTTATGAGCCTGTTAATTTGTCAATGTGTTCAGTAATGCTTTGCTGATTTTCTGCTTTCTCTGTCACAATATAGTCTCTGTTCCTCTCAAATTCTTCTTCTTTTTGTGGTGTGATCAGGTTCAATTCTATGATAGACTTTCACCTCTTGTTCCAATGAAGGTTCCTCTTGGTTCCTTTTCTAATATAAGGACAGGCGATTGCATTGTTACATTTTCACGGCGTGAAATATACAGACTAAAGGTAGTGATTACCACTTTTCTTTTGTTTTTTACGTCCTGGAGATATGGATGTGTGTGTGGTTTTATGTAAATCTTAGACTTATTTTTAATATTTATGTTTCCTGATTATCCTTTTTCCCCCCTTAATTTTCTCATTATTATTGTTGTTTCTCGAAGCAGGAGATTATCTGTATATAATATCAACATTTAACTATTTAATTATGCTTTCATGTAGAACAATAACCATAAATAACCATGTGATCAAAGGGTTGGAATCTTGCTTAAATACGGCTTAGTCTTTTAGTTAACTAGTTTAGTTCTTTTGTGTCCCATATATAGAGCAGTTCCTAGAAGTTCAACTATAAGACCTTTAGCTGGAGTTAAATAAGAAAAAGGATAAGTTGTAATATCCATGTTTGTGCAAGCTGGGTTAATCTATATATTCAGTAAGAGCTGTTTGAGGATAAATTTGTAATTCATTTCTGTTAAAAAATTCTTATTAATATGAGATGCATGGGTTTTGTAAGATGGTTGAATGGGAATAATCGATCGTAGGATTCTTAATACTGATCATGGGTTTTAGGATTCTTTACAAATGAGGTACATTTGGAATAAGGCTCATAAGAGAGCCACTACAAAGAAAGTTGGGATCATGGTCATTGCTGAAGAAACTGCCATTCTGTTCCGTCAACATTTAGTGATTTCAATAAAATTGTGTCCGTGTTGTATTATTATCTTTTTTCTTTTATAGCTTTTCATTTTGATGCTCTTTTAATTATAACAGATCTTTTTCTTTCGTAACTCATTATGTTTACTGTGTTATTTCTGAACTAACCTGTCTAAGTCTGTATACTCTACTGTATTGCTAGAAACAAATTGAAAGTGATGGAAAGCATCTCTGTTCTGTTGTGTACGGTTCACTTCCACCAGAGACCCGAACAAGACAGGTATGAGTTCCTTCTTGCATCCTTAGTTCCTTATTTCCTTGCTTCAAATAGGCATCCTTAAGGAGTTTCATTTAGTGATATGCTTCCTGCTACACTGTTTTAAATGAAAAGAACTGCCAGCTCAGATTTCAACTTTTGGATGGTTATGCTGTTAATTATTGATTTGTAGTTTCAACCCCTTTTCAACACCATATGTGGTTCCTGAGGATTGGCTGAGTTGATATACACCTTTAGTATTGCAGGCAACAATGTTCAATGACGCAAGCAGTGAGTTGGATGTTCTAGTAGCAAGTGATGCCATCGGGATGGGTCTGAATCTAAACATTTCACGAATCATATTTTCAACAATGACAAAATTTGATGGTATTGAGAACCGGGAACTCTCTGTACCAGAGATCAAACAAATTGCAGGTACTTTTTATTTTGGTCACTAATATTGTAGGTACTTTAAACTTCTCAAATATGGAGCTGCATTTGAATAAATCTTTCAGTGTCTGTCACTGTATAGTTAACAAGAATTCATATGGAGCTTAAAGAATGGTTTGCTTTATGCTTATGAGATGCATGCATCATTCATAAAACCTGTATATAATAACCCTGAAGCTTCAACACGTGCTTGTTTTTAAACATGTCATTGATGCAGGACAAGTAGCAAAAGAACTGTAGAACTAGGGTATGTTTGAGTACTCTTGGATTTGGTCGCTGTGCTCTTGTTTTTTTTTAGAAGAAAAGGGATTTAGAATAAGAAAGTTAAGAAGAAAAGGATAGAACTACCAGCATCACACCAGCAAGTTTCTAGGATAAGGCTACTAGCATCACACCAGTAGGGTTTCTAGGCATCACACCCAGAGGACTTAGGCATCACACCTAAGGTTAGGTTGCATCACACAAACCTGGAGAAAAGCAAAAGAACTCAAATCTGCCAATAAACGACTACAAAGGCCTCTATATATAGGGAGGCTAAGATAATTCTAGAATAACTAGGAATATCCTTAAAGAATCCTAAAGAAATAATCCTAATAATTATAAGAATCCTAATAATAAAAGCCTAGATTTATTTGAACTACTTTCCAAATCTTGACTTAAAATATTCTGCTTGTATTCTTCATCAGTCATTATGGCCTTGAGTCCTTGAAAAAACACTTTTCAAGCAAATGTGTCCTTACTTTTTTTTTTTTTTTTTTTTTGGATATAAGGAGACCAAAAGGCCGAACAGAAAAAAACAAAGAAACACATTACAGCTCAGAATTTATAGTCCTAATTCTAGGACTGCCACACAGGTCATCAAGCAAGCTAGAATTAACTTGTGGAGGGGGTTGCTCCATGAAATGAACTCCAATCTCTGCATCCAAACCAAATTTGGAGAGAATGTCAGCAACCTGATTAACTTCGCGGTAGACATGCTTAAGATGGCAGCTATGCATTGTCTTTGGAGGGTTTGGCAACAATCAGTAATGGTTTTTAAGGGGTGCAAATCATCCACATCATGCAGGTGGACGAGGGAGACTAACACCTGAGAATCACTTTCCACCAGAAGATGATGGGCATGAGAGAGATGGCCATTTGTAGACCCGAAGTAACCCCCAAGCTTCCGCCTGAAGGACAGATCCGCATCCAAGATTAGCATAAAACCCAGAAAACCCAAGCACCCGTAGAATCCCTTAAGACACCGCCAGCACCAATTTTCCCATTAATACTTCTAGCACCATCAACATTTAATTTAAAGTAATGCATAGGTGGTTTCTTCCAAAACAACCTGACAGAAGTTTTACTAGACTGATGAGGCTTGAGAGTGTTGGCAGATTTCCATTCCCTAGCAGAATCAATAACAACTTTCCCAGGATTAAAAGGGTAGTGGAAACCCACATCAAACACCTTTTTATTCCTCCACTTCCATATGTGCCAGCAAGTATACACAAAAATTGAGCACCATTGAAGATTCCCATAACATAGTTTCTTGCATTGAGAGTTAGCAAAGAACCACCCATACCAATCAAGCTGCATAGTCCTAGAAATAGAATCTAAGCATATGACACTGTTCCAAATCATCCGGGCAGCAGGGCAATCTCTAAGCATGTGTAAAATTGTCTCAGGTTGATCATGGCAAACAGGACAATAATAATTGGCAGCAAATCTTCTTTTAACTCTTTCAACATTGGTGAGGAGTTTACCATGACGAGTTAATTCAGAACCTTTTGTGATTCTGATGTGCAGCCCAGTTGACTTGAGTGATGACATTTCATCCCAGGGTCTTACACAGGTAAGAATATGTTGTCTTTGTTAGGGTGCACTGTGTATTCTTAATGAGAGGTTTATTGGATATATAACAAAATCTTTCCCGTGTCAGTTTGCTCAAAATTATGCAAAAAGGGGCATTGTGCCACTTCGAGAAATATTTACACCAGGGACACTTCAGATACCAAAAACACCAGGTGCACTCAAAGAGCTTGAATCCATTCACAAGGTAAATATACTAATTAAATTATTAAATTCTAGCTTGTAAAATTTAGGTTCTAGAAATGGTTTCCTGAGATATCTATCAGCTATTTATATGGTATTTGTGATTTTTTATTTTACCTTGACTGGAAATACTCTGCAGTAAACTATTTATTCATCTCTAAGACTTGGTGCAAAAAGATAAATGGTTTCTTTGACTTGAGCTTCTTCAAGAAGATATAGCTTTGAGTTTCTTACTTTCTTGTAACCGCCTTTCTCTTTTTCGGTGCAAAAAACTGAAGGTATTGGATCTGTATGTTTGGTTGAGTTTCCGATTAGAGGAGTCATTCCCAGACCGTGAGCTCGCATCTACACAGAAGTCCATCTGCCACCTGTGAGCTTACCCGCAACTGACATTGTTTTCTTGGTTTTTGCTTGCTTAATGTTTATTGTTCATTCTACTTTAAAACTGTAGGTTGATCGAAGAGTTTCTAGAGAGATTTGGTTTGCAAAAGCAGATGCCCAAGGCCAAGAGATTAGCTTCAAATACTACCTTAACTTACCTATTGTCCCAAAAGAACAGACCCTACTAGTGAGATATTTATCATTCCTGCAACTTGTCTATTCCTTCTCTTCTATGCTCAGTCAGATCATACAGAAGCTCGAGAAAACAACTTGGAATTCTTAAAGATCTCCGCCTTCAATCTGATATCTAACCATACATCAACTCCTCAGCAATAAGCTCCAGTCTTTTTGAGCCGCGCTTCTGATTTGTATTTTATATTTTTGTTTTTAGCAAAAATGTAAAGTAGCTCAAATTGTAATTATTACTAATCGTAATCATTCTATTGTTCTTGTATGCAACATGGGTGACAGACTGACAGCAATCTAATTAAAGTAGTGGAAGAGTTTTCTTCTTCCCCTGTACTCTCTCTCTGTCCAGAGTTTGTTTGAATGTATTCTGTTATGATATGAACTGATTTCTTCTTCATCTTTTTTGCTTCTGCATGAGAAATTCTTAGGTAGGGCAAACGTAGGTGAAATATGACATGGTTCTCACCAAACAACCACGTTTCAGGTTAACCGAGATGAAAATAACAGACCAATTTACTTTCAAATTGCTCTATATGGCAGTATACTCCTGTTAAGAGTACTGTCTGGGGAATTCTTTGGGAATGGAGTGTGTCTTTGATATTTGATCAAAATGAGATGCCATTGCCTCTCAATCAAAATTTGATTCATTCCAAAGATACAACTGTTACAGAAAAGACATGAATTTAACTATTATTAGGTACCCATGTTCAACACCAGATGTTCAAGAAGGGTTGATTATACGTTTCCTTGCTCTTTTGCCTGCAACATCAACTTCTCAATATGTTTCTTCTCTTTCTCCATATTCTTCCCCTGCAATTCCTCTAGCAACATCTTGTATGTACTGTCCTTGGGAAAAAAACCCTTCAATGCCATCTCCTCAAAGAAGGAGCAAGCGTTTTCGGGTTTACCATTCTTGCACATCCCACGTACCAAGAGCGCATAGGTTCCAGCGTCGATACTAATGTCATTCTTAAACATGTGGTCTAACAAAAAGTAGAGCACCTTCATCCTCTTCTTTCTGCAGCACATCTTCAACAATGGGGCGTATGTCTGAACATCCGGCTTGCATGAATTCTCCTCCATTTTCTTCAGCAACTTGAGAGCAGCCTCTTCCTGCGAATGCTCGCAAGCACAAGAAATCAGGGTGTTATAGGTCATAGCGTCCGGTTTTACACCCTGCTTTGTCATATCCTCAACCACTTCTTGAACATCCTTAAGCCTGCCGGCTTTACCAAGAATGTAAATCAAAGAGCTGTAAAACGAAACATCAGGAACAACACCATTCCCTTTCATCAACTCATAAACCTCCAAAGCCTTGGTTATCTCCCTCGCCTTCCCCAAAGCATGCATTACAATAGTGTATGTCACAGCATTCGGCTCGCAAGCCTTGCCCTTCATTTCACTAAGAACTTCATCAACTTTGCGAAAATCCTTGTCACTACAATAGGCCTCAACCAAACAAGTATAAGAGAAAACATCCGGGCGAAACCCGTGTCTCTCCATCTCCTCCATTGTGTTCCTAGCCATGTCTAACTTCCTATTCTTACACCACCCATGTATCAAAACATTAAAGCTGTGAGAATTCACAGGTATAGATTCCTTAAACTCCAAGAAAGCTTCTTGGGCAAGCTCAACGCTTCTCTCCTTCACCAATGCATTCAGTAGAGTGTTCAATGCCACAACATCTTTGCTCAATCCGAATTGCTCCATGCCCCGAAACGCCTCGATTGCCTCTCGGTGCTTACCAGCCTTTGCAAGTCTCCTAAACACCTTCGTCATTGTCTCCAACGTCACATACCCATCTCCAATTTGATCCATTTCCTCAACAAAATCCCACATAAGGTCAAAATTCTTGGACTTTCCCAATACATCAACCATGGAGTTATAGGCCTCAGGAAGATGCCTATAACCTGTTCGACGTTTTGCCCAAGTGAAAAACCCCAACGCCGGGACCCAATCATTGCTAAACCTCATCAAAACCCGTTGCACCAAACCGTTTGACAGCTCAAAATCGTACCCTTCCAACGCTTCAGCTGCATTTTCCGGCGATGGGTACCGGATTTTCAAGATTCTACTGATGCTTTCGAGGTCGTCGGTATCGGAAGTTGAGGGCTTGGGAGGTTTGGTGGGGTGGTTTAGGTTGTGCGTTTCGACCCAACTGGCCAGTGAAGGGATGACGAAGTCGTCGTCGTCGTCGGGAGCTGCGTGTTTTGGGTGGTTGGTCTCGAAGAACTTGACCCAGCTGGGGAGGTCCGGTGACTCGGCGACCTCGGTTGTGGTGCATAGAGGGTTTAAGAAGTAACGCAGGGCATTGATGTGGGTTTTTGAAGTTGAATGGAGCTTGAGATTGTGGAGCCTTGTGAGCATTTTGGCTAAGGAAAGTGAAATGGGATATGGCTCTTCTAGTTTGGCAAATGGAGAGAGCTTAGAACGAACGAGCACCTATACTCTGACCTCACAAGTTGGATTTTGGAAGAAAAAAGCAAGAGGTTTTACATTTTCAAAAATGAACCTATTATAGGTTTGGGTTTTCTGACTCATGAACCTCTAGTTGAGGCTTAAAAATTAAATGTGGTTTTTTTTTTTTTTACTAGCAAAGTTGAGTGGGAATCTGATTTAGAGAAAGCTCTCCTTAGGAGTTAGGAAGTGTTTTTTCATAGACGGATGATCAAATGCTGAATCTTTTTTATTATCCAGCTCCACATTTGCCCAACTTGTAAGTCTAACCAGGTTTCCGCTGGACCAAATCCTTTGGATCTTAAAAATTAAATGTTAGCCTCATGAGTTCAAAAATTTTTCCTCTCACTATTTTCTTTTAATGAGATTATATATAAATGATAGGATCGAGATCACAAAACAACAAATAAAACATAGAGAAACTTAACATCAGTAATATCAAAATAAGGGTACCGAACATATCTCAGAAGCGCCAAACTAACCATATTCCGGAGCCTATCAAAGACAGACTGTCGAGAATATTCTCTCAGATTCCTCGAAAACCAAATCCTATATGTACCGAAAAAAGAAGAAGAACGATCTTCTAAAAGCAAGAATGTTGTTCATTTGCAACAAAACATTTTCTTTGCGCGGCGATAAAAAAATGCATTTTGTCCTTATTCTAGGACTTCCGTCTTTGAGAAGCGAACTAATACTCTCTCAACTCCCATGTTGCCATAGGACCCTGATTATTACATAGTCTTAATTGTCTAAATACAATTGTGTCGCGGAGCTGTTCATATCTAGCCGCACACACACGAGAGACAAGAAAACCCTACCTCACCAAAAATCCTAGTTCGGACTGCGTGGAGAATGTCGATGAGATAGCCGTGCGCCTTGCTGCATCCCTGGGATTGGCGGATGCACGCCGACCGGTGGATCTGCAACATACTCGTGGTGAAGGATTATGTCGTTCTCAGACGTATCTTGTTGGAAAACTTTTGACGGCCAGAGCCTTCAATAAGAGATCTTTTATGGGGATGTTTCGGCGAGCATGGCAGTTAAATGGTAGATACACCGTTAAGGAGCATGAAGACCTGTTTCTCTTTACCTTGTCGGACCCAACTGATCATAACAGAATTCTCCGGGGTGGTTCGCGGGGTTTTGATAGAGCTCCGGTGGTCCTGGCACCTGGAACCATATGATGGGGTTGGAGTGATCAAGGACGTACCACTTACCACTTTAGCTTTCTGGATCAAGGTGCGTGGATTACTGCCAGATTTTCATACTGATCGCTGTCTTCGAAGGATTGGCAGTGCAATAGGTCGTTATGTTCACCACGGAGTTTGATGCAGGGAGAATCTGAATCCGAGTTGAACTGGACCTGCTGCAACCTATCATCTTCCGACGCAGCTTTACTGTGGACAATGGTATTGTTGTGGATTTGGATTTGTTTTTCGAGAATCTCTATGGTAGATCCAAGGATTGTGGACTAGTCACTCATGTCGGTTTGCCGTGTTCAGGAACTCCATTGTTAGCAGAGCAGCAAACTGATAGTCCCATCAGAACGATGAAATCTGGAGCGTGCCCTGAATTAGGTGGATGTGGTATCGCATGCTGGGCCGGTGTTGGTATTTGGGGCACAAAATACCCCCCAGGTCGGTTTGGAGAGAGATTTATGTCGGCTTCTAAGCCTAAGGTGAGGAAGGAAATACACCGGCGGCCTTCTGTTGGTAGTGGAAAGGGTAGCTCTCGGGTGCAGACAAACTCGAATGCTGATGAGTTGGACTGATAGTGAGCCAAAGTCTGATCGCTCGGGTAAGGGGGCAGCTGTAATAGACAGCTTGACAGAGCATGCACCAAGTTATGCAGTGAACTCTCCCAGTTGTGGAAGCCCCGTAAGCATGTCGAGGAGGATGGGATTTCTCCAAAGAAGTTGAGATTGAGCTTGGCAGTTGGAAGAACTAACCTGGATGCTTCGACCATGAGTTTGTGCAACGTGAAAACAGTCAAGAAGGTGTATAAGAAGAGAGGTAGGCCGAAAGGTACAAAAAACAAGGCCAAGGAGCTCAAGGTTGTTCAAGCTTCTTCTATGAAGAAGTCCCCATCGAAGAAGAGCAAGTCTCCAAGGAAAGAGGAGAAGTTGGTGAATGGTTTGCCGGAATTCACCCTAGTTGATGTTGTCAATGGTTCTAACCCGTTTAAAGGGAAGGAATCCATAGTTGCTTAGTAGGTGTTCATAGTTTTGATTGTCTATGCTAGTAACTTAGTAAGAATGTCTCTATGAATTTTGTGGAAGCACTTAGTTTTAGCGTACCACAATTGCGTGCTCGGCGTATAAGGTTAGGTAGAATAGATTGTCTGCAAGGCGAGTTGTTTTTATGTGGCATAGACTACTCTGAGCAGAAATGTTTTTTAGAGTAGTTTTCTGTACTATTCTTGATCTAGCGTACCACAATTGCGTGCTCGGCGTATAAGGTTAGGTAGAATAGATTGTCTGCAAGGCGAGTTGTTTTTATGTGGCATAGACTACTTTGAGCAGAAATGTTTTTTAGAGTAGTTTTCTGTACTATTCTTGATCTATGAACTGGGACATACTATTGGTATGTTTTCATTTTATAAAAAAAAAATTGTGTCGCGGAATAAATTTTGTTTTTTTATGTAAATTGAACCAATTGCAAACAAAAATACTATCACCTGAATGAATTATATCAGCTTGAACTATAAATACATGATGCTTCTTATCGGTATTTATAATTAGCGTAGAGAAGTATTACCACGTGGATGAATTATATCACCCTAGAGTGGAACTGTGAGACATGACCTGCTTGCTTATTTGGTGTAGTGTAGCCGTGTAGGCTAGAATGGTGTCAGTGTCATATTAATGCAATTTTATAACCTTGACTTCTCCGGAGTGAGTGTTCCCCCTCTGGTCAAGCTAGAGTAATAATAAATAATTTTGTAATAGGGGAAATTCACTATAAACCTAATTTTTAGAAAATTTAAGGGGTCGTGACCACTTACTCAATTTCAGTTTCAAAATTGTCCACTTACTCCACTAAGAGTTTTTTAATCCCACTTACCCAATCTAACATCTATTGACATTATTACCCTCATTTTAATTAATAAATTACACATCTCTCTCTCCCCCCTCCATCCTTCTCACTGATTTCTCTCTCCAGACTCGGGTCTCTCCTCCATCCCCCTCACCGATTTCTCTCTCCTCCATCCCCCTCACCGACGACCCGACCCAACTCCCAACCAATCCCCACCATCGACCTCTCTGACCTCACCGATCGCCTCTCTGCCATCATCGACGCCGAACCAATCCCCACCATCGACCTCTCCGATCGCCGTTCTGCCATCATTGACCATCTTTATCCACCCACCTGACGACTGTCGACGAAGTTCCCATAGCAATTTCATCCCCGATAGATCCGATCTGGTGCCCAAAGCAAATTCTGGGACGGCAGCGAAGGAGGAGGAGTCGGCCGCGCCTCGAAGCCTCCCCAATCGAAGCCCAACCCCATTTCCACCTGAAAGTCCTCGTCAACTTCCAAGCCTTCGCCTCAGAGAACCCAGAGCCTCGATCAGAAGAGACATGAATTTCCGGCCTCACACTTCGGTGGATGCCCAGAGCACTTTTTTTTTTTTTTTTGGAGTTCCGAGAATGGGGAAGGAAGAAAAAAAAAAAGTGAACTTGTACAATTGAACATATAAATTGATCAATTGTGTCTGTACTGTATTCATTTTGGTTTTGGGAGTTTATGCATTTCACTTGAGGGCAATAATATGATTATTGGAGGGTAATAATATGATTATTGGAGGGTAATAATATGATTATTGGGGCAATAATATGATTATTAGGAGGCAATGATACGATTACCGGGAGACAATAATAGGATTATTGGGAGGCAATAATACGATTATTGGGGGCAATAATATGATTATTAGGGGGCAATAATATGATTATTGGAGGGCAATAATATGATTATTGGGTATTATTATGGGGCAATAATATGATTATTGGAGGACAATAATATAGTTATTGAGTATTATTAGGGGGCAATAAATTCAGACGCCGAAATCCGGTCACTAGTTCGGTAGCCGGATTCGGGATTCCGGTGAACGGTGGCCGGATTCTGGTCACCGGTCGTCGGAGTCGGCGGCCGACCACTGGTCACTGGAGTCCGGCAAGGTCTCCGATGACTTCTCTCTCTAAGTGAGAAAGAAGGAGAGGGCAAAAAAGTCCCAAAAATAAATAAAAAAGAATAAAAAAGAATTAATTGGGTATTAGCTAGGAAAATAATCTCTTAGAGTGTTTTGGGTAAATAGGGTTAAAAAACTGTTAGTGGAGCAAGTGGGCAATTTTTAAGCTGAAATTGGGTAAATGATCATTTCCATAGAAAAAACCTACCTATTATTTTTTTTTCAATCTACACCTAATTATTGCCAACTAGGATAAAATATTACCTTTATTTTTTTAAAAAAATTACACATATTGCCACTATTTTTTTTTTTTTTTGAAGAAGGACGTCAGATTATATTGAGATAAAAAAACTTTTGTGTACATAGCGTGGCTAAGAAGCCACTGATCTCCATGGGAACAAACCCACTCCAATACAAGTTAAATTCCAAAACTAGTGCAAACTCGGCAAGCTTATGGGCTAGAAAAATTAAATTTGATAAATATTAGTCAACTAGTTAGCATCTCCAATACCTTGTTAGCATCTCTACAAATATTGCCACTATTTAGTCAACTAGCAAAATTAACATCCTCTTTAAATACCTTAATTACATATTTTTTTTATTTGTCCCATTATTCCAGCAGTTTTCCAAGTTTCTTGATCTAGATAGTTTGGTTGGGAACATTGTGCCCTAAATCTTAATCGCATTCGCAACATAACTGGCTTTTAAAAAAAAAAAAAAAAAGACAAAAAAAAAAATTACAAATGGAAACCTCTACAAAAACCAAAACTGAACTGCTCGAAATTAAAAGCAGTGAGTGCAGGCATGGGCAGATTCTTGTTGTTGATAACTAATCCATTAAAGTTCAGCTTGGCAAACTGGCAAGGAGAAGGGAGTCACCTTATAACAGCTGGTAGACGAGTCTATCTTTCCATGTTCCATAAAAGATAGTCAAGATCCGCATGAATAATCCTTCAAGACAATTCTAAATGAAGAACTCCATCGATTTCTCATTTTAAATACTAATAAACAGAAAAACAAATCAATTTATATTCAACGTGTCCCTAAAAAACAAAGTCATTTTGCATCGTGAATTATCAATTGTTTTTTTTTTTGACAATAAGAAACCTTTATTGAAAATAATCAAGATTACATAACACGGGAATGACCGGTGATGGACATGAACTCCCCACTCTCCTCCCTAAAACCTGAACCAGTTACAGGTTCGTCATCATAAATGACCTCCATGAGCCGAAAAGACCCAACCCCTAACCACCTATATTGCCCAACCTCTCGGGCTATAGAAAATCCCGAGAATCTCGATACCACCTCATAAACAATCGCCAGAAAAACCAACGTATGTCCTCTTCCACACTGTGTCCCAAAAATACCAGATTATGTGCAAGGATCGCTCGTCAGCACATTGACCATAAGATAAAACCGAACATAAACCAATTCATCCCCAGGAAAGACACCACATCCATGGCACCTCAATTTGACCCAACCCTAGCTCAAAAGAGTAGGGACATACTAATGACCAAAAAAACCTAACCAGAAACAAGCATCTAAACAAAATTAAAAGGGAGCTGTCGTACTCCTCTTCCTTCTCCCCAGATGCGCCGCCGGTAAACCACCACCTCAAACCTATCCCTTCAAACTCACCTCGTCGAAGATGCCCAAACCTAGCAACAATCCATCCCTGTGCCCTGCAAAATTATGAGATCGTCAACTTGAGAGCTTGAAACCCCCACTGCAGGCTCTGCCTAGCGACCTAAAACACAGAAGAAATCAGCACCATACAATCCATGGCTTCATGGCATGCCGCCGCCATGAATTGGCCTCTGGCCATCTGCTCCATGCCTGAACCGCCGCCGAACACCGATCAACCATCATCCACACTAGTGCCACTGTAACGCCCCAGACTAGACCTCATCAGCTTAAGCACGTCGATCACAGTTTCGCAACCCTCTAAAACATAAACCAGACGCTCGATTTACATCCTAGAGAACCGCTAGGCGTTTGGTTTGAAAAACTTTTTGTTGATTTACAGCGAAAGCTACAAAATATTTTTGAGGTGAAAACATGAGTTGCTAAAATTTATTTCATTCGTCTAGAACTTGGAATGAAGGCTTACACGAGAGACACGAATCTCAAGAAGTGAGAATTCAACTGAAGTTGACACAAAGCTAAATATCAACAAGCTCCGGAACACGAAGTTGGAGAAAAAGAATTTAGAATAAAGTCCAAACGATGGTTTACCGAACTTGTTCCGCTCACCCAGCTCCGTCCTCTACTGTCCTGTCACCAGTGCACAGTACCTGCATCCATACTATTGTAGGGGTGAGCTTTCATCCTCGCTGCTCAATAGGAACTCTATCTCGACAAGGTTTGAAAATCGATAAATAAATTATTGAGGCCTCAGTATGAAAACATGCTTAAACCAAGTATTTAAAGGAACAACAAACTTTAAAATATTTTTCCACTTGAAAATCGATGCATGTTACTCATATAAATACGTGCGCACCAAATATTACCTGATGGCCGGTCCTATAGACCCACTGCACGGCCTTACCTCAAATTAATTTATAACCAGGTAGCGTAGCGAGAGCGTCTGCTACCTAGCTACCCACGTACCGAGTCCGACATTATAAGCGGATACTCGGACGACCGACATAGCTAACCCTCTGAAGGTTTAGGGAATCGAACTCAAGGAAGTCAGTGCCCCTTTCGCTCTCAAGCCATCACATTTCTCACGATTTGGTTAGTATGCATTGCATTTTAACATTACCAAACCATACCACCTAACATGCATCACTTTAATAACAATATATAAGAAAACCACTAACCGAGGAAAGTCTTGAATCCCTACCTGGATTCCAATGCTTTTTCTCACGTACTCCAAGAGTCGCAAACCTTCCATTCCTCAGGTGACTGGAGTCCTAAGTTTCGACATTTCTATAGTCAATATCTCATTGAACTAATAATTGAAATATCGACGATTACAAATCGTACAAACCAACTTTTCTTGGTTTGACCAGGAGTTTACCAAGGGTTGACCAATCGTAATAGGTTCGATAATTAACCCAGATTACCGAACATTTCAGTTGAATTGCGATATATATCAACCATATAAATTAGGTGCACCCAAATTTTTCCAAGGCCACCCAATATATTCATTTCTTTTCTTTACTTACTATCATTTTTACAAAATGCGCAGACAACGAAAGTCATAACAAATTCATGAAATTCTCGATTCGACAGAGACACCCAAACATAATTTCTTTCTTTAACTGAAATATCATTTCTTCCATTTCAAATTTCGTCACATAGTAATTCCGTCGAATTACTTTGGACACTCAACACATTTTTATTTGGGTTTTTGTCCATTTACCCCATTTTTAGAGATTTTTTTCCCACTTACCCTATTAAGTTTTTTTTTAATTCTCTCTTACCCAAAACACTCTAAGGAGGTCTTCCCTAATACCCCATTAAGATTTTTTTTTTTTGTTTTTAATTTTTTTTATACCATTTTACCCTCACCCCTTTGAAACTTAGAGAGAGAGAGAAACAATAGGAGACTTCGCCGGAGCCGGGTCACCGGACGTCGGAATTTGGTCACTAGCCGCGGGATTCTGGTCACAAGCTGCCGCCCACCAGAATTTGCTGAAAATCTCATCGGAAAGTTTTTTTTGCCCCCAATAGACATCTATTGCCCCCCCAATAGATGTCTATTGCCACGATAGTCTATTGCCCCCCAATAGACGACTATCAGCCGTGTATTGCCCCCCAATAGACGCCTATTACGCCCCAATAGACGTCTATTGGAGGGCAATGTTTATGAAACCTCGCTGGAAGTCTCCAAAGAGGTTGTAGATCTCATATGGGGTCGGAGAGGTTTATTGCCCCCTGGATAACCTGTATTGCCCCCCAATAGACGTTTATTGCCCCCCAATAGATGTCTATTACCCCTAATACCCATTTATTTTTTAAAATTAGACAAATAAAACTTTGATTGAAGAAAAAAAACTAGTAAATTACATCAATTCAAAATATGTATTGCCTTTCAATAGACGTGTATTGCTCCCTAATAGACCTTTAACAAATCTCTGTTGCCCCTCAATAGCCCTTTATTGCCCCCTTCAAACTAAAGTAATTACCATTGGTGATCGTAATAATTACCAACTCTTTTACATTTTGAAAAAGATGACATAAACTATTTATTTATTTATGAAAGAATGCTTATTAAGTTTTGCTGATAAGGGTGAAAGGAGTACATCTCTAATTCTCTATTAAGTAAGAATTTAAGTTCAGAGTCAATAATACTATCAGCAAATATATATATATATATATATATATGTGAAGTTAAAAGAAGAAAATATAAAAATTTTGTCAATAACTAAAAATGGAATACAAAGAAACTATCCAAGTGAGAAACTATCTATAATTGCATGCATTTAGCCATTAAGATCAATGGATACAGAAAATTGAAGTGTGGGTCATTCATTCCTCAGTGGCTTCTTTGACCATGCATAAAGAAAGCAAAGACAATGCCCAGAAAGAGTGGAGCCAAGTGTACCTAACAAGGTAATCCAAGTGCTTCCTGAGAATCTTCGAGTCAGACACAAGCTGCTTAGTGTTCTTCCTCGACGTATGCCAAATTGGATCCAATTGCCTCCTCACAATCTCCTTAAACGAAAACAGCCCATTTTCGACAGCCAAGTCCTCACACCAACCTTGTTTGTCTTCTCATTTCTTTCAAGCAAGACTTCAAACGTTTTCTGAATCCACCATGTTCTTGGTCATCGGAACCCATTTGAAACCTTCACATGAAACCTCGGCTACATATGCAATCTCCTCAAATAAAAATACTTCATGGTCCTCTCCGTCTTCGCAAACCCAAAGACCATGGCATGGGGCTTATCCGAAAACGCGAGAACGAGCGCCGTTTTGTTGAGGGACCGGAAGATCTTGATGATGAAGGCCTCGATGGAGGTCTCGGAGAGGAAATCGACGGCAAGGATGATGAGGCCGACGATCTGGGAGGTGGGGATTCAGTGAGGGCGACTTGCTCAATGCAGGAATATTCTTCGCTGGAAAGAGATCAGAGAGTGGAGGGGAGGGGAGGGGAGGGGAGAGAGAAGACATAGAGAGAACGTTTTCTGATTTTATGTATGATTTGTTATTTCACAGTTCTTTGAAGGCTAAAATTGTCATTTGACATTTAAATGGGGTAAGTGGGAATAAAAATCTGTTGGTAGTGTAAGTGGGAATACCTTAGCCCAATGTTGTGCATTGGGTCAAGAACCCTTTTTATTTTCAATTGTACCCAAACTGTTCAGGACACCTACAATATAACTTGACCATTTCAAATACTCCACAACCATTTCAAACTACCTGCCGAGCAAACCTTAGCATGACATCAACATGATAATAACAATCCATTCAAACCAAAGCACCACAACTTATCCATCCAATTCAAGACTGAAGACATCAAGCTGGCAAACCAGAAACAACTCAAATTACCATCCTTCACTACAGGGTATGACTATCATACAAACACCAGCAATCAACTACAAGGAAATTTCCCAGAATTTCTCCAACAAATCCAACTCACCTTATGATCAACTTAGCTCAAAGTCTGCACTCATTAGGAGAGCACAGCAAGCCCGAGCTGGTGTAGCTAACTAATTCCCCAATCCTGTATTCAACACAACTAAGCCTCAGTCCATAGTTATAACGTCCCGAACCTGAATTTACTGATTTACTAGTCATTTGGACTGTAAACGACTTTTGCTTTCACTTTTACTATCGTTTCGGTACTTTTAGGGGGCCCTAAAAGATGACTTTTTGTTTGGGTCAAAATTTGAGAAATTTTCCTTCATAAATGTTGTAGAGGACATTAAACCGAGCGTGTGCATATGTGATACATAAAAATCGGAGTTCATATGCGAAAGTTATGGGTGAAATACGGAAGTTACTGTTTATGGTAAATTGGATATATATATATGGAAAGTTACCACAGTAGGTTTCCATTTCTGGAAACCCACCCGGTAACTCTCTCTTTCTCTTTCCCCGATCTCTCCCTCCTCTCCCCGTCGGCCTCTCCCTTCTTCCCCCCGATTCACCGCCGTCCGGCCATCAACCGGCCACCACAGGAGCGCCCCTTCCCCCTCTACACCATAGTGACCTTGGATTACGACGATTTGGCCGGGAAACCACGAATTGAAGCAAGGTTCCTCACAGGGGCAGTTTGAGCTTTTCCGGCGATTCAGCCATTTTCGGCCGTTTCCGACCACCAAATTGGGACAGTAGGGGTGCCTCAAACCGGTGATCATTTCCCCTAAGGCCATTCACTTCAATTTGTAGTGTGGAGGTCAAATTGACGATTGCAAATTCTAGGGTTCGGCGATTTTTCTGGGTTTTCTTCACCAGCTAATTTCGAGTGCTTTAAGGTAAAATTGGAATGTGTTGTAGTTGAGAAAATTGATGGGTCTGTTGTGATGTTGCTGCTGCCAAAATTTGATGGCCATCGAAGGTGGTGGCCACCGGAGCGTGGGGCCCACGTGCTGCCACTGTGGGTGGCGCGTAGGGCTGGTTTTAATTCCTGTTTTTAGCCCATTCAAATTCTATAATTGTTGTAGAACTTGTAGATGTGAATTTGGTTGAAAATTTGAGAAGTTTTGTGTTGATTAT
The DNA here is from genome assembly GCA_024704745.1 of Rosa lucieae. Lineage (NCBI taxonomy): Eukaryota > Viridiplantae > Streptophyta > Magnoliopsida > Rosales > Rosaceae > Rosa > Rosa lucieae. The sequence goes on along the minus strand of CM045495.1, from coordinate 128,025 downwards.
TAATTTCTGGAATTTAGAATTCAATTATCGACTAACGAGAATCCGACTGTCGGATATCTCTCGGTTCTGCCTTGGAACCTTTAAATTAATGATTTGGCATGAGTGGTAGAATATGGGTTGAATCCGAGAAGAAGTGGAGAGATGATTTATGAGAATTTTATTTTGGGAATCATATTTAATTGTTGAATAGTTATTCACGGAATATAATTGTGTACAGGGTGATGTACCGAGCTATTGCTCGACGAAAGGACTCGTATGCGCGATCTCCTAAATAGTACTGTGAGTGGACTTTTGTTTTAAATAATGATGCATGTGCTTATTTTCTTGAATTAATGCTTTATTTAATTATCATATTACTTTTCGAGCATATGAATTGATTTCGGAATTTGATTTCAGTTTATCTCATGGTTTTGCTTTCAATAATGATTTTCAGAGATTGATTATGATTTATCTCGGTTATGACTTTCGGATATTAATTTGTTATGTTCGGATTCAAATTTATGATTTATGTTGATTTTCGACGAATTATTTTCCGAGGTAATTTCTGAAATTTCATATTTTATTTTTCTATTCGTCGATTTGAGATTTTGAAACGATTTTCGAAATGGGATTTCGATGAAGTTATATTTTCTTATTTGTTTATCGACTTTGGTTTTGGCATTGGGAATGCCTTATTGATAATTGTGGATTTGGTTTTGTTTCTGAGTTACGATTTATAATTTGATGTCGCCTATTTGTTATGATTTTGAGAATATTTTGGTGTGCGGGGCCACGTCATTGGAATATACTTATTTTTTCTCGTGAGATGTTGGGGAGGCTTTATGGACTTATGGATTTACTGGTTTTCGATTGTTTTTCTCACCATACTCGTGTTGTTTGGATTGTGTCTCCTCCTCACTTACTTTGTGTTTGTGAGTGGCAGTCGAGGATTCTCCTCCTCACGTGAGTGGTAGTCGAGGTTATTAGTTCTCTTCCTCACACAATCTATGTGTGGGTGGCAGTCGATGGTAGGTAGAGCCTAAGGGGCTCCTTTACACGTATGGTGATATCTTCTTCCCCATATCCTATTATTACTTAACTAGCGGGGCTAGTCCTATTTCTCTTAACCAGCGGGGCTGGTATGTTTTCATGAGATTTCAAATGCCCAGTTTGCAGGCGAAATTAGTTGAGATCGGGCGTACATGGAGTTGAGGCATAGTCAACAGCATGGCTTCCGCGTTTGCCTTTGAATTAGGTTTTCCATGTTTACCTTTCTATTAGAATTGCTCTGATTACCTGTGGGATTAATGTTATTCAAGTTGCGTTTTGTGTTACGTGAATTGGACGATGTTGTGATTTGGGGAGCAGGGTGGCTTCAGGAGAATAAGGATGAGTGATTTAGTAGTGTAAATTTCATTTCTACAGGTTTTGGGTAGTCCATTTTAGGGGAAATTCTGCCAAATTTTTGAAAGAATTTCTTCTAAGGTGGTCCCCACAGGGCCACTTCAAATTTTAGGATGAAATCCGGGGGTGGGTCCTGTCAATAGTCTAATACCAAAATCGATCAAAAGACAGACCAGAAAAATCAAACCTCGATGGAGGCAGATTGCACTCCAAACACAGCTTCTCCAAAATCTTGATAGAACTCGCAGACTAGGTACACCATAGTGTAGAGTACGAATAATGGACCATCTTTCACACGCCTCCTAAGCTAGAAGCGCTGGAGAAGTTGCCGGACAATAAGAACACGGCAGAGCCGTGGCTACCCAAAACGCAAATCAGTCCAAATCGATCGAATGGAAGAACTAATTACACAGACTTGAAGAGCATGAACAGGAGAGGAGGTTTCATACCCCAGGAGGCCCAAACAGTGGCCGAAGTCAGCGGAAGTTGCAGAAACTAGCCGGAGCAGGCGTTGCTTCTCGTCGTTGATTCTCCGTTCACGATCGTTGCATGTATGATCTAAGGACACAGGAACGTAGACGACAAAGAGACTAAGGGAATGGCACCCGGGAGCCGTAGAGGGGTGGTCGGAAGGTGGTGCAACGGCCGGGTCACGTTGTCGGGTCGCGCTGCGTCTCAGGTCAGGGAGCTCCCAGCTCTCTCTCGATGCTTCTGGTTCTTCTCACTGATCAAAGACTATATACTAGTCATCCCATTTAACAATGGACGGCTAGGATCAAGCTGTGGAGAAATGAATGGCTACGATCGCTCCACTTGTTTTCTATTTCTTTATTTAATCTCTAAAGTCCCAAAACTTCGAAAAATCGTTATAAATAGCTCGGGTATCCGAAAACTTCCCTGAAAATTTCCACAAATTCGTCGTGTTGTGTACTTTATCATTCAACTCTTAAATTGAGGATTTCACTTTATGAAAATTTACGAAAATATTCTCGAGCACTTGGGTGATTATCGAGATCGTTGAATAATTTCTCGTACGATCTCTACTAAGCTCGATACATTTTTCCAGGGCTCACACCCACCGTCTGAGAAGAGTGAACAATTATACCCAGCCTAGATCGATGAAACAAAGACAAAGATAGGAGCCCTGAGACCCCAAGGACCCGTCCGGCAACACCCACCATTTGTCGATGAGGGCCAAAGCCACGCTCGACATGGAGGCCTGCCGGACAGGTTGCAAACTCTCCTGTGCTTTCTCTCCTGATATATCGGAGCAGTGAAACCTATAAGCTAGACATAACATCACTGTGAAATTTTGAATTATCAAATGTTATCTTAAAGCTTTCTTTAAAAAAGAAAAAAAGAAAAAAAAAATTGGATTCGCCATTGCCGTTCATATTAAATGAACGGTTCAGATCTGCACTATCATAAACCGATTTTTCACCTTTGTCTCTTTTATTACGAAGAAAATAAACAATTTCAAATGAATTGAAAAAGAGGGAAACAACGAGCTTCTTCTCCAACGTCCCGCCATTACCGACTGTCATTACCAAAGCTCGATTGTTCTTCAGTGAAGCCACATCTCTGTTCCTTGAGACTTTATTTAGAGACCCAATACTGCAAACCCGTTACGATTACCAGCGCCGATCATCAAATCAAGAAGTGGCTGGACGATCAATTGGAATATTGGTCCAATTTTAGGGATTCGGGGCTTCAGAATCATAATTGCGATCGATTTTTGCTAGGTATGCGTTCTTGATCTTGCATTTCTTTTTTTACTTCGCTACTGTTTGAGTCTTGAGAATTGGTGTCGGGGTTTAAGCCAAGTAGCGAACCATTCCTGCTTTGAATTCCAAACATCTACGTTCTTTTGATCTTTAACAAGTTGAAGCTGGGATTTTGTTTGATTCTTTTTGAGATTGTTAGTTTTCTGTGATTTTGATCCTTCGTTTGATTCCTTTTTTCATATTTAATGATCTTATTTCTAATATAGTTGCTAAGACTGAAAGAAATCTAATTATGAATTGGGTTTCTGTGAGTATGGAATTGGGGAGCTCAAGTTTGGAGCTTTAGGACTAGAGTTGTGACTGTAGCTGGAATTTTTGGTTTGGTATCAACTGTAAAATTCAGCTTGCTTGTGGAAATTTTGTTTGTTCTGTTTTCTGGGTTTATCAACATTGTGCATTTTGGGTGGGGTTGCATTGGTAGACACCAATCTTTTGGGTTACTTTCGATAGTCATCAAATGTCTGTTAACCCTTTCCATAATAGTAAGCAGCCTTCCCTGACAAACCAACCATATTTCAGCTTCCAAGATTTCAATTTCTCTTCTTTATTTGAGTTAGATAGTGTTTGAATAGTTTTATGTGTTGGTAATTTTGTTATAAAATGGAATTGCCGAATCTGCCAAGTGAGATGTGGGAATGCATATTCCTGCATGCTAAACTGTCTATGAAATCCCTAGTCCAGTTGAGTTGCTTTCGCAGGGTATGGCGTTTGGCAATTTTCTCCCCAACATTTATCAAGGCATACGATGAAAGTGACAGTGGCAAGAATGGTTTATTGCTTTTTCAAACTCAACTAATGTTGGTTTACTGGCTGTTCTCGACTGATATCAATAACTGGGTTTCCTTTATAAACAGACCCTTGGAGATTCGGGGCCTTTCAATCGTTGGCTCTTGCAGGGGACTCATTTGTTTCAGTGAGCCCTATGGGATGATTTTAAATCCACCAATATATGTCTGGAATCCTTCCATTCAGAGACTTAGGCAGTTACCACAGGGACATATCAAAATAGAAGAAGGGGATCAAGATGGTGATGTTACTGTTCCTACTACCATTGCCATTGGTCTAGGATTTGATGCTTGACCTGCACAAAATTAGTGCTCAATTTAAGACCCTATCAATGTAGTAAGAACAAGTAGGGATCGTTCTCAACCAGAGATTACGGACCTTTAATTCCTGAAAAATAAAACATTACCAAAACAATTTAAAGAATATTTATACATTATTTACGAAAAATACAAGTAAAGGGGATTTAGGATTTATTTAATTTAACAACTAAGTAAATATACACATCAAAACCAAGAATCAAATAGATTTAAATGAATGGAACGAATTTAGATAGGATTAATCACTACTAACACGTTGGCAAGGTTTCAAACATCAAATCACGAATAAAAATATGTTAAGACATAGAATCAATCAAGAACAGATCGAGATGAACGCATACAAAGTTCTTTTTACTTCCCTTAATTAAATTAACTAGATGAACGCATCATAGTTAACCCTATTAATCATGCAATCACTAGCGGTAGCTAATCATTAACAAAAACACTTTCAACGCATTAAGAATCATGGAAGTTTGATCAATTCAAGTCAAGAACACAAGTTAGAACGCTAATCAAGTATGCAAGATTCATTGTTAATTTACCTAAGTAATTTATAGGTTGTTCACCGAAATTCTTAAAGTCTAGAACTCTAGCACCTTAATATGGATTCAATTACATGTTCATCAACCTAAGTATGCATCCAAAGATCAATTAACACATAAAAGATGGGATTGAAGCTCGAAATTAACAATCATGCAAGACATATATGAAATTGCAACTTATCAATTTAAAAACCTAAAACCTAAAACCTAAAACATGCTTCATAGTATTCAAAAATCACATATCTAAAATCAACACTTCATCATCACAAGAAATCGTAAAACATAAATCCAAGAATGAAAACCAAATCGAAATTTATATAAAACCCGAAATTGTTTTACATTCAAAAACCGAAAACAAAAATAGAGTTTCATGGTTACACTTTTTGATCTTCAAGGATGCAAGAAGCTTCAAAAGGTCGTGGAATGGATGAGGATCACGGCAAGGATGCTTGAATGGATGAATGGATGATGCTTCAAGGCCTTGAACTTTGGATTTCTTGAAATTGCCGAAACTTGGAAGAGAAGGGGAAGTGTTTGTGGCTTTTGATTCTGAATTTTGTGGTGTGTAGAAGAGCTTCATAAACCTCCTTATATCTAGTGAAAGGCAAGGGCTAGGGTTCCCTTAAATTTCTTTTGAATTGCATCACTTCGGCCAATAAGAAAATAGAATGAAAATTGGAGAGCAAGTAACCTTCTTTTGCCTAATTCTTCCATGTACTTAGACTTAAATTCGACGTTCTTGTATGTAGAGTCATAAATCAATACTTATTCCTCTATTTTCTTCTCAAAAATTCCCAAGAAATCCGAAATAATCCCAAAAAGATAATTACCGAAATCTTCTAGTATTCCTCTTATTTCTCATGGAAAAAAGCAATTAGAATGGGCCATGGACTCCTCAAAACGTCATAGAAGGATCTAGAGACTCATGTGCAAGTCACATGCTTCAAACTTCAGGCCAAACTCTCCCAAAATGGGCCAATTCGAAATCCATTTTCAACATTGCCGAAATTCCTTTATAAATTTAGAACATTCTTGAACTATCTTGAGTCATCTTCAAGACACAGCATCTCCTAGTCTTACCAGGTCTCCTAGCAGCATCAGGACTCCTAGTCCAACTGGGACTCTGTCATTTCTTCATTTTCGAACATCATTTTTCCGAGCTCACTCCTAGTTGAATTAGGATTCCTACTTCAACTGGGATTCCTTCTCCTGGTAGAACTGGGAAAACTTCATTTCTCTATTTTTGATCATTTCTGCGCATATAACTCCCTGCCTTCCATTTCTAGACTCAAAACTACCTAAAAACACAAAACAAGTTAGAAATTACATTGTTAAGAAAATAACTAAGCAAAATGTAGAGAGAAATGCACTAAAAATGTAGTAGAAATTATTCTCAACAATGCTAAGAGATATGACTATAAAGTGGTTAAAATAAGGTGCACTGGATTGACGGAGATGATGAATCTTTTGTACGAAGTCGAAGAGTACAATCTGAGGTCCAATGTTTGGACAAGGTGGCCGTCACTAAATGTCGCACTTGGTGATAATGAAACCATACTTTTTCACAGCAGCGATGGCATTTACTTGTCAGGCTGTGTACTGGATGCTTGCCCATAACAATGAAGGCATGATGTGCTATGATCTGGCAGATCAAAGATTTACATTGCAAGCATATCCAAAGCCTCCACTTTTTCAGAATGATCATCAAATTTCGGCTGGAGTTCATCATCTATCACTTTCATTTCTTACTTGGAGGCAGCAAGATGGTTATTTTATTTGTCAAGTCCACACCAAGCAGAAAAACAAGGAAGACCAAGAGTAGTGGACACTCATTTACAGCGTTGACCTTCAAAGTCCTTTTGCAATATCTCGGCCACTGACCTACACACCAAAAGGTGGATATCTCATAGGAATTGAACGTGATGGTATAGAGGACAGGAGTCTGCTCATTCTTGATCCAACTACAAACGAAGAGGTAACTTTTGATATTGACTTGCCATATGAGGATGATGAATTCTATGTTGATGAATATACCGAGAATTTGCAGTTACTGTAGACCATGACCCCGGCTTCCAAGATTCTGGTAGACACATTTTAGATACATAATTAGAGTTGCATTTTAAATTTTAGCAACTGAAGCTAAAGTGCAGCAATGTGTTGGCAGTTGTTTCCCAAGTATTTGATTGACTCTGTAGCTTGTAAATCAACCATGAATTCTGTATCTGCTATGGTATTTGATTGACTTTGTTGCTTGTAAATCTACCATGAATTCTGTATCTGCTATGGTATTTGATTGACCCTGTTGCTTGTAAATCTACCATGAATTTTGTATCTGCTATGGTATTCAGGTGAGAAGTCTTTGTATACAACTTTGCGTCTGCTATAAATGTTCTTTACAACCTTCACCCTCTAAGGTTTTTAATCTGCGGATAACCCCCACACCAATAGTCGGTCACTGACAGCTTGCACAAACCTTCTTACAACAGTAAGGCTCACATCAGCTTTCAAAAGAGCCCTCCTTATCTATCATATTAGATCCACAATATATTACCTTCCTCTGTTTTTTTTTAATGTACAATAAACCGAAAGTCTTGCTTTCAATGACTCCCCAAACCATGACCTATTTGTTAGACTGGAAGAAATTTCGCCAAGGTTGTTCCTAAGCTCAATTGCATACCCAGTGTCATTTTTGTAGGTCATTGTAGATTGAACACCACCAACATCGGTGTCCTTAAATACTACCATATCTTCACATTTATTGGTCTCAATAAGAACTCCAAGACATTCTGATCACTACATCCACCCATCGTATGTAGCAACTCCAAACTTATAAATGGTTTTTCCATGTGCTCAAACCTGAAAATTTTCTCTAGCATTGGCCAAAATGCTTGCAATGGCACCAACACAAAACCATCTCCAGAAGATACACTCTGCTTATCAGATGTTGCACGATGGCTGAATACCGTTCCCATCCACTATAGCCCTCTTGCACCAGAGTTTGAAATTTTTGTATCGGTAGCTGGGTTTTGTAGCTATCTTTATCAACAAGTTTCCCCACTGCTTCATAGCTAGAAGAAAGCTATCTATCCAATAAGTTGCTCTTTAATTCGTTGACATTATTAGGATCAAGGATCAAACTAACTGCACTAGCAACTTTTTCCTCATCTTCCAAAGGTAAATGACTGTTTTCCAGACCCTCTTCTATCCACATGAATGTCTCCAAATTTGAAGGTTCATACGTCACTGCAAAGCATCTTCATAAACTTCACACAATGCAGATGCATAAGAACTCAAAGACAGGAGTTCTGATATTCCAGCAGCAAGAAATAATAGTAAGGGTCTAGCATTTGTTTGAAAAGCAGAGATCCACTTAGAGTAGGAGCCAACACTATCTGTAAGATATCCATGCACAACCCACATTATGCCCTTAAGTTCATCCAAAGGCCTAGTGGACAAAACTGTCACCAGCTGCATAGTAACAATGAAGGCATGATGTGCTATGATGGCCTTAAGTTCATCAAGGATTTGGCCTTCTTGTAGGATTACCTCAGCGACCACATTAAGAGCAGACAACTTGGTTTCCACACCCTTCCAAGTTATTGGTGCATTTGTAGAGGCCCAACCACTAAAGAAAAGCTTCCATAGCAGCCTCATATTACCTGCAAACTCTTTATTCAGGATAAACAATTCATCTGTTAAGAGAGTGTCGCCACCTTTATCACAAACCTTCTTATCAAACCAAGAGAAGCATAATTGCAGTACATAGTGACTAATCTTCTTTGACCCCTCAATATAATGCTTAAGCCATATATAAAATGCACCATTTCTACCAATTTTACTCCCAAAACTTTCATTCTTCACCATACAAGCAATCATCCTCATAGTACCTAACTGAGACTTACAATTGTTTAACCCAGTAAGGGGTAGAATCGGAATAAAAAAAGGTCATTAAGTGGACTAATTTAATGTAAACTCATAAGATATGGACTATTTTCACATAAAGTCATAAGCTTATGGACTACTTTAACATGCTGAATAACTGACTCAATAACAACTTGTTGTATAGTAATGTAATTCAAAGATCAAAACTCTCCTAGCGCATCAACTATCAAAATATGAGAATGCCTAGCGCTCTGCTAGGGTTGGGAGAGCGCCGTTCTTGGCCTCTCTGCACCTTCCTCTGTCATCGATGGAGTAATTTTCCGGTACTGATTTTAGGGCTACCTTCTTTGTGCACAGCTTATGCCGTTCCCAAACCTAGGCGCTTGTATGCGCTGATTCCTTATGGTCAGTTTCAATTGAGCCTTGGCCATCATCTGCTTCAACCTAATCTTGGCCTCTTTGCTTCATGGGGGGGAGACGTGGATACGCCATATATCTAGCTTGGTAGGGACGGTTTCGACTATTGACCCACTTCGGCCGAGTCGGGCGCGATTGAAATAGTGTTGCATGGAAGGACCTGGCTTGGTGGCGGCGTGGCTGAGTGAGAAATTCATGAGGGGCCGTTGCTCGTCCATGATTACATATGATAGGAAGATGTCAGATCGGTGGTCGAGTTCGGGATTTGATATTGACGCACGAGTGATCGGAGGGATCTGGGTTTGGTGGAGTACTAACCCGATTTCGATTCTGAATCACATCAAGACTGGTGGTGTCGGTGGTGGAAAATGGACTTGAGTGCACGGAGCCGGGATGGGTTTTTTCCAGCGAAGGAAGGCGGCGCGTTGGCTGGGGTAGTGGTTAGGGCAGATCTGGGTGCCCAGAGAGAATTTGGGTGCCCAGATGTGGACCTGGGCCTCTCTCGGTTTGGACTACCCACGGTGAGCCTTTTCTTGGGCTTTGTCTTCTGTTTGGATTTGCATTTGGGATCCAAGAGATTTTCTATGGGCTAACTTTTCAGCTGCACTTTGGAATTGGAATTTCAGCTACTTAGGTAGAAGATTGCTCTCTACTTAACGTATTATTTTGCATGGAGTAGGCAAAGTCTGTCACACTACAGGCAATTACCTTGATAGAAGGTTACCCTCTATTCGACAGATATCTTTGCGTGGAAGAATGGTTGGCCATACTATTGGTACTGTTTTACATTGCCCGGGCTCTGCCCGATGCTTCATCAAATGCTTTATAGCATTCCTCATTATTCTTATTCGGTTTTATTTTCGATGCCCTATAGCATCTAGTATTGTTTTTATTATGTTTCAATTTGATGTAGTTACTACATCTATAAGTTGTAATCTTTCTTATTATTATTAATAAAGTGGTTGACTATTATCCTTAAAAAAAAAACATGTTGAATAATTTTTGCCTAATTTATCATTTCCTAACCTAAATTAAGTGACATTTTTTAAATCCTTTTTGTGTATAAAGAACTACTCTAACTACAGTTCAACAAAATAATAATAATAATAATAAACTAACTACAGTTCCAGCAAAAATTGGACCCAAAAAATTTCTCAAATGTAAAAAAATATAAAATAAACTTATCCAAGATGATTTCCACCAAAAACTCTTGACTATAGCACATAATTTTGGCCAAAATTTCATGTTCTTATTTTCCTACCAAATTCTTTCACTAGCAAATAATGATTTTCAAACACTTTTTGAACTAACAGAACTCAAATATCAGAATGTAGATTTTTTTAATGATTTTTAAAAGTTAGAAAAAAAAATTTCATTAAAAAAAATCTGTGGTTTCAATGTTTTGTCAATTGAAACAAATCTTCAAATCATGCTCTACAAATGGTAAGCTTATATTGTAGGAGAATTTCAAGAAAAAATAGTGTTAACAAAGTTTAATATGTTTCAACATGTCATTGCATTCCATAGGTGGGTAAAAACATGAAAAACCTTGTTAACATTATTTTTTATTGAAATTCTTTTGTACGTACCATAAGCTCAACACTGTAGAGCTAGCATGATTTAAAATGTGTTCAAATGACAAAATACTGACTTTAAAAAATCTTTAAAAGAAAGAAAATAAAAACATGCGATTTTGGTTAAAATCATGTGCTATAGAAATCATGATCTTCGTATAGTTTTGATTTTGATTTTGATTTTTTCTATCATTGGTCAAGTTTCCACATAGTTGGTTCATGAATTGTAGTTAACTTACAATTTTTAAATTTTTATCTTTCTTTTGATGTTAAAAAGACAGTCATTTTTGTAGAGATTCCTGATATTATTTCGGAATTTCCTCTAGATGCTTATTTTAATCAGGGGTTTAGGCTCCATGTCCCCCATTTGTATTCGACAGTTTTATTAATCCAGGGTTGAGGGCAGCCTCACCAATCCTTTATTCAAAAAAAAAAAAAAAAAGTCATTTTTATAAACGATCAAACGCAGTGTGAAATCTTTTACGATGACAATGGCCCTACTCTCTTATGTAAGTGATTCGAGTAATAAAAGAAAATACAAATCATAGTAATACATGAAACTAACAATTAATTAACACATCTTACTACATCACAAGGAGAATATTTCAGCAAACATATCATCATCTAAGAATTGCAGGATCAAAGGGGGAAAAAAAAAACCAAAATTGATGTATTTTTGCCTGAAACAGACTAGAAATGTCGCTATCATAAATTCACAATTAGATAGTTAGTTATATCATTATAAGAGATTAATTGAGTACTGGCTTAGAATGAAGCTTGCATTCAAAGTTCTAGATGGATGTTTTTACTTTGATTGATCTGTATAAGATATATGAGATCTATCATAGATCATCCTAAGACATCCCACCTTGCATAAGAGAGATTGCTATGAATTGCCATCTTCCAACATAGAAGAAGAGGAGGAGGAGGAGAGGAAAGACAGAGAATCTTAGTATTGAAATACGAAAATTCTACTATGGACCATGGTCTAGGTGGACCACGGTTATATTTGGCGCGTGTTGTTCAAGCGCGGCTTGCTGGCGAGTGCAATATGAATATGAGGTTATGGGTCCCATCGCACCTGATTTGGACGACTTTTGCACTCGCTATCAATTTTCGACCACTTGCATTAAACACCTGCAGAAACAAATCCGTTCAAATCCTCCTAAATTCGATTTCTAACCAGATATAGTTCCAAGCTTCTCCAGCAATCTGTTGTCAAAGCTTGAAACTTTGTTGATCCCTAAAAGTCCCCGATTTCAAAACCATAAATAGAGGCCTAGACGCCGGTACAGCCAAACCCTCATTCACCTCTGACAGTGCGGTTCAAATCCTCAACCTCCATAACATCAGGAGTGATGATCTTCTCTATTATCAGCTGTGCAATCCTATTACCCGCCTTGACCTCAAAGTTCTAGTGGTTGCTCATGAAAGGAAGTTGGAGGAACAAACTAGTTTGTGGGGATGAAATAAAGCTGGGTAGGTGGGTAATGGTGATAGATCTCACTTGGATGAGGATGAATTGGGGTTAGAGGTGATTGGGGTGTGGTGGAGAGAAGCCCAGCACTTGAGTAATTGTGTGGCGAATGTGCAACAGCTCTCCACTAAGCGTGATTTGCATGAAGATGTGGAAATTGGTGAGGAAAAACATACCCATTGATGATTGTTTGGGAAGGTGGTGGTGGTGGTGGGTAGCTTGGTTGCAATGGAAACTGGGAAGGAGATGGTGGGTAGCTAGGGCTACCGTGAGGGTGGCAAGAATGCGTGCTGTAACAAGCGCCGGAGATCCCACCCCCGTACACCACCGAACTCGGAAACATGCCCAATTGCGGGCTCTGATACCAATTGTTAGGATCCCCAGGATCCAAGCCCAGAAATGACATCGTTGTAAAAGAGAAAGAAGGAAAAGAAAAAGGGAAAAACTACGCAAATAAAACTGAAGCAATTCTTCGATGATTCTATTACAAGTCCTAGTGGCTATTTAAGCAATGAAAATATCTAGAAGTAGTGGACTCATGAAACATAAGGCCCAAATAGGCCCATACAACAACGATAGCCCAAGTAAAAAGATAGAATCATAACACATTGCAAGCACTGAGATCGATCCACGAAACCTTTCCAATGGTTTTAAGGCAAGATCCGAATGGATCCAACCACACAAGAATAGGTACGAAGGCTAGCCACACAACCAGCGATTGCAGCGAGATTCGAACAAATCCGATCAGTCTTCACCATCTGCCTTGAACCCTCTGCCTGTGTCAACATTGCCGTCAACCGAAACCATGGAAAAAAGAGCCCATTCAGCCCCAATATCTTCTCACTTACACCATCAACCCATCAGACTGCACTTGACGCACACCAGGGAGGCCAGGAGCCATCGTCAGCGTCGAGGCGCAGCCGGACATGCATGATCGACAACTTTTCTCTCAAAGTTTCCTCTAAGTTTTTCTCCGAGGTTTTCTCTCAATCCCTAGATGAAAAGCTTCTTTTAGATGTTGGAAAGTTGGTAAGTTATCTCACATGGATGAATTTGAGATAGATACGCTTTGACCAATTTTCTCTCTCTTTTTTAGTCCAAATTTCTTCATCTTTTGTTTTTATGCTTTGTTTTGCATAATTGAATTAGGATTAGCTAGCTAGATAAGATGAATGGATTTTAGTGAGGCTAGCCGGTGGTAGGTTGCCTCTCAAGGATCATGCCTCACCATAGGGTTTTGCTAAATATACCCAGCAAATTTCTCAGTGTACCCAGCAGTAAAAAAGTTATTTCTCAATTTCCAATTTTATCCTTACACCAAAAATAAACACAACTCACACCCAGCAATCTTGTGCTCCTCCATGACCGCACATACCCAAATCATCTCTCTCACACCCAACACATTTTCCAGTAAGCACAAGGGTGTCTAAAAGGCCAAGTCAAATCAAAATTCACCATTACTGCATATATAAAGTAAGAACCTACAAACTAAAAACAGAAAATTAATTCTGACAAATAGTCCAAAACCCAAAGAGAAAAGAGTTTGCAGTTCTATGCTACAAGAATGCCATCGGTAATGCCCCATAAACTCCTTAAAGCTTCTCCCCAACGCTGTTCCTGAGCTTAATAACTGAATTGTCCGTCAAATTACCCCTAAAGGTCCGATCATCAACTCGATCTACGCTCCCCATTAATGCCAAAACCCAAACGAGCCCAAGCGCAAAATCCAAGACTCTTGTGCTGCTCTACTCACACCCGTTACTTCAATAAACCCATAACCTATTATTTCAAATGTTGAAATCTTCAACACCCAAATAAAAATTCTATAATTAGATGATTTGAGAAAGAAACTTGGTGTTTCTTGATGGAGAAATAAACCATTGATAAAAATCATCAATAACTATAAAGTTTATATAGAATTGGATTGTACGTGAAAACTAAGGAGATATCAATGTTGAAGATCGGAAAAATCTGATGGAGAGTTAGAGGGGAAGGGATGAAGACTGCTGGGTACAGTTATGGGGTTTAAATTGGAATTTAGATAATTATTTTTTGTTGCTGGGTATATTTAGAAATTTGTTGGGTATATTTAGAAAGATCCCTCACCTTACTCTCTTTAAGCAGGTTTCCTAATCATATTGGAAGTCTTATTCCTGCTGATTCTCTATGATTGAATATAAGTTCTATTCTGAGTAGGACTTGAATCCTCTATACGCCTTTATATAAAGGCACAACTCCAACCATTGTTCTCTTCCGAGCCATTTTCAATTTTTCATACCGATCGACCTTGCTCAAAATAATTAGCTTCCCTTTGAAATGTTTCCTACCCCCACAAAAAAAAGGTACAGTTACAAGAGTGACGTCGTTTGAAGACCTACCCCAAGAAATAAAGTTTGAAATCTTTGAAAAACTAATTAACTGCTATGAAATATGTACTGCGGTCAAGATGCGTTTGCAAATCTTGGAATACTTTGATTTGCAGCCCAAGTTTCATAAATGCTCATCATAAGAAAAAAGTCTTGATGAAAGGTAATACGAATTACGAGTATTTACTCACCGGCAGTGCTAAATAGAAGTGCATCTCACTCTTTTCTGCTGAAACATAAGCCAAGTGCTTGGAATTAGAACTTCTGAAGTTATGCCCACTTATGCCTTGAATTGTTACCTTCTTCCTAAAAGTTTATGTGATGATATTCATCAACTTTGCGCTTCTTTCTTTTGGGGGGACATGGATGACAAAAAGAAAATTCATTGGTGTTTCTGGTGGCTTTCTCCGGGTACCTCACACAGAATGCTATACCGTCTGGGGCACCGATCCAACTCCTAAATCCTGTATCAAGAACACAACGTTAGAGGGATAAACCGTACCGGACGGTTTATACCTCTCCGATGTCTGAGTGAGAAACTAATAGATGTATGGAGATCAAATTGTGTATAAAGGAGTTATTACCCGTAAAAGGTGGTTGTGCTAATGTCTTTATACTCAAGCATGGGAAAGGAGTCTCCCCTATCCTCGATGTGGGACACAAGTTGTTCTTATGATGCCATATCAGCCCTCTTGTTGTGTAAATAGATGGGCTGTGCTGGCCTTGCCCCGGGCCCTGGGTGCCCAGAGTGGCATCCCATGTGAGGCCCGCCATGGTGGGTCGTGAACCCGGCCCATGGCGTAGTACCTGGGAGTACCGATGGGGCTCAGAGGCTAGTGCTAAACTTAGTTGAGACTCCCCAGTATGTACAAGTCCCCCAAGTTCCCGTTCAAGATGTTTCTTGGGTGGGGACTTATTATTATCTAGTCTCAAGGTTTGGCACTAGTGTGCCTATAGGTAGTCCCCCAAGTTCCCTCCGAAGAGAAATCTTGAGCGGGCTACGCTGTAGGTAAGCCACCTCCCTGGGACAAGATGATATGGAGTCCCTGGTACTGGATGGGGTGGAGAATTTGAGCCTCCGGTACCCAATGGGGCAAAGAGAGAGCTTGGGTCCGATACCCGATGGGGTAGAAAATTTGAGCCTCCGGTACCCGATGGGGTAGAAAATTTGAGTCTCCGGTACCCAATGGGGCAAAGAGAAGGCTTGGCTCTGATACCCGATGGGGTAGAAGTTTTGAGTCTCCGGTACCCAATGGGGTAAAGAGGGCTCGGGTCCGATACCCGATGGGGTAGAAAATTTGAGCCTCCGGTACCCAATGGGGCAAAGAGAGGGCTTGGCTCTGATACCCGATGGGGTAGAAGATTTGAGCCTCTGGTACCCAATGGGGTAAAGAGGGCTTGGGTCCGATACCCGACGGGGTAGAAAATTTGAGCCTCCGGTACCCAATGGGGTAGAAAATTTGAGCCTCCGGTACCCAATGGAGCAAAGAGAGGCTTGGGTCCGATACCCGATGGGGTAGAAAATTTGAGCCTCCGGTACCCAATGGGGTAAAGAGGGCTTGGCTCCGATACCCGATGGGGTAGAAAATTTGAGCCTCCGGTACCCAATGGGGCAAAGAGAGGGCTTGGCTCCGATACCCGATGGGGTAGTCGGTGCATGTCGGCCACGTGGGGCAGACTGGGTTGTGCAATAAATGCCCGTCCCTTCGCCTACCAAGGCTTCGAGAAATGGGGGAATGCGTGGGACACGTGTAGCGATCCTATGGTTGAGGGCTTTTCGGTTTCGACGGCCCTGATGCATTGGAGATTGAATTTAAGAGGGAAACCGATTGTTTTCCCTCACTTTCGTCAAAAAGAAGCTCAGAAGACTTGGAAGATTTGCAGCGAGGAGAGAGGGAGAGCCAAGGGAGAAGTGTGCGTGCCTGTGGAGTGATAGATCGATCGTCTGCCGAAGAAGAGGTTGGATCTCTCGCTCTGCTTGTACGATTTTATTTATTTATTTGCTAGGTCTTTTGTTTCTGTTTCTGCCATGGCAGTTTTCTGTTTGTGTTTTTGTTCCTCTTGTTTGCATAAAGACAGAAAACGAACAATGCTAGTGTCGTTGTCCTTTTGTTTTAGATTTTTAGGTTTTTCTGGGTTTTTCTTTGAAGTGGGGAGTAATCCGTGCTTCGAAATGGTTTTGGTTTTGTATGAACTTCTGGGTATCTATGGGTTTTGGCTTGAATTTCTGGGTTTTGGCTTGAATTTCTGGGTTTTTCTGGGTTTTGGTTAGGCTAACCCTTGTGCTTCTGGTTCCAGATATAACAAGATTTGAGGTCCCCGGTACCGTAATTAGGATGGAACCAGAAGCCAGGGGTGGGGATACGGGATCGTCGTACCAGTCTTCTGCCAGGCAAGTTGAAGTGGATATCGACCGGTACTTAGGCCGAGTAGATCAATTAGCAGAGAACACGGGGTCCTCGACTGGGGTATTCTCAGAGAGTAGTGAGGAGTCCGACGAGGGTGAGAGCGAGGGTGGATCTGCGGAGGCCCCGGTAGTCATAGTGGCCATTCCCGAGGGCATTCCGAAGCAGAGGTATACACTTACGGATGGGACCGTATGCGACGAACCCGGGAGAAGTATGACGATGAAGGAGATCATCGACATGCGACTGAGGTGGGGGATACCGGACGCGGTGGAGCTTAGGCCTCTCAGGGATGGAGAGATGGCCGCGAATCCTGCCCCGGGGTGGGTGGCGTTGCACGAGAATCAGTTCCACCAAGGGTTATCGCTACCGCTGCCCCGGTGCCTACAGTATCTGTTGCGGATGCTGAACCTGTCACCGGGGCAGTTGGCCCAGAATGCCATTCGCCAACTACTTTGTATGATGGCTATGTGGGACCTGTGCCAACAAGGGTGGCCTTTCATAAACGAATTCCGCGCGGTACATCGGGTACTGTACTCAAGGAAGCAGTCTTGTGTGGGTACGATTACTTTTGCCGCTAGGGACTACGAGCCACTAGTTACCGACATGCCTACCTCGATGAGCAAAAGGTGGAGGAACAAAGTGTTCCTAAGCTGGGGGGCGGTGGCAAATTAAAAATAAGAAGTGGCAACTGACTGGTACCTTCCAAGCTATCGGGGACCAGTCCTATACTCTATCCGAAGTAGAAAGGAAGAGGATAGCCCGGGTATATGCCGTTTGGTCAGAGAAAGAGAGGAGCTCTTATAGATTCATCCGGCACTCTATACTTTATAGGCTAGGGCTAGGGTGGCTCCCCGGTAAGGGATTAAAATTTTATACATATATATAGTTTTTTTTTTTTTTTTGTCACTCGTCCTTTTTACTTTCGACTAATCTTTGAACTGACTGCAGTGAAAGCGCCGAAGAGGAAACCCCGGAAAGGAAAGGAGGAGGACAGAAGGGATGATGCCCAATTGATGGATATGCTGATGGGCCAGGGAGAAGACGCCCTTCACATCGATGTCGACCTAGGGTCGAAAGGTACGAGTCGGTCAATTGAAGAAACTCTTCTGGAGATCACCGATGAGGGATATGTTGAGCCTGACCCCGACGCTCCCGTGACCCACGTCGCGCAGCCCTCCCTGGCCGATGTTATCACGATAGATGACACCGGGATGGGAAAAGTACCGGCCCCCGTGCCTATTTCCTCTCGTTCCACTAGGAGCGATGAGGCACTACTTCCTGGTGAGAAGAAGAGATCCCATAGGCACCGGCATCGGACTGATAAGGAGGTGACGTACACTGGCTGGGATGTTCAAGGTATTGGTTCGAAGAGGTAGAAGAAAGATCACCCGGGACCAGAGTCGTCGCCTTCGCTTGGTCTGTTATCTCCCACCATTCCGGTAATCCCCAAGAAGCCCATCAAGCAGTTGCTGAGTGAGTACGGGGTTGCCGATGAAAAGTTCGTGCAGTCCATGCTTGGGGATCTGAAGGATATTGACCTCGATCGGGTTCGGGCCAAGGATAATACTCCCCAGGAGAATCGCCGTCTTGCCCGGGAGTCAATGATGCGGGTACGTCTTGTTTCATTTTCTCTATCAATTTTTTATTGTTATATACGTTTTAATCGGTGTATTTGCAGGCACTCTTCAATGTGTACGCCATTGACGCCAGCGAGGAAGATACTCATCTAAAAGAGGAGGTTAGCAATCTCTCCGGGTAGGTGAAGTATCTTCATGGCGAGAAGGCCAAGCTGGAGAATGAACAGGACTCATTGAGGTCTGAAATGGCTCCGCTAAGCAGCGGATCGCGGAGCTTGAGGGTGAAGTCTTTGAGGCGCGGGAAGAGGTAAAAAAACGCCCGGGACTCCAAGAAAAAGGCTGCAGAGTCTGTTGTCTCATGGAAGGAGAAGGCAAACCACCTGGAGGATCGCCTTCCCGCGGAGAGGCACGAGGCCGTGGAGGAGTACAAGTCCTCGGAAGAGCTCATCTCTATGCTGGCTGCTGCCCAAGATAAGGTTGTCATCATGAAGTTCAAGGAGTGGGTGGCGGCCGGATATTTAGATGAAGCTAAATTCAGGTGGGGTCTCCTGGAGAAAAAGAAGATAGATCGGGAGGCGGCGGCCAAGTCTGGTGCCGGTGGGTCCCAGAGTACCGGTGGCGGTCGGTTGTAAATTTTTTTTTTTTTTTTTTGAAATTATCTTTTTGAACAATTGTCTAATTTTGTCTGGTAGTCCAGGCTTTTTGTGAATGGAAACATCCTGCATTTGAATGGGAATTTGAGAGGAATTAAAATTTCTAGGATTTTCGTACCTTTAAGCATTTGTTTGCATTACTTATTACCAGAATAGAGTAACTGACAATAGCTATGTCCGGGAATGTCCGGGGTAGGTAAAAAAAAAAAATGCTAGAAATGGTCTGAATAATTCATTTTTCCATTCAAATACCACACGGTGGTTAAATACAGAATGAGTACCCGATGGGTAGCTTGCCATAGCTGTATGTTCAAAAAGCAAAAGCTAGGACAAGATGCTCCCGGAGCTACTTGTAATAGTACCGCAGGCGCTGGGTATTCCATGGATGCCTGGAAACGACCCCGTTCATGTCCCAGATGAAAAAGGTTGCGGGACCTACCTCTTCAATGATCTCATAAGGGCTTGTCCAGGATGGATCCAGTCCCCGGGGCTCTGGGTAGACTTGCTTCATGACCCAGTCCCCCAACTTTAATGTCCGGGACTGTACCTTGGCATCGTAGTAACGAGCTATCCTCCGCTTGTTTGCCAAGTTATGCATGTGTGCCACATCTCTTCATTCCTCCAGTAAATCAGCATCGAGGTGTAGGCCTTCTGAGTTGGTACCCGCATCGAAGTATTCGATCTGGGGACTCTGGATTTGTGTTTCAATAGGGAGTACTGCTTCTGATCCAAAAGCCATGCAGAAAGGGGTCTCTCCGGTGGCCTCCGTTGCCGTGGTCCTGATAGCCCACAACACCTCCGGGAGTTTAGCAGCCCAAAGACCCTTGGCTTCGTCAAGCTTCTTTTTCAGTATTTTCTTGATTATCTTGTTGACAGCTTCGACCTGACCGTTGGTCTGGGGGTGAGCCGAGGAAGCATAGAGGATCTTAGTGCCCAGGTTCTGTGTGTAAGCCCTCAACTCATCATTGTCAAACTGGGTACCATTGTCCGTGACTATGGTATCCGGGACTCCAAACCTGCAGTAGATGTTCTTCCATAGGAAGCTTTTGACCTTTTCCGTGGTGATGGCGACGAGAGGTTTTGCCTCTACCCACTTTGTTTGGTAGTCCACAGCAACAATGGCGTATTTGAACTGTCCCACTGCTGTGGGAAGTTTACCAATCAAGTCCAAACCCCACTGACATAACGACCATGGTGCAAGGAGGATGGAAAGGGCGATGGGCGGTGCCCTTGGGATATTTGCATACATTTGGCATTTGTGGCAAGAACCGGATATAGTTTGAGCCAAGGCCGACATGGTTGGCCAGAAATATCCTGCCCTTAGGGTCTTGTGTGCAAGAGATCGGGCTCCGGCATGGTTACCACATACACCAGCGTGAATGTCCTTCATTATTTTGTGACCCTCCTCCGATGTTACACACTTCAGGTTGGGAAAGCAATGCCCTCTTCTTTACAGTTTGCCATTCATGATCGTGTATCGAGCTGACCTTAGCTGTAGTCTTCTGGCCTCGATCTTATCATCCGGTGCTAGGCCGTCGACCATGTATTTCAAAATTGGGTCCATCCATGAAGCTGTGATCCACCGAAAATATTTCTGACACCGTTTTGGAAGTGCTAGGTCCCGCGAGTATTTCGACTTTAGTGGCCCCATAGGTAGGGTTTGGAGAAGTTGATGCGAGCTTAGCAAGGGCGTCTGCCTTGTCGTTTTCTGCCCTCGGTATTTGGGTAAAAATGTAGGAGGTGAACCTCTGAACTAAAGCCTGGGCCAAGGCCTGGTAGGAGGACATGTGGGGCTCCTTTGCCTCGAAGTTACTGCTGACCTGGTTTACGACCAACTGAGAATCACTGAAGATACTAATTAAGGTGCTAGATCCCTAGTTCCCGGGCGATTTGCAGACCTGCTATGAGTGCCTCGTATTCTGCGGCATTGTTGGATGCCTTGAAGGCAAACTTGAGGGCGTACTCGTAGACTTGATCGTCCGGGCTAATTAGCAGGATGCCGGCTCCGCTGGTTTTCTTGTTGGATGCTCCATCAACGTATAATCGCCAAGTGCTTGGCAGAGGTGGATCTGCGGCTAGTGGTTCAGGTGGTTCCTTGTTTGGGCCATGGGAAGGGATTTGATTCAGAAATAAAATCTGCCGCTGCCTGGCCTTTGATGGCTGTCTGGGGCTGATACTTGATATCTAACTCCCCAAGCTCGATGGCCCACTTAATTAACCTGCCCGATGTCTCTGGTTTCTGCAAAACCTTCCTCAATGGGTGATTAGTGAAAACGGTGATAGAATGTGCTTGGAAGTAATGTCTGAGCTTCCGGGCTGATACCAGGAGAGCCAGTGCTACTTTTTCAATGTCCGGGTACTTGGATTCTGCACCAGTGTAACCTTTTCCAGCGTAGTACACTGGGTACTCGCAATCAGAGTCCTTTCTAATCAAGACTGAGCTCACAGCAGTTGACGATGCCGCCAGATATACGTAGAGCATTTCTCCGGGAACAGGTTTGTAGAGTAGAGGTACCTCTAACAAGTATGACTTCAAGCCAAGGAAAGCAGCCTCGTGCTCCGCTGTCCAGGTTATCACCTCGACGTGCTGGGTTTTTAGCAATTTGAAGAAAGGAGTACACTTGTCCGTCAGCCTGGAGATGAATCTTGACAGGGCGGCCACCTTGCCTATAAGAGATTGGACCTCGTTCCGGTAGGTTGGGGATACCATGTCTAATATAGCCTGCACCTTCTCTGGGTTGGCCTCAATTCCCTTGTTGCTAATGATGTACCCGAGAAACCTTCCTACCTCGACCCCGAAGATGCATTTCTGTGGGTTAAGCCGCATCCCATTGCGCAATATGATGGTGAAGACGATTGACAAGTTGGCTACATGATCCTCCGGAGATAAACTTTTTACCAGCATGTCGTCCACGTATACCTCCATGATAGTACCGATAACTTCCTCAAACATGGAGTTGACAAGTCGCTGATAAGTGGCGCCTGCATTCTTTAACCCAAAAGGCATGACCTGGTAGCAATAGGGACCTTTGTCTGTGGTAAAGGCAGTGTGCTCCTTGTCTGCCGGGTTCATTCTAATCTGGTTGTACCCGCTGAACGCATCCATGAAGCTGAGTAACCGGTACCCAGCAGTGGAGTCGATTATTTGATCAATTCGCGGGAGCTGGAAGCTATCCTTAGGGCATGCCCGATTGAGGTTTGTGTAGTCCACACACATGCGCCATGACCCCGGAGATTTCTTTGGTACCATTACCACGTTGGCTAACCACCGGGGGTATGTTACTTCCCTGACGAAGTTGATGGCGATCAACTTCTTTACCTCAACTTGGATAGCTCGGTACTTATCGTGTGTGAAGGCCCTTCGCTTTTGTCTTACCGGTGTTGAGTAAGGAACAATACTAAGATTGTGCGTGGCTATCTGTGGCAGTATACCGGGCATGTCCTCATAGGACCAGGCGAATGCAGATGCGTTAGAGTGGAGAAACGAGATCAATCCCTCCCTGATAACCGGAGACAGCCTTGTACCAATCCTAACAGTCCTGTCCGGGAACTGCTCTAATAACACCACCTCTTCAATGTCTTCTACGGCACCGGACCATTCTTCATCCGAGTCGGTATCGGCCCTGGGATCCTCGTACCTGTCCATCAGAGGGTTAGTAGCTACGTGCAACATTTCAGACTTTCCCTTAACCCGAGATACAGTTAGAGAATAGCATTTCCTTGCAGCAGCCTGGTCACCCCAGATCGTAGCTGTGCCGGCCGGGGTCGGCATTTTCATCATCAACATGTGACCTGCTATGAAGGTTTTCAGACGCCAAAGTGCCGGACGGCCCATGATAGCATTATAGGACGAGACGCAGTCCACTATGATGAGCTCTGTTTTGATGGTTGAACAATTTGGACTTTCACCTATCGTGATCGATAGGTAATCTGATTCCAGTGGTTGGACGATATCTCCTGAAAAACTAATGAGGGGCTCATTATCCTGTGACAGCTTGGCTCTTCCTCTGTTCAAAGCTTTGTATGCATCGCGAAATAATACGCTAACTGAGGCCCCGGTGTCTACGAGCACCCTGGACATTATATAGTGGTCCATTTGGAGTGTGATTAGGAAGGGATCATCATGGGGCATCCTCAGATCGGCTTCCTCCTCCTGCAGGAATGTCACCAATGTCCAATTGGTGCCACTGTTTTGCTGCGGGGCTCTGTGGAAGTTGAAAACTTCCGGACGGCCGAAACTAGAATTTCGTTTCTTCCCTTGGGGAGGCAACTCCTTCGGGCCCCCTCCGTGGATCGTGAAGATCTGGCAGTACACATCTACGGCTCCTATCTGTTTAGCTGGTAGGTATCGTTGAAGCTTGCCCATCTGGATGAGGGACTCGATTGTATTTTTTAAAGCAACACACAGATTGGTATTGTGTCTGGCATCCTCATGATAAGTGCAGAATTTTCCGGTATCCTGCTGGGTAAGTTTGCTCTTCGGGAATTTCCTTGGGGGTGGTCCCGGTATCTCATCCCTGTTTTCGTTCCAGATAGTCTCGTATGAAGCGTTCAGGATTGTGAACACCTCATACCGGGGTACCGGTTACGTCCTTGGGACCTGTTGTGCCCTCGGCTCCCGGTGAGGGTGGGTGGTCCCGTAATTGTTTGACCTGGACGAGGACTCTTTGCCTCTTTTGTTCGAGGTATGGGGTGACCTGTCATGACTGTGGACCCACTCCATCTTTCGTGGCTCATCCCTAATCGTTGAGGCCGGTGAGGAAAATCTTAGCTCTGGTCTGGGGGTGTCCCCGTATGTTTCGAATTCGGCTTGAGCGTGTCTGATGGCAGTGGCCATCAGCTCGTCGTAGCTAGCTGGAGGATTATGGTTGATCCCGTAGAGGAATTCTCCGCGCCTTAAGCCCCTCCTGAAAGCCAGCCCAGCCAGTTCCTTGTTCAGGTCCCGGCACTTAGCGGTAGCCGCCTGCCATCGATTTACAAAAGACTTCAAGGTTTCATCTTCTCCCTACTGGACTTTTAACAGGCCCTTTGGTGTGTGTATCCCATCAGTGCGTAAGATGAATCGAGTGACAAATTTGTCAGCCAACTCCTTAAAGTTCCCTACAGAAACAACCGACAGTTCGTAGAACCAACTCAGAGCCTCCCCTGACAAGGTCTCCTGGAACATATTACAACACACTTCGTCCGTATATCCCTTGGCGTTTGTTTGTGATCGGAAAGCCTGTAGATGCTGGTAGGGGTCTCCAACTCCCGTATAGTCAATCTTCAGTGGTTTCGATGTATTCGCTCGAATGGCTCCTCTAACCTGTTGAGTGAAAGGCCCCGGGCAGTCCTCGTAACTGTTCATAGCTCTCCAGGTGTCTCTATTTTCTGTGGCCTGTACCCTTGGCTGCAGGGCATGTAAGGAGTTGCTCATTTGTACGAGTAATGCCATGTTTGCGTCGGTTACCGGCGGGATATTGTGAACTGGCTGTGGTACCGGTGGTGGTGGTAGATGCCTCAAGCTTTCCGGGAATAAGTCTACCAGTACCTGGATTAACCGTTGACTGCCCTCCGTAGGAGGTGCTGGGGAGGTGCTGGTGTCTCCTGTTATCGGGGCCGCGTTCACGCCTGCTAGCTGGGATGCTCTAGCCAGGGGCTGAGAGAGTGCCTCGTTGTGTTGGTGCCTCCTGTCCAGTGCTCGGGCCAGCGTCGTGTTTTCATCTTTCAAATCCTGCTTTCTCTGTTGCGTGAGGCGGTTTGTTTCCTTATCGGTACTTTGTTGTTCCCGATCGATCCTGGATTGCTCCCTGAAGGCTGCGATCTCAGCTCTCATAGACTCCAATTCCGATACCGGAGTCACCTGATCCTGGACTATCGGGTCCAAGGATCCGAGACCATGGATTTCTCCCTGAACACTTGGCGCCTCTGCTGACGAAGTTCCCGGAGAGAATATTAGTGCCCGGGTGACACTTCTACCCTCTCCCGTCATTTCTGGCTCATTCATGACTCGCCCCTATCTGGCGCGCCAATGTTTCTGGTGGCTTTCTCCGGGTGCCTCACACAGAATGCTATACCGTCTGGGGCACCGATCTAACTCCTAAATCCTGTATCAAGAACACAACGTTAGAGGGATAAACCGTACCGGACGGTTTATACCTCTCCGATGTCTGAGTGAGAAACTAATAGATGTATGGAGATCAAATTGTGTATAAAGGAGTTATTACCCGTAAAAGGTGGTTGTGCTAATGTCTTTATACTCAAGCATGGGAAAGGAGTCTCCCCTATCCTCGATGTGGGACACAGGTTGTTCTTCTGATGCCATATCAGCCCTCTTGTTGTGTAAATAGATGGGCTGTGCTGGCCTTGCCCCGGGCCTTGGGTGCCTAGGGTGGCATCCCATGTGAGGCCCGCCATGGTGGGTCGTGAACCCGGCCCATGGCGTAGTACCTGGGAGTACCGATGGGGCTCAGAGGTTAGTGCTAAACTTAGTTGAGACTCCCCAGTATGTACAATTGGCGAAGCTGGGAGAGATTGTGTTTAACAAAGCAAGAAGGCGGAATGGGTTTCAAGAATGTTTATGCCTATAATCTGGCTATGTTAGCCAAACAGACATGGAGGCTTCTTACCAAACCTAGATCTTTAATTGCTCAGGTGTACAAAGCTAGGTACTTTCCCAACCGTTCTTTTTTGGAGGCTAATTTGGGTGATGCACTATCATATTCATGGAGGAGTATTCTTGAAGGCAGACCACTTCTCAAAGCAGGTGTTACTTGGAGGATTGGTGATGGAACTCAAGTTAACATTTGGAAGCATCATTGGGTCCCAAATTGCCCAAGTTACATGATTCAGAAACCATAAGGTTATGCTTTTGAAGTAGTGGCAGATTTGATACACCCTCACACAAGAACTTGGAATCAGACCTCGGTACAAGATTTTTTCCTGCCTCATGTAGCTGAGCAGGTTCTATGTATTCCATTGAGTCAACACACCATGCCAGACCGCAAGGTTGTGCAATCACAAGGTTGAAACTATTTCACACATGTTTTGTAAGTGTCCTATTGCCCTTCAGTTATTATCAAACCAACCCTTTGCTTTGCAACACACTATTCTCCCTAACTTGGACTTTCGAGAATGGATGCTAGAGCAGTCTATTAATCTCAGTGCGGATAACTTTGCGAGGCTACTCATGATTATCTGGGGTCTGTGGAAGAATCGCAATACCAAATTATGGGAGGGCAGGGTTCAGATGTCTAATGACATTTTATTGGGTTGCTTTACATGGCTGGAAGAGTTCCACAAAGCTAGGATGAATCCTCATATACCAGTCCACAACGATATGAAGCGATGACAGGTTGCTGCGCGCATGTTCTAAACTCAATGTTGATGAAGCATTTATTTCACAAGAATTATATGGTGGAACTGGAGGAATTCTACGAAGCTCCAGTGGTGCATTTCAAGCTGCCTTCATAAAGCCAGTTTTTCATGTAAACTCGGCAAAACAGGTGGAATTGTTGGCAATCAAGGAAGAACTGCAGTTCATTAAAAATCTGCAGATACAGAATGCTATTGTTGAAACTGAGTGTTTAGTAATAGTTCAAGAGATCACAAGTACGACTTTTAACCTCTCAGTTACGAGTAGGCTTGTGATTGATATTCAAAAAGAGTTGGGATCCATGCCGGGTGAACTGATCACTTTTGTACCCAGGTCTTGTAATAGGGTGGCACATAAACTTGCTAATGTGGCTTTTGAAACACTACGACAAGAATCATGGCAGGGAGCTACTCCACCCTGTATTGTTGATCTTGTCTCATATGATTGTACTCCTACTTACTAAGCTTTGAATAAAATTCCAATATCTTACTTCAAAAAAAAGAAGATGAAGAGAATATGAGAAATTAAGTAAAATATAATATAATAAAGAGCAATACTTGTGCAACAATTAGGTTTGGATTATTATTTGAGAGAATTCCATAAATTGTCACTCAACTATGACTCAGTCAACACTTTGGTCACTCAAGTTTCAAATATATCACTTTGGTCACTCAACTATTACACTGTCAATCACTTTAGTCACCCAAGGGGTATTTTTTTCTCACTTTAATCACTTCTCCCAATCATTCTAATACAGATTTCTCAATTTTTCACAATTGGTTGGACAAAAATATTATTAATATTGAGGCAAATAATTTTTTTTAATGAAAAAAATTAACAAAGTGACTAAAGTGATTGACAGTGTAATAGTTGAGTGACCAAAGTGATATATTTGAAACTTGAGTGACCAAAGTGTCGAATGAGTCATAGTTGAGTGACCATTTGTGGAATTTTTCCTTATTATTTTAAATTTTCTTTCTTTCTTTTTTATTTTTCAAATTTAAAGTCAAATGAGCTAAGCCGAGCCTATTCAAGCTTGAGCTCGTCCAATGAATCGAGCCGAGCCCAGCTCGGGCTCAAGAAAAATATTCAAGCCGAGTCGAGGTTGAGCATGAAAAAAAAAATTCAAGCTTTAGCCGGACTCAAGCTCGATAAAAAGCAAATGAGCTGAACATGATCACCTTGATATTCATTCTGACTCGGCTCATTTACACCCCTACCTTGTAACAAAAAGAAAAAAAAAAGTAAAACTGAAAAGAAAAAAAATAATGTAAGTCTTATATAAAGGCACCAAGTTTCAAATTTTGGTACAAGGATTCAAATCAAGGCCATTAGCCAACAGCGCAACACAAGTCAAAGTTAGAACCAAAAGGGTTTTAAGCTAAAACATAAATGCGCGAACAATGTGGAATTTGTACCTCAGCAGGATCTTCATCGTCGGATGATTCCTCCGCGGGGGTTTCTTCCACTATAGCTTTCTGCTTCACGGCCTGAGTGGTGGCTGCGGTAGAAGGACCACCTTGTCGACCACCGGCTAGTGGTGGTACGCTTCTGCTCCTGGTTTGGATGCACTGTAGGAAATTACAGTTAAGGACCAAGGTCGGGGAAGAATACGAAACGTGGATGGAAAACACAATAAATGACGAGAACTTACAGGTGGTGTGGGTTAGAGGATCACCACACTAGTTTGCGCGGGTCGCGACTGTTGCGCCTCGCCGGCTGAGAAACAAGCAAGCACCTGTTGATCAGCTTCGCGAAGATAGCCTAGGTTGCGGAAGATTATGGCAAAGAGCTTGTCGTCCGGCATATCCCAGCAGTTGACGGAAACCTTTTCCCACCATTCTGCGTATTCATCATCCACGCTATCAATGGGATGTAGGGTATAAGCCCAAGGCGGGATATCCATTAGGGTGAGTTCACTTTGGATGGGTTCAGTCCCCGTTCTTCGCCAAGAAGTATAGCGATTGATAGAGTCGTAAGGGGGAAAAGGAATCAGCTGAGCTAACCCGAGCTGGTGGGCAAAATGATGGGGGTGGGGGGCGTAGAGTTCGTAACTCAGATCATCGGTCGCGAGCATTATATCCAAGCATGAAATGGCATGGCAGAAGGCTAACTGAGCCCTTTCGCCATGGTTTGGCCCACTGGGTAGGAACCCACATTGAAGAATAGGCGGATATCAGGTCTGAGTATGGTATCTCGTACAAAAGATATAGGTAAAAGAAGCACTCAGAGTAGGGAGGAGAAGTGTATTTGTCAGGACGGCAAAGCCACCTGCCTAAGACAGCGTTGGCTGGAGGAGTTTCAGGAATCTCTGGCAGGCCAAAATGTGGGAAGTAGGTTTGCAACCAGAAGTCTAAAATCTAAAAAAGGCCAGAGATGCTAAGCTCAAAAGGGTGCATTGTGGCCTGGTAAAGGGATCAATAGAGCGAACCCAGTATTGGTTGCCAGAGGCCGATGCGGCGGCCATTGTAAAAGGCAGTGGCCAAAGAGGTCCAAGTGTTAGTAGGCTTGTTGGAAGAAATGCAAAAGATGAACTAACAGAACCAGTATTCGAGGAACGCGATGCCACCCGTGGCGTTATGTTAACCACCATAATGGCTCTTCCAACTGGAATAGGATTTGCTGTGAGCAGTGCGACCCGCTTGATCCATTCGTGAGGGGAATTCTACTATGTCAAATTGACCATGCACGTAGGGTTCATAGTCAATTGGTAGCCCGGTGATTATGAGGATGTCTAGCAACATGATTCCCATTTGCCCAAAGCGAAAGTCGAAGGTATTGCTAGAGGTGTTCCAGAGGCAGAGAACGGCGGCGAGCGGAGTGCGATTGGCGCCACTGGGAAGATTGAAAGAAAGGTCAATGGCATCAATAATACCTACGGTATTCCATCGACCCAGATCTCTTCTTCTAACTTCGAGATACCAAGAAATTTCTTCAGCGGTCGCCGTCGACCAATATCCTATCTGAGCTCGTTTGTGTTTCTGATCCCAACCACTGAAATCGCAGGGAGTCCTTTAGAGGACTGGAATGGGACTGCGAACAGGTAGTCCATAAAAGACCATGGCTTCTTCTGGAAGGAAGTCCAGTGGGGTAGGTCCCAGGCCAACATGCTGATATGGAAACGAAGACAAGAAGAGCCTCTGCATCGAGGTATGCGCCAAACACCGGGCACCCATATCGGTCCCCCATACTAGGGCAGCGGTCTCGTTGATATCTTCTTCTTGGTCAATGACGATTTTCTTTTGGGGAGCCATTTCTGAGTTTCTAACGAGGAATAAAGGGATAAGAGAAAAGAAGGTTTTTTGAGTTTTAGAAGACTGACAAAGTGTTTGATGTGACTGACCCAGACGTTTGTGGTAAGATTTAAATAAGAGATTTTGTGAGGGAAACGATGCGACGAAAAGGCATTTCGGAAGGGTACAGTCGCAAAGTCGCATTAATGACCTCGTTTCTATCATAAGGCGTGTCGCTTCAAGGCATCTTTGATCAGTTACAATATTCGCGGGCCTGATCTAGAGGCCTGGGGGCAATGTTTAAGCCCAAAAGTATTTTTGGCAATATATTTAAGAGGATTGAGCCTAGCAGGCCGATTCCTGTGGCCCAAAATTAAACCTATCCGTTTTTGGGAGATAGCTTCACCCATTCTAGAATCCTCAAGGAAATTGAGCCCTTGTAGGATTAGGATAGCAGAGACCAATTAGGAATCTTCAATCAATAATCCTTCTATAGCAAGGAACAGCCGAAACCCTAAGTATAAATACAAGGTTTCAAGGGACAAAAGAAAACAACTCTTCAATCAACTAATCGCACAGATTATCCAAGCCTCTCGGGAGCAATCTATCCTCAACGTCAGTTGAACCAGCGAAGCAAGGGTAACGCCCTCGCAACCCAGCGAAGCTAAAGTCATGCTTTAGCAATACCCGTGTTTTCTCCTACTTCCCAGTGATTTCTCTGCTTAACCTACAATGTTAAGTATTGATTCGGTGAACGCAAGAGATCACACCACAAGTCCTTATCCGTAAGGCTAAAGTTTTTTCCCGAAAGGCATAGAGAAGAACCTGGTGATGAGGTTGGTGCTCTCCTCGTTCACAGGGTTTCAGAAGAAGTCAGGTCAAGGGATGCCCCGACGACTGCACCCCACGGTGCTGGCATGCTCACGCAACAAAATAGACTGTTTGCTTGCCATACTGGTTTCTGAGCCAAACACTAGTGAACAACAGTCATAATCATGTGATGAAATGCTTGCTTTTGTTGGAAATGTAGCAAGTTTTGAGCATCCACTCACATCTAGGATCTTCAGATTTTGCAACTCATATATGCTGAATGGTAGAGTTGTAAGATTTTTACAATTTACTAGACATAACTTATTAGGGCCAATGAGATTTCCAATTGACGGATGCAATTCTTTAACACGAGTGAATGATAGGATCAACACTCCTAAAGAATCCATCTTACCAATAATTTTTGGTAATTCCTCTAGTCTAGTGCAATCACTAAGATCCATAGCAAGGAGAGATTTCAAGCTAAATTCGGTTGGAAACTTAACTAGGTTACAACAGCCTTTAAGACTTAAGGTCACAAGCTTATCCAGGAATCCAACAGAATGATGAACCTCAACTAAACTTTCACAACCATCTAACTTCAACTCTATTGAGTTGGGAATTCCGGTGAAGTTCGGGTGGTCTATGAGGGATTTACAACCTCTTAAATACATAGATGTTAAAATTGGAAAATTCTGAGCAGCAAGGAAAAAATAAATGATCAACCAACCTGAAGCACTAGTAATTTACAACATTATTACTGATATATATATATATATATATAAAGTAAAGGAACAACTTCCATGATATAAAAATGGACAATTAGATTGAAGTACCTTACGTCCCTCCCATAGTCTTGTGATTTCGAGGCTGTCTGGAATATTGAGATTTACAAGTTTGTTTGCATAAAAATTGGATGGAAAAGATTGCAACGGCCTATAACGCAAATCAAGCC
Source organism: Rosa lucieae (assembly GCA_024704745.1). Taxonomy (NCBI): domain Eukaryota; kingdom Viridiplantae; phylum Streptophyta; class Magnoliopsida; order Rosales; family Rosaceae; genus Rosa; species Rosa lucieae. Next base: position 96,510 of record CM045495.1, on the reverse strand, counting down.
ACCTCAACTGGTTGGAGAGATAATCAATGTCTCTAGAGAAACATTCATATTTCATGTACTTGCTAATAGAAATATATCTAAGATTCTTCATTTTTGAGAGGCTTTTAGCATTCATAGACATCGTAGATAATTGCTGTTTGACTCGAATGCCTATAACTTTATTCGTTCCCTACAATAAAAGAAAGCAAGCATATTAACCTAGCAACAATTATGGTTGCAATTTCTATTCAAACCGAAGAAAAAAAACAAAACAAAAATAACAATTTCTATTGGAAGCACAAGGAATGTTTTAATGGACTTTTCTTCAAGTTTTTAGTAATAAATTATTTCAATACAAAATTATTTCCGAATTGAAAAACAAAAATATCATTAATATACTTACTGTATTATTTGTTAGAACGTGGATGACATCTTCTTTGCTCCACACTTTGCTGTGTTTCCCGGGTTCACCAGGTGATTCTTGATACACTATGTCTTTACCTATTTCTTCTATCAAGTCATGCATCCATATCCTATCTTTGTCAATTCTTATCAAGGCTTTTTCTTGTAGTTGTGCAATACTAGTCACTGATTTGAGATCATAGCAAGCTTCTAGTATTGGTTTCATACAGTCTACATGCTCCCCTTTAAAGAAACAAGCGATATCAAGAAAATATCCTTTTAAATCTACTCCCAGAGCATCATAACTTATTTTGAGAACGTCTCTTATCTCTCTGTGGGGATCTTCTCCCCTACAACTATCTAATGTAGCTTCCCACTCCTCTCGGCTTCTAAAAAATAGATGAGAGCCTAAAACTATCAAAGCTAATGGAAGTCCTTGGGCATAATGTACTGCACGTTGTGCAAGTTTCAGATAATTGCCTGGAGGTCTATTTCTTTTGAATGCATTCAAACTAAATAGGATTAAAGCTTGAAGATCATTTAACATCTTGACCTCGTATACTTCATCAACTTGACGAGCAATTAGCCAACGTTTATCTCTTGTTGTTATCAGAATTCTACTGCCCGGCACAAAATAATCAGGGGGTGGAACTAAGTTCTGTAGTTGGCTAGAGTGACTCACGTCATCAAGGATTAAGAAAACTTTTTTATTTCGCATCCTTGTCTTTATCAAACCGACTCCTTTATCAACATTATGCACATTCAAAGTTGAGTCCCTTAAAGTATCAAACAAAAGTGTCTCTTGTAGTTGGGCTAAACCATTTGATTTAACATCTGCCAAGAAACAACTACCTTTAAACTTATGGCGGCGAATATAATTAAACATATTTTTCGCAATTGTGGTCTTTCCTATTCCACCAGCCCCCATATGCCAACCATGTTATTCTCCTCAGCATCTAAAAGTCTGATGACATCTTGTCTACAAGACTCCAATCCAATTGGATGTTCAGCAACGTGCAACTCACATGAAGGGTTTATTACTTGGGCTGACAAATCCCCAACAATTCTCTCGATAAAGTTAGCCTCGGATCTATGAATTCATATATACGAAATCAAATAGAGTAGAAGATGTTGTAGGAGAATAAGATTGTGTGTTATCATGGATAATAGGAGCCCTTTAAATAGGGAGTTACAAGGTACCCAAAAGGTAATAGAATCTAATTAGAATTGAATACCTAGAACACATTCCTATTACAACTCTAAACCCTAGTTTGTAGAGGCAACATTATGTCGATATCCTTCAACACTCCCCCTTGTGCCGCTCAAACTTGGTGATGACGCTTTGATTGTTGCCTCGTTAAAAACCTTGCCAGGTAACAAAAACCCTGTGGGACAAAAATAACCCTGGTCGAAGGACAAAAAGAGCACAACACGTCCTTCACTCTTCGAGATCGAACATGTAGACATCATGCCTCCCTCTGATGTCAATATCTCCCCCTGATTGCTACAATCATGGGAGTTCGGATAACTTTCTCAATCCGATGCTCTTCACATGTTTCTCGAAGGTGGATTTTGGTAACGACTTAGTAAATAAGTCAGTTACATTATCCTTTGATCGGATTTGGTTCACTTCAATATTTAGAAATGCTTGTTGTCATTTTGATGGAGGAGAGGAGGAGCACGGAAGGTGGCATTCTTCCTTGTGGGGTCCGATCCCACACTTCCGTCATCTCTTTTCTTTGTAGGGATAGAATAAGCCCATATCAATCGTACCTCTCAAATATCGAAAGATTGTCTTTGTACCAATCTAATGGCGTTGCGTTGGCGCGGGGCTATGTCTAGCCAACAAATTCATAATAATTGAGGTGTCCAGTCTTGTATTGTGCTAAGTACAATAATGCGCCTATTGTACATAAGTAAGCACTTCTGCTATTAACACGTCTTTATCATCATCCCTGGGACGAAATGGATCCCTTTTAGGGCCAAGACTACGGACGACCATGGATCCCTTTTGTGGACTTTATCAAAAATGTCTATTGACACGGTATCCAAGTTCTGAATATATACAAAACCGTGTTCTCCCAAGATCCTTCCTCTCAAACTCCGATTTCAGGTGTTCAGCGGTTTCCCTTAACTCTCAAGGGTTCCAATTATGTTTATTAACATAAACCGCGACAATTGCAAATCCGGAACTTGTCGTGGAAACGCGTGGGCATAGTTCATCATATCCCTTCCCAATTAAGTAGTCATTTTAGTGAGCATTTCAACCTCGTTGTAACTACACTCTGATCCCTTTTGTGGACTTTATCAAAAATGTCTATTGACACGGTATACAAGTTCTGAATCTAGACAGAACCGTGTTCTCCCAAGGTCCTTCCTCTCAAACTCGGATTTCAGGTGTTCAGCGGTTTCCCTTAACTCTCAAGGGTTCCAATTATGTTTGTCAACATAAACCGCGACCATTGCAAATCCGAAACTTGTCATGGAAACGCGTGGGCATAGTTCATCATATCCCTTCCCAATCAAGTAGTCATTTTAGTGAGCATTTCAACCTCGTTACAAATGCGCTCCGTGGTCTAGAGCCACTTGACTTGGGTAAATAAAGTCCACAAGAACCTTCATTATATTCCGTATCTAGATACCCATAAAGATACGTAGTGACCACATTAGTAAGCTGCATGTTCAGTTATTTGGAAACTACCAAACTGACAAGGTAGTGGAGTGCAATGACATCCATTACGAGAGAATATATATGTCTTCTCGTAGTCGATTCCAGGACGTTGTGAGAAACCTTGCGCCATAAGGTGAGATTAACATCTCTTTTTCTCATCACGCTATCTAACGAAGACCTATTAATGTCAATAGGTTTTCTGTTAGGAGGTGTTGGCATCTCAGGCCCGAAATCATTCCTCTTCGTTAGTGAATCCAATTCAACCTGGATCGCATCTTTCCATTTAGGCCAATTTTCTCTACGTTGGCATTCTTCAACGGAGTAAGGTTCAATGTCATTGGTCTCAATAATTCCACGTCCTCATGTACACTAGTGTAGTTCGTAGAGATCTCTATATTCTCAGGAATTGGTTCTAACATTGAGGCGTCCCCCAACGATGTCTCTTGGACATAACCACAATCCAAAATATTCTCATGAGACGGATTATGAGTATCAATGATCAATGGATCAAGTTGTGCCAAACTCGCTCTCTTCTTAGGGCGAGAATCCATCGAACCTATGGGTTTCCTACTCTCTTTAGCGGAACCCATGGCCTATGACGCCATTATGCCACCTTTGTGGCGTCACCATACTACCATCCATGGTAGTGGTGCAGTACCCATCTTCTCTGGGTGGCACCATGTCCTCTTGTGGGGACATCAATCCTTGCAGGCATGTTTACAGCAGATATATGTGATCTCGTCACTTTTAGGGGATCAAGATGAGACATAGTGGGGACAGACCACGACAATTCCTGTCGTTCCTATTGAACATTGACCTTCTAATCTCCCCCTAACGACTGGAAGACTGTCTCATTAAAGTGACAATTCACAAATCCAGCGAAATAGAGATCGCCTGTCAAGGGTTCTACATAGCGGACTTATAGTTGGAGACTCATGTCCAACAAATATATATATATATATATGCATTCGTTACAATGACTCATGCTAATGCGCTGTGGCAGCGCAATTGGCACATGAACCGCACACTCAAATATGCATAAATACGAGATATTAGATTCGAACCCAGTCACTAGCTGTAATGCAAATAAAAGTTGAGTGGCTGCTATAAGTCGTACACGAATTAGCATAGCTGCATGCGATATTGCATAACCCAAGCGGAAATATTGGTGCGCATTACCAATGTCCGGGCTACCATCGTAGTCGTTTAATGGTGGCTCTTCCGCGAGACCAATTGGGTCTGTACATGGGAATATGATACTTAATATCAATACCCAATGATATGCAATAGTCATAAAAAATTGTCGATGTAAACTCTCTAGCATTATCAAGTCAAATTGACTGAATGGGATGATCTAGGTAGTGAGCCCGTAGCCATATGTTATGTGCTAGGAGTGTAGTATAAGCATCATGACGAGTGGATAATGGCACAACACGTGACCAGCGTGTTTGCGTATCAACCAACACCATAAAACATCTATACTGTCCGCAAGTTGGTTGATCAAATCCATAGAATTCCCTTGGATTCTTTGTAAGAATGGAATTATTTCCTCAATCTCATTTATATAGGATGGTCTCAATCCTAAATAACAGGCTTTACAGAATGAAACATGGGCTTTATAATCAACCAATGAAGGTTTTGGATAAGCCATAATGTCACAATAGACTTGAGAAGTAGAGAGAGGAGTTTATGGCGTCAATGCCATATATTTGCCGCAGGGGGTAGGCGGCACTGGCCATGTATGGCCTGTCTTTGCACAATCATGGCGCCATGAGGCTCATGTGCAGCTCCTCGAACCAATTCTTGGTTCTTACTTTTCTTCGTTCTGAAAATGGATGTCCGTGTAAAGTCTCTAATACACGGATCATCATGTCAAAGCCTATATGTGTCAGAATCCCATAAGTCGTCTCTCATGACATGGTTGGATTCAATAACTCAAATAGTGGTTGCATACAACCCACTAGAGCGACACATAAGTTTCTCTAATACTCGTTTATGTCCGTAGTCATTAGAGGTGATGCAAAGGAACTCTGTCCATTCTCATAATGTGTTTCCACATGAAAACCATTGGCTCTTATATAATAAAGTCCGAATTAAGGTATGTCCAAGACATTAAAGAATCGACACTTTATTAATAGCCAATGATTACATCAAAGTTTCTTAACCAAAGTCTAATCCGAAAATAAAAGTCAAACTTAGACAGATTGTAGTCACTCAATCCGTTCGGTGACTCCAATCAAATATGACCAGGAAAGTAGGAAGAGATGTCGGTGGAGCGAGGCTCTCTTAAGTACCACTAATCTCAATTACTTTCCTACATCATACTTAATTAGGTGAGCCAAGTGAGAAAGAGTTAAAACAAAATGTCATTTATTGATTTAAGGCATAACTGCCATTACATAATTCTTGGAAAAATAAAAGACTATTCGAAATAAAAATCTGCGGCATTTTGTCTTCATCGCCAGATTTAAAGTCTTTTTGAACTCGATGTCTTGATCACTGTGAGGCAGCTACCTTCTTAGGTACATTGCAAACTCAGGCTCATTGATCAGACGTTCCATATCAGAAATAGATACCATGAAGAGGACTCTCCCTTGATTGAGGCGCATTGGCGTAATGTGCATGGTCCCTAGGACCTGAGGCGTTGGAAGATTATGACCATGACCAACGTTGGCTCTATGGTTTCCAACCCTTAGTCCCTCAAAATCACAGCTCCTACGGTGGCGTGATTGTCGCCTTTGGCGACTACCTTCATGAGCATTTCGATCATATGGATCATGATGTCTATGGCGACTTTCTCTAGCCATGGGACGATGCTCTGGATAGCTATCTTGAAGCCTATCAATTTCTCTTCTCACAAGCTCGTTGTATTGCCTTTCAGCAATTTCCATAGCTTCAATAAGCTTTTGAAAGCTTGTGATCCGTCTTGCATTTATATGAGTCCGAAATAAATCACAGGATCTCATAGCATAGACAGGGAAGGTATTGAGGGTTTTCTCAATCAATTGTTCTTCTGTGTTAGTCTTGCCACAGAAGCGCATCATTCCTGTGATGCGGAGAGCTTCCGAATAAAATTGTATGACTGTATCAAAGTCAGAGAAGCGAAGATCATTCCATTCTGCTTCTAAATTCGGAAGGATGGAGTCATGAACATTGCCATGACATTCACGAAGCGCTTGCCAAAGCTTTATGGCGCTATCCTCATTCATGAACTCAAACTGGAGGTCTCTATCCATATAACGCATCATTAGGGCAAGTGCCCTGGAATTGTCAATCTCAGTTTGAGGGTCTAGAGCAGCTCCTTCAGAACAAAGCTCTTGGATTGTATGCAATAGATCACGGGAAATAAGATGGAGCTCAACGTCCTGAGTCCACAATATGTATCTTTTGCCTGCATAATCCAATGGAACAAAATCGAGTATGTTCGAGTTTGACATCCTGAAAAAGGGTGAAACAAGAACGAATTAATTTCGGAGCTAAACTTCCACGAAAACTAATAATAATAAGATTTCCGAGCTATGCTACCAAGAAATCAATTTCCAAGAATAATTGGATTAGACCAAACAATGATGTTTTAATATGGTCACAATTTGATGCTTACGGACGCTCTTAGTCCAAGCATTGTGAACGCTCTTAGTTCACACGAACACTCTTAGTTCGTTTAATTATGAACACTCTTAGTTCATACGAACACTCTTAGTTCGTTAAGCGTGAATCCCCACAATTCTGCTTTGTTAAATGTCAAAATCATTTGGCAACATATATTCCAATATTTGCAAGAAATAAAAGGAATTTAAAATACATGAAAACAACAACTTTAATTCACAAAAACTTACGTGATGATTCTTGGCTTGAGGACATGCTCGTGTTGGAGCAGGAGTGTTTTTTTTTTTTCTTTCTAGGCCGTCTGTTCTTTGGGCTTTCCTCTTTTTTTTTTCTTCTTTCTTTCTCCTTTTTTTTTCTGGGCCGGCCGGGTCCTCTCTTCCCTTTTTTTCTTGGGCTTGGTCCCCTTTCTTTTTTCTTTTTTTCTTCGGTCTTCTTCTTCCTTCTTTCCTCTGTTCTTCTTCTTCTTCTTTCTGCAGGTGGCGGGGCAGAAACTGCAAGGCAGGTAGGACACTGGGCTGCGAGCTGGAGAGTAGGGATGCAGGCGGTTTGGGCTTGGGCTGTTCGCAGTGTGGAATTCTTGCCGTTCTGGGTTGCTCCGATGACTCTCAGGCCAAAAGGGTCAGGGTTCTCGAGCTTTCTCGCAGTGTGGTGGTGCTGCGACAGTGGAGAGCCCAGATGGGTGCTGCCACGGTGGACTGACGAGGACGCAGTGGAGGAAGGCTAACTGGAGAGGGAGGCCGATCATGGAGGATTTGGTGGCCGGAAGAAGGACTGGGCTGCGTTGTAGGTCGGGGCCGATGGGGCGCAGCAGTGTGTTGGGATCAATCTGCAGGATTGGGGTCAGGCTGAGGGGGGCTGGCTCTGGTGTCTTGCGGTGGCTCTGCGGTGATTGGGAGGCTGCTGCTGCTGCAGTTCGCTGGTGGTGCCGCTGCAAGTCGGAGATATGGGATGCTGGGCTGCTGGAGGAGGGATGCAGGTCGGTGGTGAAGGATACAGGCTGCTGCGCAGGTTGCCGGAGGAGGTAAAAGCCGAGCTAAGTTTCTGAGAAGATGGCCTGGAGAAGATGACGCCGATCCGGGGGGCCGGACGAGGCCGGTCTGTGCGGCCGGAATGGAGATATATATATTTTTTTTGTTTTTGTTTTGGGTTGGCGGCAGAGAAGAAAAAGGTTTCTTTCTTCTAGGTTTTTTTTTTCTTTTTTTCTGAAGCTAGGGTTAGAACTCGTGCTGATAACGTGTTGTGGGAGAATAGAATTGTGTGTTTATTATTGATAATAGGAGCCCTTATATAGGGAGTTACAATGTACATAAAAGGTAATAGAATCTGAATACATTGAATACCTAGAAACCTTCTCCTATTACAACTCTAAACCCTAGTTTGTAGAGGCACACATAATGTCGACATCCTTCAACAGAAAAGTTTTTATTCTAAGAGGATTACGCATATACATGTACTCATTGATCTGTATTGATGAATAGACATACTTGTTGGAGAGAGCTTGATCCTGCAACAGCCTCTAAATACACTCATGCCACTTGCTTATCACTGAAAACCCTCATCAACCACCACATAAGATCACTGCATTGGAACATAGGCAGTCAGACTGTTTGAAGAACACATTCAAAATCAAAATTGCCATCAGTTAATGCAACCGTATATTAAGATCCAAATTTTTCATAAAATAAGTACTAAGTAGTAATTGCTTCTCTTTCTTACGGTGCCACTAAACCTTGTGAATGGTAATCCAGATTGGCGCTAGCTACTGAATATGTACGTGCTGCTGAATTGATGCAAATAATTAATGCTTGCTTGCATGAATCTACAACAGAGGCAAACTGCTAAACTCCAAGAAGGTGTAACTACTCACAGCATCAATTCCATCCTTAGAAACAATGAAAATTAATTCCTTCTTCCTCAAGAATTAAGTTCAGCACACCTACCGCATCACCTTGAAGCAAGATACTTTGCCAAACCCAGGCTAGAACTTCTGATACCAAAAAATTGTTGTATATGAGTTTGAAAAATTATTGGTCATATTTATGAAATTTCAAGTTATAACCTGTCGAGGAAAATTTTATACGCGCGAAAAAACCTTAATAAGCACTGCTATTCTGAAATAACCTCAGCATACAACACCAGCACCATATATGCTTATAGCCCCAGCATCATGCCACTTCCTATGGCTACCTTTGGCTCGAACTCTTGATCAATCACCCCCATTAGATCACTGCAATCAGTGCAATGGAAAAGACATGCAGTCAGACTTTTTTAAGAACAGATGAGAAATCTAAATTGCCATCATCTTTTGTTTTCATGTGCTCAAAGTACCAAGCATTCATTTGAATCATATCTTATTTTGGCAGAAGGGTGTTGGATGAAAAAAACGAACAGAATATAATTTATATAAAGCAGAGGACTCACCATCCCTTGTTTGCTCTGACCATCAGAAGAGTCTCGCCAATATCAAGGTATATCGGTGTATGTTTGCTGGTAACCTTCCAACTACATAAGCAAAGGAACGTACATTATACGAAAAGGTTTAAGAGCTAAAATTTAAACTACTTGACTAGCGATCATACCTTTTAAATAGGTAAAATCTAGCAGTGAAGAAATCTAGGTGGTGTTCAGTTGATTTCAATAGCAACAACTTGCTTGCAGGAATCTACAACATCGGCAAACTCCAACAAGAAATAACTACTCAAAGCAAGAAGGGTCAGCACATGCCTGCCGCATCACCTTGAAGCGGAATTTAGCCAAGTCAGACTAGAACTTTTAGCATATTCTTCACTGCTTGCAAGTACACCAGTTATATAATACAATCCTTAGGTTTGAAAATTAAAATAGTGAAAAAGATTAACATGAGAATGCTTGTCCTTCAGTACATGAATGAAAACAAATGGCACAGAAAGAAGGGAAGGAAAAACTTAATGTCTAGAAATGTCAACCCTAGTGTGACGTCCCGTATCTCAATTACCTGTTTACTAATCATTTGGACGGTAGACGACCTTTATTTTCACTTTTACTATCGTTTCAGTACGTTTAGTGGCCCTAAAAGTTGACTTTTTGTTCGGGTCAAAATTTGAGAAAATTTCCTTCATGAAAGTTGTAGAAGGCGTTAAACCGAGCGCATGCATATGTGGTACGTAGGGATCGGAATTCGTATGCGAAAGTTATGAGCGAAATAAGGAAGTTACTGTTCATGGTAAATTTATATATATATAGAAATTTTACTGTGGTAGGTTTCCAAAACCGGAAACCCACCCTTTCTCTCTCTTTCCCCCGATCTCTCCCTCTTTCCCTTTCGGCCTCTATCTTCCTCCTCTCAATTCTTCACCGTCCGGCCACCTGAGGACGAGTCACCGATCATCACCGGCGCGCCTACTCCCCCTCTTCACGCTAGTACCCGTGGGTCACGCCAATTTGGCCGGAGAAGCGAGAATCGACGGCGAGAAGCAAACTGTAGCAGATTGGGGTTTTCCGGCAATTCCTTCGTTTCCGGTCGTCTCCGGCCACCAAACCTGCGTCGAAGGCTCGGTTTTCGACGAAGATCATTTCCCCTAAGGCCTTTTGCTCCGATTTGCATCGTGGAGGTCGAATCGACAACCTAGGGTTCTTGAATTTCTGGGTTTTCTTCACCGGTTGATTTCGACTGTTTCAAGGTAAAATTAGATTGTGTTGTAGTTGAGAAAAAGATTGGGTGTGTTGAGTAGTTGTTGCTGCCAAAACTTGGTGGCCGTCGGCGAGTGGGCCCCACGCGCCGTCACTGTGGGTGCGCACGTGGAGGCGCGTAGGGGTGCTTTTTAATTTCAATTTTTAGCATATTAAATTCTATAGTTGTTGTAGAAGTTGAATATGTGATTTTGGTTAATTTTGGGAGAAGTTTGTCATGGATTATGAATTTCCGAAGTTTGAGAGTTTCGGTTGTTGATTTGTGGGAATCCGACCTTCGGATTTCCCTTGTTCCGATATGGAATACATTAATCGACGGATGGATATTAATGGTGAAGTTTGGAAAGGATTGGTGGAGTTTTGAATCGGTTATAAATTTCTAAAGATTTGAATTTTGGTAATGTTAATCGTGAATCCGATTGTTGGAGTTCCTCCATAATTGTTATATAGTTGAAATCGACGAGTGGGCAGTGTTGGTGAAGTTTGATTGGGTGTGGAAGAGGATTGGAGAGGTTGAGGTTATGGGTTTTGAGATTAATTATTGATTATCGTAAATATATGTCGAATTGTTGTTTACGGATTATATTTGTGTACAGGACGTGATACCGATGATGTGCTCATATTTTCCTATATTCCTGTGCCTCTTAATCTTGGTTTTTATGTTTAGTTCTCCTTATTTATGATTCATTTACATCTTTTAGTGTTTTTGTAGGTTTGCCTCATAAAGAGAAGAAAAGAAGCCAAAATGAGCTAAGTAGGATTGAAAGACAATATGCAATTTCAAGTTCCAGAATCTGCCTGTGCAGAACACCCAACTTCGCCGAATTACTGGGAGTTACTCAGATCAAATCAGACAATGAGCCTTATATGCATTGGAAAGCTACGGATGTCTACTTTCTGTAGAATTTTACGGATCTCGATTTCGATACTTTTGGAGAAAGTTATGATTATTTGAGTGAAAATAGGTCGGACAGGAAATCTGCTCGGAAATTTACAACCATTCGTGGAGAACTCAAGTTTCGCAGCACAAGATCGTCAATCCTAATGTTTCAAGGAAGTTAATTCAGATGAGGATTCAAGAATACATGTATTCCTACTTCTACAAGAGATATTTCAAGGTTTTCCCATTCCAAATGAAGAAAGGAATCCAAATCCAAGTATTACAAGGAAACTTGAAGCCAAAGATGAGCAGAAATCTTCCCTATATAAGGGAGCACGAATTTGCATGAGGAGAGAGTCTCGGGAGCACATTGAAGACGCCTAAGGAGCGGAGACGACTCACCCATCTTCCCCTTCTTTTCCCTTTCCATTCTTTTCATGTTTTTCCTATGTTTTATTTAGTTTTATTTAGCTAAACCTCTTTTCTAGGGCTAGGATGAGGCCCTAGCATGATTATTTACATGTTTTGATATTCAATTGATCCTTCCATTCTTTTTATGTTCTTTCTATGTTTTACTTAGTTATATTTTGTTAAACCTTTTTCTAGGGTTAAGATGATGCCCTATCATGATTGTTTATGTACTTTGATGATTTATTGATGGATTTATAGTTTCTTTATGATGAATTCTTAGTCACTATTTGAATTGATGCTTTATGTTTAAGTTCTTTGATTGATCACCTTAGGGCTTTGCATCTAGTAATTAGAAGATGAATTTGAGGCGTACCTGCAATATAATTCAAATTAGCTTCTTGTGATTAAGAGTTGTGAATTACATTATTGTCGTACCTGAAGTAATGGTTTGCATGATTCTCTTGTTTTCTAGAACGTAATGAGTCCTATGTGTTAAATTTATGCCGTACCTGGATAAACTGCATGTTAGGATATACGACCTCTGCCGTACCTGGAGAGAATCATACACTTAAGGAAAACTATGGTCTAAGTGCCGTACCTGGACTTAGATACGGGAATTATCATCTAGAGAAACAAAAGAATCTGTTAATTGCATTGAAACATGAATAGGATTGTTAGTGGTTGATTATGAAACCCTAAGTTTTATCATTATTTGTTTCTTTCTTTCTTTCTTTAATTTTCATATTATTTCTTTATTCAAAAATCCAAAACCATATCTTCTTTAGTTTGATTGCTTATGTGTTTTTGTGTTTGGATTAATTAGGTTAGGATTTAAATTGATTATCAATCCTCAGTTGGAACGACCTCATACTTGCACACTATACTAACGACGATTCGTGCGCTTGCGAGTTTTAATTAAAATTTCACAACAACCGACCTGTCGCTCGACGAGGATCCTTACGCTTGGATACCACGTTAGCCGTATATCTTGAGTGGACTTTTATTTTTCAAAGAATGATGCATGCATTTATTTAATCGGTTCCGAGGTTATAATTTATTTATCGTATTACTTTCCCGAGCATATAGTTATTTTCAGAAATGGTTTTGGATATTTGGTTATTTGAAGGTTTTATGGCGTGCGGGGTCACGTCATTGGATTACGCTTATCTTCTCTTATTTATTTATTTCCGATATGATTTCCGGATTTATACTAATTATATTATACTTATATTCGGCGATTTGAGATTTCTATGAGATTCGATGAAGTTAATCTTCATACTTATTTATATCCTATTTATTTTGCTGATGAGATTATCTTGGCGTGTGGGACACGTCGTTGGAAATTCATTTACGAGAATTGGGGAAGTTTTATGGATTTATACGGTTTTCGGATTTTCTTTTGCCATACTTTGGGTGACTTATCATTGCTAGCATTGATTTCCGCCTTTGTGGCGCGGTGATGGGATTACCGTAGCCCTCCGCCTTTGTGGCGCAGGTTACTGTCTTTGTGACAGTAATTCTGTAGCCCGGTATCCTATCGCTACACTTAGTGGCGTAAGGGTATATTACGGGAGTTATGGGAGTATTTTAGCCTGGGAGGTGTTGAGTTTCTGTGTCTGTGGGTTATGGCTAGTGAAGGAAAATGCTTCAAAGGCACGTATGAATTTACGCTTTCCTTTAGACTTTATTTGCCCCACAACAAGTGTGCAAAGGGGTTTGATCAAATAAGCCTTTAGGATACAATGAAGCCTAGCAGTCCTGCTATTGTTGATCGGCGTCTTGCACTTACGAAGATCAACCAAACACTCAATTGAAGGTTACAAGAGGCTCAAGGTTTCTGGAACTAAAACTGCAGTTTATAGTTTCCAGATTTGTTTTGTAAAGCAAGGAAGCAATGGATTGGAGGAACTGAAAGAATAAAGCAGAGAGTATCTCAAGATATATGAATTAAGTTATCTTTAATCTGCAGGTTTCACCCCTTTATATAGGGATGTATATGCCTCTTCAATTAATTGGGATAACCCTTCCGTAAGGGTGGCAACCTTTCATTTATGAAAGATGATGATAAAAGCATGTAATTAATATCCCAAGAAGTCACCAGTAGAAGTTAACAAGTTAACAACGTTTGCTTAATTTAAACAACAGATTGGTGCTTGTGAAGCAACACAATGCTTCACCAATATAACTGTCTAGCTGCTTCCTATATCTGAGATCCTTTTTGAAATTTGAATTGTGGTGATCAGTCACAATTCAATTTATCTTCTTTATAATTTGAAAATCTTTCCAACAATCCTCCACCATTTTCAAAATATAAAAGTATGTAAGTTTAAAATGTTTTTGGAAAAACCTTAAACAAAATCTTGGAAAACATAATGCATAAACTAAGGTGTCTTGTGGACTTGAACCTTAGCTTAGTGAGAATACATCAAAGTTAAATCAGGATGGCGAAGTAGCATTGCTTTGAACTTGCGATCCTATTGTGACTTAACCGGACATTTTCCACACACTAGTTTTCTACTTCTTTTGAGTGTTCTAAAAACCGACACGTGGATTGGCCTTGTGCCTTGTATCCTTTTCATGAGTGCTCTAGACACTAGTCCAAGTCGCATAGAAGGCGGCACCACCTTCACACTCATATAGGTAAGCATGTAGCTAGCACCCCTATAACTAAAGTACTTTCCATCATGCCTATTAAGAGTTTTATAAACTCAACCTCCACCATTAATTCATTACAGGTACCAAGCACTCTTACCTTGGGATAGATATCATATATATATATATATATATATATATGTATGTATAAATATATAATCAATTTATATTAGTGCTTATTGCAATCACTACATATGATGTACTTTGCTCATTGAACTCAAGGACTTGATGTTTCAAGTGTCGAGTTGAGTTTCCATCATTGGTGATTATTAGAAATGGACTTTAGCACCATCCCCTTTGATGTTTTCCACACCAAATTCCTTGCAAGTCCTTTTGTTAATGGATCAGCCAAATTATGGCATGACCTTACAAAATCAATGGTTATTACACCATCAGTTATTAGTTGCCTCACAAAGCTATGTCTCAAGCCAATATGTCTTGATTTGCCATTATATACTTGACAATAGGCCTGTGATAGTGTTGCTTGACTATCACAATGAATAGAGATCGGAGGCATTGGCTTAGGCCATATTGGTATCTCTATCAATAAATTTCTTAGCCATTCGGCTTCTTTGCTACATGAAGCCAAGGCTATAAATTCTGCTGCCATGGTAGAATCTGCAATACATGTTTGTTTCTTAGAGCCCCAAGAAATGGCTCCTCCACCAAGTGAGAAAATCCAGCCAGTAGTGGATTTATGATCCTCATGATATGCTATCCAACTAGCATCAGTATATCCTTTCAAAACGGCAGGATATCCACTGTACCTTATTCCATAATTAATGGTACCTTTCAAATATTTTAATATCCTAGAAATTGCATTCCAATGTAATTGACCAGGATTATTAGTATACCTACTTAGCTTGCCTACGGCAAAAGCTATGTCGGGTCTAGTACAAGACATGGTATACATTAAGCATCCAATCACTCTAGAATATGATAATTGATCTATAGCTCTACCATTATTTGGATACAACTTCAAGTTTGGATCGTAAGGTGTAGAAACTGATTTTGTATCAAAATGGTTGAACTTCCTAAGTATCTTTTCTATGTAATGTGATTGAGTTAATATCAAACCATCATTACATCGTGTAATTCTTATACCTAGGATAACATCAGCTTCTCCCATATCTTTCATATCAAAGCTAGAAGATGAGAATTTCTTAGTTAATTCTATGCTTTCTATGTCAGTTCCAAATATAAGCATGTCATCAACATATAAGCAAATAATTACACCCTTGTTATTTTGGAACTTGCTGTAGACACACTTATCAGATTCATGAATTCTAAATCCATTGGAGATTATAACCTTATCAAACTTCTCATGCCATTGTTTAGGTGCTTGCTTTAAACCATATAATGATTTAATTAACTTGCACACTTTTTGTTCTTGTCCAGGCATGACAAACCCCTCGGGTTGATGCATATAAATCTCCTCATCTAGTTCACCATTTAAGAAAGCCGTCTTCACATCCATTTGGTGTATATGAAACTTATAGATAGAAGCTAGAGCTATAGTACCCTTATGGTGGAAATTCTAGCAACTGGAGCATAGGTGTCAAAATAATCTATTCCTTCTTTTTGTGTAAATCCCTTGGCTACTAACCTTGCTTTAAACTTGTCAATGGTTCCATCAACTTTCATTTTCTTTTTAAATATCCACTTACATCCTATTGGTTTTGAACCATGAGGTAGATCAACCAATTTCCAGGTCTTGTTTCCAATGATAGAATCCATCTCATCATTAATAGCTTCCTTCCAGAAAGAAGCATCTTGTGATTTCATTGCTTCCTCATAAGTGAGAGGATCAGACTCTATACTAGGTGTAACCATTGTTTGCCTTTTGTGTGAGTCTCTTGTACCTTCTACAAGGTACACAATAAAATCTGGTCCAAAGGATTTTTCTATCCTTCTTCTTTTACTTCGTCTAATTTCTGTATGTTCATCAGACTCACTACGGAGTCTAGATATGTTAGATGAATTTGATTCACTATCATTATTTCTTGGCAAAACCTCCACCTCTTCATTGTTATTTTTAGATAAAGAAGTGAACTTATTTTCATAAAATTCGGCATCTCTTGACTCTATTACAGTGTTAACTGATATAGAATCATTGGGTTCTATAACAAGAAATCTATATCCCTTGCTATGTTCTGCATATCCTAAGAAAATGCATTCTATTGCCTTTGGTCCAAACTTCTTGATCTTTGGTTCAGGTAATCTAACTATAGCTCTACAGCCCCAAACTTTAAGGTAGTTTAAGTTGGGCTTTCTTTTAAACCATAGTTCATAAGGTGTGATTTTTAATACCTTAGAAGGTACCCTATTTAGGATGTAACAAGCAGTGAGCAAGGCTTCTCCCCAATATCCCTTACTTAAGTAAGAGTTTTGAAGCATTGCATTAACCATTTCTACAAGGGTCCTATTTTTCCTTTCAGCAACTCCGTTTTGCTGTGGAGTATAGGCTATTGAAGTTTCATGTACAACACCTATTGATTGACAATACGAAGGAAAATGATACTCTCCTCCTCTATCCGATCGTAGATATTTTATTCTGGTTTCACAAAGATTCTCTACTTCATTTTTATATATCTTAAATTTTTCCAGAACTTCATCCTTGGAATGTATAAGATAAACATAACAGAATCTACTAAAGTCATCTATGAAAGTCACAAAATATTTCTTTCCTCCTCTAGTAGGTGTACTATGCAAATCACAAACATCGCTGTGAATAATCTGTAGCAAAGTAGAGGTTCTTTCAATCTTAGGAAAAGGCTTTCTAGTCAGTTTTGTTTGCAAGCAAGTAGAACATTTATCAGGCATATCATTCACAGGTTTTGGAATTAAATCTAGATTTTCCATGTTATTTAATTTTCTAGTATTAACATGTCCTAGCCTATTATGCCATAAAGATAAAGAATCAAGCATGTAAACAGAAATGGTAGATACTTTATTAATATTAAGTTTGAACATTCCATCACACATATACCCTTTCCCAACAAAAGTACCACCCTTGGTTAGAATAAACTTGTCTGATTCAATGACAAGCTTAAAACCAAACCTATTCAAGAGACTTGCAAGAGACTAAATTCTTTCTAACTTCTGGAACATGGTAGACATCAGTAAGAGTAAGGATTTTTCCTGATGTGAATTCTAATTCAATTGTCCCTTTGCCTTTGATATTTGATGTAGAAGAATTTCCCATGTAAGTACGTTGTCATCTCCACTTGGTTCATATGTTTTGAACATATTTTTGTTCTTGCAAACATGCTTTGTAGCACCAGAATCTATCCACCAAGCTTCAGCATCTTCCATCATATTAATTTCAGAAATCATTGCCACAAATTTTTCATTGTTGATTCCTTGTTTGTTCTTAAGATGACGACAATCTTTCTTGAAGTGACCAGGCTTTCCACAAAAGAAACATCCTCCTTTTTTCTTTTTGTTTGTCCTCTGACCTTGGGAGTTTTTCTTGGAAAAGTTTCCCTTCCTCTTATTATTCTCATGGCTGATTTTTGGGTTTTTAGGCCCTTCATCAACCATATGAATTTTGGAGGAGGGATTAGCTTCATCAGTTTTCTCACGGGCTCTGCATTCTTCTTCAATGCGAAGATGAGTCCCCAATTGCTCTATGGACATGTCCTCTTTCTTATGTTTGAGGCTCTTTTTGCATTCCTTCCAAGATGGTGGAAGTTTATCCATAATTGCAGATACAATTATAGAATCATCCATATGCATTTTAAATTGATTGAACTGATTGTATATATGCATAATCTCATGGAATTGTTCAACAATTGATCTATCATCAGTCATTTTATAATTGAAAAACTTTGAGACAAGAAATTTCTTACTGGTAGCATCATGTGAGATATACTTAGCCTCAAGTGCGTCCCATATTTCTTTTGCAGTAGTCATCTCATGGTAGATATCAAATAATGCATCAGACATGGAGTTGCAAATATGGCCGTTGCAAATATAATCATCTTGTTCCCACTTAACTCGTTCACGCTGTGCAACAAGGGTTTCATCTTCTATTTCTTGAGGTTTTGGAGTAGTAAGCACATAGACCACCTTTAGGCTTGAAAGTAGGAAATGCAATTTCTTTTGCCATCGTCTGAAATTTGCTCCATCAAAACGATCAAGTTTAACAAAGTTTGCAGTAAACTCCTTCAAAGATGCCATAGCAGAAACTAAAGTCTAAAGATTGTTGAGTTTCTGTGTCTGTGGGTTATGGCTAGTGAAGGAAAATGCTTCAAAGGCACGTATGAATTTACGCTTTCCTTTAGACTTTATTTGCCCCACAACAAGTGTGCAAAGGGGTTTGATCAAATAAGCCTTTAGGATACAATGAAGCCTAGCAGTCCTGCTATTGTTGATCGCGTCTTGCACTTACGAAGATCAACCAAACACTCAATTGAAGTTACAAGAGGCTCAAGGTTTCTGGAACTAAAACTGCAGTTTATAGTTTCCAGATTTGTTTTGTAAAGCAAGGAAGCAATGGATTGGAGGAACTGAAAGAATAAAGCAGAGAGTATCTCAAGATATATGAATTAAGTTATCTTTAATCTGCAGGTTTCACCCCTTTATATAGGGATGTATATGCCTCTTCAATTAATTGGGATAACCCTTCCGTAAGGGTGGCAACCTTTCATTTATGAAAGATGATGATAAAAGCATGTAATTAATATCCCAAGAAGTCACCAGTAGAAGTTAACAAGTTAACAACGTTTGCTTAATTTAAACAACAGATTGGTGCTTGTGAAGCAACACAATGCTTCACCAATATAACTGTCCAGCTGCTTCCTATATCTGAGATCCTTTTTGAAATTTGAATTGTGGTGATCAGTCACAATTCAATTTATCTTCTTTATAATTTGAAAATCTTTCCAACAGGAGGCTATCACCCAAGCCTGGGAGGCTCACTCGTATGGCTATCGCCTTCCCCTACTCACTTTACTACTTAAGCTAGCGGGGCTAGCTCGATTTTCGTTTAACCAGCGGGGCTGGTCTTATTTTTCCTTGAGTATCAGAGTTCCAACCTTTTCTTTTTTCGTTGGTGACTAGCGGGGCTAGTCGGCTTGCATGAGCGGAACTCCTCTTATTTCATTTTTTGTTAATCATTGCATGCATCGGGAATTTTAAAGAAATTCAATGTGGGAAAGTATAAAATCCATTTGGTTTAAATTTATTTATTTTTGTCCACTCACGCTAACGTTTTTATGTACTTTCCCCTGGGCCCTTCGGTTTCAAATGCCCAGATTGCAGTATTGCTGCTCGGTGTACGAGTGTGAGCCATAGTGACCGCACCTGCTTCCGCCATCACATTCTGTAGGTTACCTGTTTAACCTACTGCACTCCTTGTCCATTTATATTCCTAGAATGCTCTGATTACTAAGGGATATGTGACCCAGACTTGTATGAATTATATTTGGGGTCTATGACCTAACTTTGGTGATTGTAGTAACTTATACCTTTTGGGAGATTATGTATGATGTTATTAGCTTTGACATGGGATTGGTTGAATTTGGGAGCAGGGTGGATTATAAGAAGTGAATTTTGGTTTTTCCGCATGATTTTGGGTTATCCATTTTTAAGGGAGGTTATGCCGAAATTTTTGGTAAATCTCCTTTAAAGGTGGGTCCCGCAGGGCCACTTCGGATTCCAGGGTAGAATTCGGGGCGGGTCCTGTCACCTAGTATGCTTACTACTGCAGTTTTTAGAACAAAGAGGAAACCTTAAATTGGAATATCTTGAAGGAAGGAATACTCATAAAAATCTTGATTCTAACAATTTGAAACTTGAAGTTGAGCAGCATCATTTCAAGTTGTTGATTTGAACCACTCTAAAAGAACACATCTCAGTGAAATTTGCTTCCGCTAATGCACCTCAAAATAGACTAGAGTAGATTGTATGCACATGATATTACATGGTAATGCATGGGAGTAACAAGATGTTAGATTCTAATGCAGTAACAGTCCAGATAGACTGCCCCATTCTGATCTGAATGCTGACTACAACAATGCATTACACAGGGTGAAACAACAGTCAGGATTTACTGCACTTGAGTTTCCCCGTGCAGCTGCAAGAGCTACTAACTTACGTTGACCATCAGCCAGTTCTCCGCTTAGGGTTTGAGTCACTGATGATGAGGAGCTAATAGCTTCCTGCAATTAACATCACAATGCAGAGTCAGACATAAATACGTGCAGATGAAACTGTACACCGAAGGGAACCCAGAAGACCAACATAAGAAAGCAAAAGCAAAGCCAAAAAATTTCTCATTCCTAGAAAGATATCAACCAGTGAGATCTTGACCGGCCAAAAGAAAAACTTGGCTCTAGAACCCAACACAGATTCATCCTTTCAGTCATCAAGTCAAAAATACTACTCTTTGCAGGTGGAGAATATTAATACTTTGAGATTCAAAACATAAACACTAGTGGAGTAGCTAGCATTACACATTCCAGTTCTGCTGTATCAACCCATGCCCAGATACATAAATACTAGTGCACCCCACACGAAGTTCTACAGTCACTGTGAGCAGATAATAATTCGTAACGAGCTACCTATCTTCATTCATCTTTTTCTCATATAGAATCAAAGACCCCAAACATTATGATTCTTGAAAGCATAGGCATGGAAAATTTCTCACTAAATAAATTATTGTCATACCTGAAGAGCTTGTTTACCCGATGTTTGAAACTGCGTCTTGATTTGCCTGGATACAGTAGCTTCAAGTTTTGAGTTAACTGATTTTTCCAATTAACTGCTTTATCTCCCAGTACTCCTCTCTGCAGCAGAATCATCAATTAGATAACTAAAGCCAACTTTTAAAGGAACAAGCCAGATCATCAAAATTCTTACCTAAAAGCAATCAGACATAGCCAAATTTATTGTTTTCTCCATAGCTGGAGTGATTGCATGAACAACAGCCAGTCCAACAGCAGCTATTTCTTTTTTTACCATTTTCTCTAACGTGACTGGAAAGTCCTTGTTCACAAAGTCATTAATCAAACCAGTTACTTCTTGAGTACGGTCTGGCAATAATATCTCATTCTCTGCATTCTATTCTTGAAACCGAGCCCACAAAGCATCATTATTGGCCTTTACATCCTTCTCCATACTCCAACCAAGAGCCACCTCTAATCGTTTGCTTTCCTTTGTAATTGGGATGGTCATCATTGTCATCTGCTTTTGCAATTCTTTTTGCATAGTCATTAGCTTTACATAGACAAAAGCCATACTTAATAGAAAGGATAATGGACATAAAAACAAGTTTGATTACACAAAACACAACCATAACATACGCAAACATAGAACCTTTTGCTCTTGCCAAGACATAGACAGGTGAAATGGGATAAGAAAAATCATATTAATATACCGTTTCACCAAATAATAAAAGAATTGAAGACAGACTCAAATGGCGGTAGCATAACTTTGGATAGGCTACTAAGCCTGCTTTACTAAAGTTAGGCTGAAAATAGTTGGTACGTCATAGAAACATGCAAGATAAATTCTTCCGAACTCACCTGATTCATCATAACCTGCATGGCCATAATTTGAGGAAATGCAGCTTCTCCAGTGGGGGGACTTGAACTCCCGCCTGCTTCATTGGAGGGCTCTATTGAGTTGAGCGCACCTGGTATGGGGAAGATGGACCTGATGCTTGCGTATTTTACCATTTCTGTTTTCTCGACTTTGCATTTGGTGTTTATAGTTGTGACGTGGTTGTGCTAGTAGCTGACCCAGATACATCTTTTGTAGAGTGATTCTGGTCTTCCTCTACAGAATGAGGCTGGGCTAGTGGTTCTGACATGCAGGTACCATCACCTTGCCGAGCTTCATCTGTAATATAAGATTCTGATGATATTGCACAGCAATCCCGGGCCACCTCAATTCCAAGATCTGATGCCTGAGAACAAAAGAACTTTTCCTTAATTTCTGAAACAGCACTTTGGAGTTCTCGTTGAGAGCCAAATTCATCAATTTGAGTAGATCTGGCTTCATCCACAACCTTAACTTCCACCTCAGATTACCCACGTCACTGTTAACCAGCACATCTTGGATTTTTGCATCCCCCTCAGTGTTGCTGTCAATTGGATTTGTATTTTCAGAGGATGAAGCAGCCATTAAAATCTCAGAGGGAGTCATTAAATGGGTTGGATGTATGAACATGATAGGAGGATTGAGCACTCTAGATACTTCACCCTGTGCAATTTTCTTCTCATCATTCCTTGAATCATCATCGAGTGCAGGCATATCAGACAAGTTTGAACTAGCAGTACTCATCGGCCTGTCAACTGAGTACTCATGAACTGGTTGGTCATCACCATGGTCACTGCTATCTGTCAGACTTCTTAAACCAGAAAGTTTCCTGGACAACCTAGGACTCAAAGGAAGAGGTTGCGGTGCTACAAAAACAGCATCAGCATAACTAGTCTCCGATGCCGATGCAACAGGTTTTGATTCCATAGACAAAGGGGTAATATCTTTTGCATTGGCAGCACCAACCAAACCAGTGCACGCAGGATACCTCAATGCTACTGCACCCTCAGAACTAGTAGCTTGTATGGTTGGTTTTTGGGCCGAATTAGTTGACACCGCCTCAGTTGCGTCATGTGAAACACTGGAATCTGACTTTTCTAAACCTGAATTCTCCAATGGGGGAGGTAAGCACTTGGATAAGTCCAAAGCTTACTGTTGAACGACTTGTGTTTGGACACAATAAATCTGTTCACCATGAGGTGATATACTTGTCCCAGTAAAGCTCAAAATAGGTATTGTAACAGTAAATTCTGCTATGTAATCCATGCGTGTGGATGCGGGCTCACCACCATAGTCTTAAGTGCACGGCATATAGCACTCTTCTTTTTTTTTTTTTTTTTGATGTAGCACTCTTCTTAGCATTTGCAAGTAAAAGAAAGACAGCTTATGACAATGCTATGACTTGATTAAAGAATGCATCCTCAACTCGAGGTTGAACAGAGCTCTTTAACTCTTAAGGTCTGGGTTACATTTCCATGACTCAGCATCACTAGGAAGCAGCCACCCTTCTTCACTCGCTGAGGACCAGATCTTCACTTCCCGACACTAGGCCAATAACCTTAACATATATACAACACTTTTTACACAACGAAAAAAAAAATTTCGTTGTGTGATGTGGGAAAGTGAATCATATACAACTCTTATAAGAAAATTTCGTTGTATAAGCCTGTTAAAATTCAAAAGATTTTAGTTGGAAGGTGATTGCACAACAATTACAAGAATAATCTGTTGTGTGAATGAAAAAAAAATTAGCTGCAGATTTCCCTCCGACCTTCACTCAAATTTGGCTCCAAATTTCACCTCACATGCACTGATTTTTACTACATAGTACAACAGTTTACTTATTTCTGTTGTATGAGTGTAACTTGTAAAATGTCATACAACAGTGTTTAGCTTTGTGTTGTCTAAGTGAGGGAAATGTAGGAGGCAACATTTGGATGTGCCCCAAAATGACGAAATTTTGCTTGAAATGTTGGTTACTTGTGTGGTGATTTTAGGTTCCTACAACGTAATGATATATTTATGTTGTCTGAATGAGCAAGGATAAGCATTTACACCAAAGCTGATATTGTGACAGTACATAGGCGGGAGTTTTCCCTCTCAGGCTCTCCGCTCAAATTTTATACCACTATGCCAAAATGTGCTTCAGACGACACACTTCAGACGACATAAGTTTTGTTTTATGTCGTCTGAGTTTTTCAGACGACATAAATTTTGTTTGTGTTGTCTGAATATAGACTAAAACCATACTCGTTCAATTTGAAAAAATGGTGAGCATTCAGACGACACATTTGTGTAGTTGTAAAAGATGATGATTTCCTATCTCAAAGATCGTTTCATTTTGAAAATATGGTTAGATACAGACAACACTTATATGTTGTTGTAAAATATGGGGATATTTCAAATCTAACCCTAAGAGAATATTTGGAATTCCCTCCAAAAAGTTATAGCCCTTTCCCTCTCAAAATGCTGAGACCCTAGCTGACTAGTCAATGGGAGTGATACTCAGACAACACAATTGTGTTGTGTGAAGAAGGTGAGTTTCACTTTTTTTTTTCCCAGTCATTTTTGGCATTACTACACATTTACTCCTTCCCATCTCGGCTCACTCTTTCAGCCACATAAAATCCCCATTTTCTCTCTCCACCTCTCGTTTGCTTCCCCGAAACCTAAAATCCCTAGAATCTCTCAATTCGGAAATTTTGTTCAGATCCAGTCCTCGGAACCGTGAAATCAGTTGAAATAACACCATTAGTGAAATCAGAGGACTGAAAATGAGCGTGAGACTGGCCTGTGAAATCAGTCCTCTGTATTCGTGTCTATCTCTTAGAAGCCAATCTTTTCTTCTCTCATCTCCCCTCTCTCTTCCGCTCCCTCACTTCTCCCCCAATCCCCACCACCGATTCTCCCCACCCATCATCTCCGCTGTCCAATTCCGCCACCCTCACACCCTCCCCGCAGTCCAATTTGAGGGGGATGAATGTTGAAAACGTTTTGTTGTGAGTTGTGACTTAGGAGTGAGTGGATTGAATTTTGAGGGAGTGAGCGAATTGCAAATAATGTTTAGTGGTGGTGGCTCTTGTGTCTCGAATCACCTACGGCTGCGATACCGCGACCTTCGCCGCCGCCACCAACCCCAACTTGGTTTTGGGTTCGTCTTTGGCTTTGGATTGGGTACTCGAATTGCTGGGCTACGAGTACGACACTCTCTCAAATCCTTGTCTGCTCTTAGAATCTCGTCATTTCGCTCTATCATTCATTCCAAGTCTCCTCCCGACATTCCTACACTCTCCCACTGTTTCAGGTACTTAATTACTCCTCCATCCCTTTCCACTATTTCTGTTCCCATTCAACCTTTGCTATTATTTATTCTGATCTTTCTTCGATATATATAGTCTATCAAATAATGAAATTGACTTGTTTAGAGGTAAGACTAGTATTTGTTAAAATTAAACTATCAGAACATGTGGATATAGCTTCAAATTAAACTATCAGAACATTTTTTTTCTTCTCTGTTTCTGCTTTTGGAATTGCGTTCTTGACATTTCATATTTAGACATGGATGCCACTGCTAACGACTTCTCTTCTTCAGCTCTTTTTTTTTTTTGGTTGGCTACTGCAAATGATTAAATAGCAGTACATTTAATTGGATTTCCCCTTTTAATCTGCAATGACACCACTCATTCATTCTTTTTTGTTTAGTTCACAAAATACTTTTGATTTCTTTGTGAACATAAAGACACTGCAGCCCAATTGTATTACAGAATACTAAAGGTTGTAGCTAACTAACCTCTTTTGTGCAGGTTTAAAACAGAATGTTAGCTAAAGTGTCAAAGCTCCAGAGTTTAACGTCAAGGGTGAGGCATTTTGTTTTATATTTCTTTCTTGCACCTGTTGTTTTGTTTGTCTTAATGCTTTAGAAAGGGAAACCATAGATCAGGACAAGTTTTAGCTATATGGTTTTGGGGTCACCAGTATATGGTTTTGGTTTTGTTTGGTAGTCTAGGTTTTTAACTTTTCAATAGTTTCAAATCCAACGTTTTTTCGAAGATTGTGAGTGAAAAGGATTGGGTTGAAAAGAAATGGAATAGGTTTTGTTTTTAATCTTACTCATCTTTGTTATTGTTTAGTGATTGTCACTGGCTTGCATGAGTAAAATATTTTCTTCTGCTGATAAGTGATTTTGTGAGTTACAAGTTGTATATACTTTATAGTTAGCAACTGATGTATGAATATGACTGAAGAATGGATCAGAATATTGTGAAATTGTCTGATAGATAGTCTAGCACACCTATTTCGATCAGCTTCTTGCTTCTCAGTTTGAGAGAGAAGAACTGTGGGCTGGAGAGTATGGTTGTTCAAAAATAGAATGTAGGAAGTTGTTCTTATTGGTTTTCAGTATAAAATTTTAAGTCTCGCTGTTTCATTTTACAGATTTTGGGAATAGTGTGTTACTAGATAGTTTAACTGTCTTCTGTTCAAGTGTATTTTGTATAGTTCTTTAAAGACAAATTCAGTGTATTTCTATTATTGTTTATGGCCAGATTTTATTAGCTTTAAATAAGCTGAATGGTTATATAAATGTTTCTGTTTGATTTGTAATTGTAATTCTGCTATACTTTTGAATGTAGTTATGGCACCGAGAATCCAATGGACAAGAACAAAAAGGTTGTTAGAAGAAAATCATGATGAAGGTCAAGGTACTGAAAAAAGAATGGAAGAGGTCTGCGATGGTAATAGTTTTTCTGCCTCAGTAATTGAAGCTGAAAGGACTTTTTCTACTAGAGGAACAAATTCCAAAATTCGATCAAGAAGCTGGAAACAAAGTAAGCACACGTTATTGAATTTGG
The DNA here is from genome assembly GCA_024704745.1 of Rosa lucieae. Taxonomy (NCBI): domain Eukaryota; kingdom Viridiplantae; phylum Streptophyta; class Magnoliopsida; order Rosales; family Rosaceae; genus Rosa; species Rosa lucieae. The sequence continues at coordinate 69,845 of CM045495.1, read as the reverse complement.
ACTGTTAATTTGAGTTAACAGTTTCAATTGAATTTATGTTTTCATTTACAAAATAAAACCAACTGATGTTCTTTTATTTCTCTTTTTATAGCATCTGAACCAGCAATCACAAAAAATAGTTAGCGTACTCAAAAGTGATGAAGTAGCAAACAATCTGGATGAGCATCGTGACAAACGAGTGAGAAATAATCAAAAAGATCTTACTGTCATGCAAGGCCAGAGTTTGTTTGCAGATGGAAATGTTAATACATGCAATACAAATGCAGCAGGTAACTTTTGCAGTTGATTTAATATTAAAGTTATTTTAAGCTTTTGAAATGATTGTTCTTATCAACTATCTAATTAATGTTTGCCAAATTTTACATTCAGGTCAATCTTTGTGTTCATTTGGTCAGGCATCATATCAAAGAAACAGAGAAGGTTAGTCTCAAATTTTTGTCATTGTTTTCAGAGAAGAAAAGTTCTACAAGTTAGGTAACAAAGGTGAACCTTCTGTAATATTAACATAGTATGCTTAATACTGTTCAGCTTGGATTGAGCAATGTTGTGATTTGTTGTTGGTAAAATCTGTGAAAGGCTTTGACGTCAATGAAAGAAAGATAATAGTAAGGATTCATCTATACTAGAAATTTAACACTTTAAGCTGTAAACACACAAATTTATTTCCCCTAATTCTTATGAAGTGTGAATAAAACAGTGAACTTCAATCTCCAAAATAAAACTGCACACTTATAGTTTAGTCCATGACTTCGTGTAGATTTTCCATTTAGATACCTGGTTCACACTTAATTTCACTATTTCCTTCTATTTTTGTTTGCAAGTAATGGGGTGAGTGTGTGACAGAGTAAAAGCATGATCCTATTTTTTGAGCTTGACTGTATGGTCCTGAGCTTTGCTTTTGTGTATATTTATGTAATTTAGGCTGTTGGTTGCTATTAATTTTTTTTGTTTTTGTTTTTTTACTCCATATGTATATCTGATTAGGTTGATGTGTGGTATATAGTGTTTTACCACTTTGGTCAAATATCACCTCCTTTTGGGTTATGTTGATGACCATTGTGATTCCTTTTTACATCTAAAACGTTCACAAATAGGAAATCCTTGGCAGCATTTGAACATTTATAACTAGATTTTTATTTTTGTTATTTTATCTGTTTACAAATCGGTCATCGTTTGCTTAACCCGGAATTTATAATTGTTCGTTCCCAAATTTATATTGTAATCTATTACATTTTATCAAAAAACCTTGCATACAATATGGTTAACAATAAGAAATCCCGCAGCAAAGCGCGGGCATTATATCTAGTTCATATCGTATGCAAAAGTTCAAAGTGGCCTCATTTCTGTTGTTATCTTTTGGTTCATAACCATAATAACCTATATATTGCTGGCCGATTTTACGGTACCAGATTACTGTTAATACAATATCCGCTTAGACTATGGTAGTCAAACTTCTCTCTTAATTGATAAAATGATATTAAATAGAAGGTAGAGTTTGTAGTCATTGAGGACTATCACTATTAGGTATCCAAAATGGTAATGAGAACACTAAAACTGACAGAGTTTTGGTTAGGGGCTATCAATATACCCCATCTTTAGTCATGAAGTCATGAAAGTTAACATCACATTTTTTGTTGCAGTGCTCTAGTTTGGGGGTCTAGTGCAAAACACAAGCCCCAAAGAGTTGGAAAGGTTGATTTTTTCTGAATCCAGCATGTTATCTCTTCCGTTTGCTTGTGCTTAATTTATTAAAATTAATAAATATTCCTTGTGTCAATCAAATGCATGTTTTGTGTTGGTTTGGCAACAGGAGCATCTGCTCGAAGATGAGGATATTGTTCAGATTATCAAAAAGGTGTGATTTGGCAGGAACTCAGAAATATGTGCAACCTTAGCATCAAGATATCGTTTGTAGGACTAAAGATTTTGAGACACACAAGCTTGTACTTTGCAGAGTATACATCACTCTTTTTGTCTGTTCTTTTAGTCGTAACGGTAGGTAATGTTTAAGGCAGCTTGTTAAGTGATATCAAGGAATCTTACTACACCTTTTTGTTATCAAAGCTATTCTTGGTACGTAGTGTGTTCTTTGTGAATGAATATCATCTACTATGAGATTGAAAGATTGCGCATATACGAAAGGAACTTTTAACTTTTCTTTTATGATATTTAGTTCTTTGCTATGAGTAAGACCAGCTAGTGAACTACTTCTCACACTTGCTGAATATAAGCACATGAGTACCCCAAATATGCTTGTCATGTTATATTGGTTCATTTCTGCAAGACTAGCATCTTGATTGACGAGAGAGTTTGCTAGTCAGGTTCTCGGATTTTGGTGACTTAGGGGTGTTGATGTAACCTTACACATTGTAAAGGACTTCACTTGATCTCTATTTTCTAGACATTATACTGTGGTGAGTTGCATGATATAATGCTGAAGGAGGACAGGTGACAAGCTTAAAATTTTTGGGGGCAATGACATATGGGGTCATTTTTGTTTTCTTATAAAATTTTGCTTATTTAGAAACTTTATTTTTTATTTTGTTTTGCTTTCTTGTTCTTTTAGAACTGAGATTAAGTCTCATGTTTCTACTTTTGGTTGCAGGCTTTATCAGTTTTGAAATTGCAGAAGGGCAATCAAATGCCTGAAGATTACCCCAGATCTTTTAGAGAAGCAGCTGCAGTTTTCCAGCATGCTCAAGTGTGAGTAATGTGAGAATAGCTTACTTTAGTGATAAGGCTTTGAACTTTTGGTGTTTTTTCATTATTGATTCCTGGCACCTTATTTGCATTTATACAGATACGACTCTGACAAGAAAATTATCAAGCATATGAGACACATACTACAAGAGATTGTGGAGTCCCTTGATGGAGAACTTGACTTCATTGGATCGTATTTTTTTGTTATTTATTTCTTCTTGTTGTCAGGTTAAATTTATTCTTACCTACAAGGTTTGCCTGTTTCATATCACATTTATTTTCCTTGACCACAAATTGAACTAGAGAAATCCCTTCATCAATAGCCATTGCAATTGCTGAAGGAAAATTGGACCCCATAAGTATGGAGGCCTTTGATCATTTCCCTAGTTCCATTTCTAGACATCGGTCAGATCCCATTAAGAGCCAAATTACTCATCACTTTCAGATATCTGAGACTGCTACTGTATCTGCACAAGTCAGTAGCTTTGTGGCATTTTCCTATAAAACCAGAAAACAAGATAGTACTACGCCTAACTTGGTCTTCTTTGCAGAAATTATGTCTTGCTTCCTTTAATTATTACCTTGAAAATTCATGGTACTAGAATGCTAAATATTTTCTTATCTTGTGGATTTATCTCATAGGAATTTAGGATGGAACTGATGAATTAAATACTTATCTACACAAGTATCGCATAGAGTTGGATCAACATCTTGGTGCTCTTGTGGGGAGGTAGTGGTTTTGCCCCTAGTTATCATTTTCTTTTATTTTGTTATCAGTAACTTCACTTCTTCTTTTTTTTTCTTTAAATTTCTGAAGCCATGGCAACAAGACCAGCTACTAAACTACTTCTCACACTTGCTAAATATAAGCACATGAGTACCCCAAGTATGCTTGGTAATGTTATATTAGTTCATTTCTGCAAGACTGGCATCTTAATTGACGAGAAAGTTGGCTAATGAGGTTCTCATATTTCGATGACTTAGAGGTGTTGATGTGTTATAGTTTTAGTGTTGATTTTGTTCGGGGCTCGATGCTATAAAATGTTTTTTGTGGCAGATATATAAGGAAGCTGAGAAGTTTGCTTATTAGAATGGAGCAAAGGTGGCTGTTGTTTATGGTGGAGCGCCAATGGGTTAGCAGGTTTGGGTCTCTGTAGGCTCACTGGTCATTCCGTTTTCTATGACCATTTCTAGGATTCGGGTGATTCCATTCATGATCAGATTGTGAAACTGGTACAGCAGTACACCTAGCTAGTTCCTTTATTAACTTGTGTCTAGTAGAAATTCTTCATTCATTAAGCATTTGAACTTGTTTGCAGATCCAGATTAGTAGATATGGGTTATTTTGAACTAATGTTTATGATTAGGTTTGTGTACATGAGACAATGGTGGATTAATGGAAATTGCAATGAATGATTTTGGATGTGGATTTTATGGTTTCATACTTTCATTAATGGGCAATTTTAATTTCCAGAATGCATACATACCAATTGTGACAGGGGACTGCTAATATGTGTTGTCTCAAATTGCAAGCTACAACAAAAGCACACCAAAATGTATGGTTGTAGCTGCACAAAAACAACACAAAAACCAATTAGAAGTCTATTGTCTTTTTAACAATGGGACAACAGAAAATTGTAGTCTGAAAGGCAAAACAACAACATAAGTTAGATGAAAGTATTGGCTAAAGTGTATAACAACAACATATAAGTGTGATTGGACGTGATCACAGACAATATAAAAGACGTACTATTAGTGGTCCTTTTTATATTTAGACCACAAATATTTGTCGTCTAAATAATCTCAAACGACAGTAAATTGTCGTCGTAATGAGACTGACATAACAGAAAGAATATGATATCTATTGTCTAAACCATTTCCCAACATCACATATGTATAATTTCAAAATCTTTCACACAACACTTAAATGTCATACAAACCTACCCTAGAACGACACTTAATTGTCCTCTGATTCTCTTTACGACCACATATAATTGTCATTTAAAGTAAATTAGCACAACCTTTAAGTGTTGTTCTATGAGAGAAGACACTACATACGAGTCTTCATATTTCTTATTTAAGGGCATTCAGACCACACAAATAAGTCTTGCAAATATGCTTCACACAATAGTATTTAAAAAATACTGTGGTTGTTTTGCTTATCAGACAATACAAAACTGTTGTTTGAATGCTTTTAAAGATACAGATCACAATGTTCCCAAAATGCAAAACTCATCAGACAACACAAGACTTTTATTTTTTTATGTCGTCTGATTTTTCAGACGACAGAACACTTCTGTCGTCTGATGCCCCCAAGAGACGACACCGTACTAGACGACACATTTTTGTTCGTTCAGACGACAGAACAGTTCTGTCGTCTGAAGGCCTTTTTGGCATAGTGTACGTAGATAATCCGACAACAGAACTTGATTCATCCGTTGTATGAGTCATGAGTAAAAAAAAAAAAAATTCGATATGCGTCCTTGAAGAGAGAAAGAAAGAAGCACCCCTAATCAATATTCATTTTTCATCTTCGACATTCCGTCAAAGACTCAAAATACAACAAAACTTCTTCTCATCCCTCCTGTCTCACTCTCATCTTCTCTTCATTCTCTTCTCTCCCAGAAATCTCAACTATCCTTCAACATCGCGCTTCGGGAATTTCTCTCTCTCCAGTCCTCATTGTCCCTAATTTCACTTCTTTCTCTGCAAATCAACCCTAAATCTTCCATATCTAACCCCTTAATGGCTCCGACACCTTCTTCCACAACCTAGCCATCGACTCCAGTTCTTGAAAGCCTACCCGTCACCAAACCCTAAGTCAACCCTAAAAGAATCTCCGTCGGAGCACCCTGTCGAAGTCTTCGCTCGAATCCAAGACTACCTAGAAGCTAAAGAAGAAGGCCTCCACGTTCCTCTTGGACCCAATCGAAGCCTCTAGAGAGAGCCTCCTCACGGCTCATCGATTACTCAGTACGTCTCTCTTTTTCGAAATGGATTAATTTGGTTGTTTGTTTTGACAGAGGATAATAATACGCATCAGGAGATAGAGGAGGTTCAGAGACTGTTCAGATCTGCCGCCAGGGATTGCGTTGTAAATTTAAGATTCACAAAAGCCAATGGGATTGTGGTACTAGAAAATGGTACCACAAAAGCCAAGTCTTCTCTGAGTGAGTCTGTCAACTCCATTTCAGATTCATTTCAGCAGTCCACATTGTTAGAGACCCAATTCAGAAACAATGGTGGAGAGCAAGACTGTGCACTCACCATTGGTGACTTACGCTTCCATGCTTTCACTGCTTACTTTCTGCCCTCCATTTGTCATTATTGTAAGCTCCTCTCCCTATCTCTATGTGTATCAATCGTTTGTGTTTTGGGTTTCTTTTTGATTTTGTAAAGATTCGATTTTGGTGTTTGATCATGTGAAATTGGGTTTGCTGAGATTGAATGATCGTGGGTAATAATGGGTTCTTGACTTCTTGTTATTTCTTTGGTTTGTGAAAGAAATTCAAATCTCATATGTTTAAAGATTGAGAATTTTATAGTTTTGAGAGAAAGGGAAGTGCAAGATTGTTGCTTTTTTTATTATAGAAAGGCTTGAAGTTGTATATGAAGCTTATGTCTCATGGAAATCCGTTGAGAACTTGATTGCTTTTTGTCTTTTTGTTTCATTTTCTGTTGTTTTGGAATGCTTTGTTTGGTTGATGACAAAATGCAAAGAATTAGGCTTCAAACATCAAGTGTTGTACTTTGATTATTTGAATCAGTAAAGAACCTATTATATGCTGATTCGAATTTGAAACTTAATTGCAGATGGTATACAATGGTACATGCTGGTGGCTCTCTTTTCAAAACTTGGGATTACTTGAAACAAAATGGGCTGCAAAGTTTATTGACATATGGCCAAGACCTACAGTTATGGCAAATTTTGAGGCTGCACTTCAGCTGCCTTTACCTGAAAAAAAAGGTTGAAGGACCAATATCTCCGGCTGCGTATCGGCCTGTCTACAAGGTGCTTGGCACTTGATTCCTTTGTCAAACTGCTTTGCCAAAGTGGTTACAAAAATAAGGGTTTACATAGCTTTGCCTTCTACACTTGTTGGCTTTACACGAGTCAGTAGATTTCAAAATGTTTAACTCATAGTCTTGTTTGTCATCTGTTGTTCTGGAATTCTTAAGATAAGTGTTAACTATAATTTTTCAGTTTTCAAATTCTTTGAAATACAAGCAAACTTATGCCATATTTTAGTACTATAGTTACACATGTATATTTGAAGTTTCCTTTTCTAATGTAAACTGTAAATTTTGCAGGCAAATGGTATGGCAGCGTAATTTGTGACATTACCATGACCGGAGTTCATTCGTTGCTTTTCAAGCCAATAGCGGTGTTGTTATCAGGTATAGTTCATATCCCAAGTTTTTTCCCTACACTACACCAAAAAACGAAACACACAACGGGTAAAAATCATTGTCTGATTTGGCTGATAACCGTTGTGTATCGGCGCGTTGTGTGATTAAAATTTGCACAACGGTGTTGCACCGTTGTATGATATACAAACACACGACATCTTTTTGTTATCACCGTTGTGCCTTCTCTCGGCAGATGCCAGGCACAGCTGCCGCACAGCATGGCAGGTGCATCCTTCATACAACAGAACTTGTTTCCAAGCTGTTGTTGGAAAGCCTAGTCAGACAACGTGTTCTATAATTTCACCGTCGTCTGATATAGCATCACACTTCAGTTGTACACAATGGTTGTTGTGTGAATTGATTTTGGACAACATTGTTAAGTTCTTATCGTTGTGTGATTGTAAATCAGAAGACATTTTTTTTTTTTAAACCATTGTGTGATATGTGAAGAATGCATTGAGTGAATGACCCAATTTTTTGTATTCAGACAACGCTGGATTGCTACACTATAAAAATGTTGTTCGATCATTTTCATTTGCTCTATTTTGTGCATATATAGCTCCATTGTACCTAATGAATAGTGATTAATTGGGAACAAAACTGATTGCAAACCATCAAATGAGTAACCCAATCCATACTATAAACTTCAAATGTAAAAAGGGAGCATTCCCCAATCATCCAAGCCAACATTAAAAGAAGAAAAGCATTCTATAATACATGCCCATCTACTTGGGACATCATAAGTTGATACAAATACATATTGTTCCAAAACAAGGTAGCATTCTAGTGTCATGCCATTAAAAATATCCATAAACCATCAAAAAATAATCTGATTAATGAAAAAAACATGAGCAGCTGCTGCATGTGAATATTATATGCCAGTAGAAGCAGAAAATGGTGCACCCATAGGATCAATATTTTCCCTCTCTTGTGACTCGACCCTGTATAGAAAAAGAAAAATTATTATTAGTCACAAACAGGTTAGGCCAAGTACTACTACATTGTGATTGTTGGCACTTCAATTCAACTTCTTCAAGCGATGGAATAGAGGAGCCAGATTTGTAAAAAAAAAAAGATTACTTGATCTAACTTCTAACTCACAAGAATTGAAGCACAAGAATAATATCAACTCATGTGAAAATTAGTTTCTAGGATTGCACTAAATTACAACTTGTATGCCAAGTACAAGAGAAAGCAACCCAGAAAGCCAAAACTAGCAGATGGAAGTGAACAATACTAAATTATGGAAGTAAAAACTTCCCGGAAGTAAAAACTTATTTCAGTAGATCCATATAACATTGAAAGTCCAAATAGAACAGCTACTACCTCGGCTAAATGCTGCAAAAACACTAGACTGCACAAGAGCAAACACAATGTCATGTGCTGCTACAATTTCAATAATTTTTGACCTCTTTTGCAAAAAAGGAAAAACCGTGGCACAGGTAGTCTATATCTATTAGAGTTTACAACGATTTTTATGACTAATGAAGCTTAAGTGCGTTAAGATTTTCCGCAAAGATTGTTAAAAGAACCGAACACAAGTTCCAAACTTCAATCTTCAATCTTCAGTCACAAAATCCTACTTTTAGACAAAAAAATAAAATAAAATAAAAACAGAGAAGTTTTACCATGCGGTCAGCCAAAGTATCACAGATTTTCAAGGTCTTGATCTGTCTGTAATTGCTCAGCTCTTCAAATAGGTTCTCATGGAGATCCTGCACACAAAAATCAAATAAAGAACTTTAACAATTTTGGTTAAAGTCAAGGAGTAGAGAGCTGAAACTGGGAGTACAACTTTCTCAAAATCAATATATATATATCTCCAAGTTGAATGAACTATAGATATGAAAAGGTAATGTCAATACAGTCCAAACTGTTGCAAGAGTAAGTCAAACTCATTAAAACTTTAAAAAACTGAATGTAGGAACTAACCTAGCATGGTCAGACAATGAAAGAAGCAATGGTGGTTGTTAAATGGTTTTTTCAGAAAATTTAACTTTTAATGTCACAACATATCTCTTGAACCATTATCTCACTCTGCTCAACCTTCGTTTCGATTTCTGGATCTTATAAATGATCGAGTTCCGGCCTAAGAGGATCACAAAAGAAATAAATAAACAAAGTAAAAGAGCCACAACATATCACAACAAAAACAAATTAGCCATATATAGCAAAAACAATACTAATGGACAGAGTTCATTAACAGGCCTCCATGGCTTGCGTACCGGCAGTAAGAGAAAAAGGGGAAAAAAAAAAGAAAAAAAAAAAGAGGAAAAGCTATCGAGATCATGTACTATTACCTGCTCCTTATCTTATGGATTAAGAAGCTTCTCCATTGAAGCTTAACGTCGCTTGCTGTACTACTTGAACTCTATGTGACAATGGTTTATCTGGAAAATGAAGACCCACAACACGATCAGGGTCCCTAATGGCAGCTTCTAGCAGTCCACGAGCATCTTCAGATGAATAAGGGGTAAAAACTTTCAACCCAGGACGGCAGCTTACCATGCTGCATAACACTAGATAAAAAAACATATCATCAATTGTAAATATTCATTCCCCATTCACAGAAAAATAGTGCCTCAAATTGCTGTGATGAAAGCATAGACCACAAATAAACTAGATGGTACATATGAAAATACCAATTAAATAAAAGTAGTTGAGTAGCTAAATGAAAAGGGGTCGAGGAGCAATTACTTGAGAGTGCTGGGTACCAACACCAGCAGCAGCACCGTTTGAACGAATGCCGATGAAAGTACTTATGTAATTTCAATAGTCTTAACAAAAATGAAATAGTCTAACATCTATCTTCGTCCTTCAAGAATCACACTATAATCCAATTTCAATGGTCTAACTGTTACTATATATATACACAGATACTAAACTCAGGATCAGCTAATTTGTTTGTATAAACAAACAAATTAATAAGTACTTGAACGTCTACAGCAAGCTTAATGAGCAGATAGCACCATATCATGCATGGATATAAGCAAAATAGCACCAACGAAGAATTATGGCACACAAATATATTGAAGGATTTGAGTTTCATTTTAGCATAACATTAACATGCATATCATACACACAAAACCAAAAAAACTTGGATTTTGATAACTCACATTTTGAGAACCATTAAAAGTGGCAACAGCACTGGAGCTCCGCCAAGTACCAACAACTTTTGAAGCTTCCAATGCGGGCGTAGAAGCAAAAGCAGAATCACAGATGGCACATCCACCTAATTGCTCCCCATTTCTGAATGGCCCATACCACTGTTCACAAAGAACTCTAAGACTCTGCAATACCATCTTCATATTGTCTATGCGAATCACCTGAATTATTCTCACACGAGACTCCTTATCTTGAGGATTGATCAAGCAATACTCTACTTCCAACAACTTATTCAAACTCTTATCCTCCACTGGCAAAACAGACACATAACATCCACTAGACTGATACGCAAAGGCAGAAACTTTGTTGTTCACACCACCCACATTCCTCTCAAGAATGCTGTACCGTGTAGCAGCATCGGCTTCACATCCAACTGTGGGAAGTAGCTCTATCGTCTTGTAGGCAAGAACTTGGTCTTCTGGTCAGCAAGAGTGGGACATTGAGTCTGCCAGTCAAAAACCTTAACCTCCCACTCCCTGTAAGCATCAGGCACAACCCTTTCTGGGAGTTCAATCGGGTTCCCTTCGGTTGTGAAGTCTGCTCCATAGCCATCCCATTCACCGGGCACATTTCTGGCAAATTCAGATCACGCTTTGAACAAATAAAAAAGATTCACGAAAGACAGATTGAATCATAATACATCTTAATCACTTCAAGATTACATTCTACACTTCATTATTCAACAGGAAGAGTAGAGATATTTAACCCCAAACATCTCTTATCCAAAAAAACTGGGCATTTTCTTTCTTTAGAAAATTGTACAGAAATTAATTAAGCTTTTCCTTCTATTCTATTATACAAGTTACCTCTATACAATCAAAACCTAATAGCTTCAACTGCTCTGCTTTGAAGCACAGAAACTCTTGTACCTTGATTGAATTTGCGAACACAGGGGCTATCTACGCCATCACAGACAAAGCTGGAGCAGCACATTTAATCAAATCCTACGCCAAGAATCAGGTCAAACTGATATACAAATCAAATCGAGCAAATAACATATACATATGGATTGAATTGAAAGATTGTTGGGATCAAATTCAAAAATTCAAAACGAAAAATTCAAATCGAAAACCCTAGATTACTGACCGATGAGCTGCGAGGAGAGGAGTGCAGAGCGTCAAGGATTAGAGAGTCGACTATTCGATCGAAATGGTGGGCATTTGAAGAACATAATCAAAAAATTCGAAAGTGAGTCCCTTGACAAAGTCTCTGATATCGTCGGAGACACCGAACTTATGGAGCTCTGCCTCCGATGGCTCACTGGCGAAGGCGGAGGCGGAGGCGAAGGCGAAGGAGAAGGCGAAGGTCAAGGTGGATTTGACAATTGAGAGGTTGGAGAGCTGAGGGGGTGTGATGTCGGAGACAAAGAGTGACTTGATTTTGGCGGAGGAGCTGGTAATGGTTTGAGATTTCTCGAAGCTTTTGACGGAGGGATCGAGAAAGATAAGAGTGTGGGAGTGATGGCTGAGTCGAGATAATAGAACCCTAATCTCAGCGGTGATGTGTGTAGGCGAAGATCATGATGTAGATGGAGGAAGGGATTGCGGAGACAAAAGGGAGAGGATCGATCTAGGAAAAGGGACAGTAAAATGCGAGAGATGATGTTTTGAGGAGAGATGCACGAAGAAAAGGTCATTTGTTAATTTGTTGAAGTGTTATTTTGTGCAAGTGGGAGATAATAGCTATCAAGGCGCGGGGATTTGTTTTTTTTTGTTTTGTATTCATGAATCAGACAACACATATATGAAGTTATGTTGTCTGATTATACATAGTTTAAATTTGAGCTGAGGGAGCAAGGAGAGATAGTTTCCGCCTATGTGCAATCATAGTACTAGTTTTGGTGCAAGGGATAGGTATCTCTCATTTAGACAACACAAATAAGAAATTACGTTGTAGGAGTACATATATGTAACCTACATTTTGATCGAAGTTTGTTCATTTTGGGGGAATGAATGACATTTTGGATGCATTGAAATCTTGCCAGTATATATCTTCATTACTTGGACAACACAAAGTAAAAAACTGTTGTATGATATTTTGCAAGCTACACTCATACAACAGATATAACTATTCTGTTGTCCTTTGGAGCACCAATTTAGAGCCAAATTTGAGTTAGGCTAAGAGGGAAATGTGCCGCTATTTTTTTTTTCATTCACACAACGAACTATTCTTATAACTGTTGTGCAATGATCTACTAGTTAAAAAGTTCAGAATTTTAACCACCTTATACAACGCAAGTTTTGTAAACGTGTTGTGTGATTCACTTTTCTTCATCACACAACACATTTTTTTTTTTCGTTGTGCAAAAAGTGTTGTGTGTTTAAGTTATTGGTGTAGTGCTACAATTTCAATTTCAATTTCAATTTCTATATGTTAGGGTTCTATATTATCTTCTTTACAAATTTATATGATTTCTAATTATTTTATGATTGCTTTTTTATCAACCAATCAATTGCCTGTGGCTCTTTTTATTTCTAACTCTGAAGTATAGTTTTTGATGATAAGATTGGTTCAGTGTGCCTCTGACCGAACCCAGAAGGTATGCTCTTCATCTTTTTCCACAAGTGCACACTTTCTGATGATTGTGCGACCCTATTTGCAATGTATGATTGATTCATTTTGGGAATTCAATTGTACTAGACTACCATAATTGGTTGTCTTGTGTTTACTATAAAGGAATTCAACCCATGCAGGTATGAATTATACAATGTTCCATTTTGCTCAAAGTATATTCTAGTTTTTAAGTTATTATTGGTGGACCTCTGATATGCCTATCTTCTTAAACTGTATTATGCAATCTCATTGCATTAATATGTTTGTTTGGTGGCTTCTTGAAATCTCTGTTTTTAAATGTTCCTTTAGTATATTGGGCGTCAGAAAAGAAGCTTATGAGTCTTGAAATTGTAGCCAAATTGAATTTGGTAGAACTTTTGTAATTATTTGATTTTGTAATACTAAGCTGTTTAAGATTGGTGAATAAATGAACTGGTTTTGTTTTTATATTGATGCAGAGTTGCCCAGCCCATAGCTCCCATCTTTTATTTCATCTCTTGTTATGTGTGTAAGAGGTAGAATTAGGTGTTTCTAAGAAGCACTTGCTAACTTTTGAGTCTTTGGGATTAGTGGAATATATAATTTACTTTGTGTAGTAGTTTTATGTAATCACTACTACAATTATGGGCTTTAAGGACACCCTACAAGGACACATTTTTATTAAGGTGTCCTAACAACGTTACGAGGACGAGCCAAAAAAAAAAGGAGCTGCCCCCATTTTTTTTCGTTCAATTTTTGGCACTCCCCCCTCTTTTTTTTCAGAAACATTTTTAGTTCCCTCCATCTCACTCTCTCATCCCTATCTGTACCTCGTCATATCAACCAAACCAAGAAGCTCAGATTCTTTAGCTCTGGGTAAAACAAATTCACTCACCGCAGATGGGCAATTCTCTCTCATACTCGATCTGTCTATCACTTTTTGTTCCGCCCAGATCTGTATGCTTTTGGTTTAGGGTAACAGTTGTTGGCACCAGTTCATAACTCTCCGTTGGCTTGATTTCACTATTATTCTTAAATTAATGAAAGTTTGCCACTGCCGCTACATCCTTCTACTAAATCTGTTTTCTAATTGAAACGCTCTATTTCACCCAAACCCTTGTTTTCTCCCATAACCCCTCTCTCTCTCTCTCCGATCTCAATATCACCCACCAAATTGCGATTCGAAGAACTTGGTGGCCACTGGGTTGACCTTGATAAGTTTTTTTTTTTGGGTATCTCAATTCAGTCTTTACTCTTGTCAAACCCGATTCAACGTCCGGGTTACTGGTGTTAGGCTAATTCCTTTATGCTTTGTTGTTTTGCAGGCTGAGCATCTTGCCTAGTTTCATGCGTATGGAAAGGGCTTGAATCTTGCTAGAACTTTTCAGTTTCCAACATGGTGGACCTCAGCCCCAGGTGTGAGATCTCATTCTTGCAGACGTTCTTGTGCAGTGCCTTCGCTGCTTGTTTCACTGAGGTATCCATCGTCCTTCTCTTTATATCTAAATTTCAATTCTTTTTTGGTAGTTTTAGTTTATAGTTGTGAAATTTGCTTATCTGGGTTGTTTGATGATCATTTAGCTTAAATTTATGTACTTTTTAGCTTCATCAGTGCATTTTCTTACTTGGGTTATGCTGAATTTTGTGTTGAGCAATCCAGAGTTCGCATGATGTCAATACATTTTCGGTTTTATGGGTTTGTGTTCTAAATTAGTTGAAGTTAAACTTTAGGCTTGGTATGATGCATCAGGAAATTGCATAATGTGGATTTAAAGCCAATAAGGATGGTGATTTGTCTCTCTCATCTCTTTGATATACATGTGTACATACATGTACATTTGCAAGCATAATTAGCTATAATAGGCCATGCTCATTGTACCGCTAAAGGTACTAATTCCAACCAAAGGAATGACATGCAGACACACCGCCAGACGGGTTACAACCTCAGCATCAGACCGCCTCCAGATCGCCACTGACGCGCCGCCACGCGCCGCGCCAAGATGGCATCAGAAGCTTCTGAAACTGAGAACTGAAGCATATCAGTCCCACATCGAAAACAAAGACAAGATCAGTCTCTTCCTCACCTATAAAAGGTTCTCCTCTCTCCTCATTAATTACGCATTCAATACTTACCTACTGTTACTTTGTCAACATAAATACATTGACTAACTTAGGCATCGGAGAGTTGAAGACCGCCCAGCGCGGTCTCCCTCTAACGCCCGTTGTATTTTACTTGACAGGTAACGGGGACTATAACACCAACACAAGTATCGATCCGCCCAACGGATCAGCGTTAACTAAGGTCCGGCTACCGCCAGACTTTTAGACATTAACATTGGCGCCGTCTGTGGGAATCTTTGAACAAAAGGTCATCCCGCTACAATCACCATGACTAACGATAGCGGGGGAAACGCTGAGGAGCAGGCAGGGCTCCCCGCCATTCCCCAACCCTCCGACCCCGCGATCGGCGTTAACCGCGCACTATTCACAACCCCAGCCAACCCCGGCGGCGAGGCAAATCCAGGCAGCAGCCACCCGTCAGGCAGGGATCTCGTCACCATGTACGAGATAGCACTGGCGGATCTACATAAGGCAAACAGGGAGCGTGAGGAGGAGCGCAAGGAGAAGGCTGAGGCCCAGGCACAGATGGCTGCGCTCATGGCACGTTTTGAGGAACTAAAAAACACTTTGGCTGCCACCAACCGCCCGGCACAAAGCGAGCAGTCACGCAGCACCAGGCGTAGTCGACCCAGCACCGACACGATGGCGCCAGGGCCGGTCTTACAAATGCATGTACCGCTTAACCCACCAGGGTTGTCAGGAATGGGACCGCCGCCCATACCCCAACTAGTGTTAGAGTAGGTGGCGGAATCACTTCCGCACGACAACCGCTCGAATGCCAGGGCAAGGACTGAGGGTGATCCGCCCATACCTAGGCGAAGGCCAACTCGGCAGGCCAGTCAGGCCGATTCCGCCGGTGATGCAACCGCCCAGCTATTGGATAGGATGCACCAACTGGAGCAGAGGTTGATCAGGGCGGAAATAGGCGTCCCGGCGTCAGCTCGGAACCCGCTATTCACTTCCAGACCCGGCCCCTTTTCCGCCGCGATCCTGCAGGCTGTTAGACCGGCATATGCAAAAACCCCAAAGATGCCACCTTACGGCGGAATGACCGATCCCTTTGTCCACATGGACACCTTCAAGAAGGTCACCAACAACAAGGGGTTCGACGACGCCACCTTATGCCATCTATTCAGCGAAACATTGGACGGCGAAGCAATGAACTGGTTTTTCGAATGTTCGCCAGGGTCTGTCGGCTCATTCCATGCACTGTCGCATGCTTTCCTCTCCCGCTTCATCTTACTGTCCGCCGGACATCACAATACAAGTCAGCTTTTCGGCGTTAAACAGGGGGAGGACGAATCACTGAAGGCCTTTGTCACCAGGTGGCGGGCGGCAGCATCTCAGTGCCGCGACCTAGACAAGACTATGGCATCGGCGGCCTTCAGGAAGGGACTCCTCAAGGGACCGTTCCTCTATCACCTCAATTACAACCATCCCAATGCAACGTACGACCACGCCATGAGTGAGGCGGTCATTCACGCCCAGGAGGAATTCATTACATATGGAGAGGCCCCACCGCCAGCAACAGCAGCAAGGTCAGCACAACCATCTGCCAGTCACCAGGGAACCGCTGACAAGCCCCCCTCAGCACCACCAACCGACAAGAAAAGGGAGTGGCAGCAGGGCCACCACCAAACCAAGCGGCAGAAGGGCCAGCATTACTACAAGGGAAACCGCCCAACTCACGGGGATAACCACAACAAGCAGACGGAATCCTCGCAGCGGTACGCAGTCTTCACGGTCCTAACGGCCTCATATGAAGATATCTATAATCAGTGCAAGGATCAGATCCCACCGCCACCCCCTCCAAAGTACCCAAAAACAGGCAAACCCAGGAACACCGGCAAGTGGTGCAAATACCACGCGGACAGCGGCCACAATACAAACAGCTGCAATGCTCTCAAAACGGCCATTGAGACTTTGTACCGTGACGGCAAGTTAGAGCAGTTCAAGGTGCGCCAACCACCACCAGTGATTGCCAACGTTGAAACCTTGGGCCGCATCAATACCATCGATGGCGGTGCTCCAATCACCAATATGTCTCACAGGGCAAGAAAGCGATATGAACGTGCCAACCACCCGAAGGAAGTTTGCAACATCCGCTACGAAAGATCCGCCAAACTACCGAGATCAGGTTGGGAGCCTATTACCTTTTCAGAGGAGGAGGAGCGCGGAGTACATTTACCCCATGACGACCCATTCTTGGTCGATGCCATTCTTGGAAAATTCTCGGTGGGGAGAATCTTGGTGGATAGCGGGTCCGCTGTCAACGTCATCTTCAGCGGTTGCTACGACCATCTCAAGCGGAACAGGAAACTACTCCAGGATCACGAGCCACTGCTCAGCTTCTCCGGTGACATCACACAACCACTAGGGTCGGACTACATGCGACTAGTTATTAGCACTAGTCCCTGTATGGCGGAGGTACACAAGGAGTTCATCATAGTCGACTGTTTCAGTTCGTACAACGCCATCATTGGTCGACCGGCGCTTAATAAGCTCAAGTGCATCATTGCCGGATACATGCTTCTCATGAAGTTCCCCACGCCCAACGGCACAGGCTGTGTAAGGGGAAGCCAGCAGCTAGCACGAGAATGCTATTCAACAACTGTAGCGCGTTCGACGCGCCGCCATGAAATCCTGACAGTGGGTAATGACCCACCACCACCGAATATCTTTGAGGATCCTAGAGATGAGGAGAAGAAATATGTAATGAAGGAGCCGGTCAACCCGGACACGTCGCTGAAGGTCGTCTGCATCTCAGACGAACATCCAGAGAGGACGGTCCGCATAGGCGCCCAACTAGACCCAGAGGTGGAGGCAGAACTCACTCAGTTCCTACGTGACAACGCCACCGTCTTTGCATGGTCCTATGCGGACATGCCTGGCATCTCCACTGAAATAATCACTCATAAGCTAACCATCAAACCTTCCTTTTATCCCATCAAGCAGAAGCGGAGGGCTTTTGATGAGGAAAAGTACCAGGCAATCGGACAGGAAGTCGCCAAACTACGAGACATTGGATTCATCCGCCAAGTCATCTACCCTCAGTGGATCTCAAATCTGGTAATGGTAAAAAAGCCCAGTGGCAAGTGGCGGATGTGCGTCGACTTCAAAAATCTAAACAAGGCATGCCCAAAGGATAGTTTCCCGCTACCTCGATCGATCAGCTGGTCGATGCAACCGCCGGACACGAACTCCTCAGCATGATGGATGCCTTCTCCGGATACAATCAGATCAAGATGCACCCCAGCGACCAAGAATGCACCACCTTCACCACCGACAAAGGCCTCTACTGCTACAATGTCATGCCTTTTGGTCTGAAGAACGCCGGTGCAACTTATCAGCGGTTGATGAACGCCATGTTCGCTGAGCATCTGGGAAAAATTATCGAGGTCTATGTGGATGACATGCTAGTTAAGAGCATAAAGGCCAGTGGACATGTGGCAAACCTCAGGATCATAGTAACCATCCTCCTGGCCTATGGTATGCGCCTCAACCCAGAAAAATGTTTCTTTGCAGTCACCGCTAGCAAATTTCTGGGTTACATCGTCAGCGAGCGAGGTATCGAGGCTAACCCAGACAAGGTACAGGCCATCCTTAACCTGGGACCCGAAGTATAAGGTAGACGTCCAGTGTCTCCAAGGCAAGTTAACCGCCCTTCTCGATTCATCTCTCGACTTACTGACAAGTGCGCCCCATTCTTCAAACTCCTCAAAACAACTCACAAGAAGGTCATCGACTGGAACCCAGAGTGTCAGGCGGCGTTCCAGAGCCTAAAAGAATATCTGGCGGCGGTCCCTCTCCTTTCTGTCCCTGTGCAAGGAGAGACATATTCATATACTGGCGGTCTCGGCAACGGCAATAAGTTGCGCCATTGTTCGACGGGAAGGCCAGGATGAACTCCCAGTATTCTACGCCGGCAGAGGCATGAACGGAGCAGAAACAAGATATTCACCGTTGGAACAGCTGGCCCTCGCACTTATCGTTGCCGCCAGACGCCTCAGGCAATATTTCCAGGCTCACACGATCCATGTGTTAACCAATCAACCGCTGAGGCAGGTGATGCAGAACCCTGAACACTCAGGGCGCCTCAGTAAGTGGGCGATTGAGCTCAGCGAATTTGACATAGAGTACAAGCCAAGAACCGCCATGAAGGGCCAGGCAGTAGCGGACTTCATCGCTGAACTTACTGAGCGTCAGCCGGAACCCGATACTCAAACAAAGCCCGGAACAGAAATAGTAACCAGTACAGAGACAACTCCCCCACAGTCAGATTGGGACCTACATGTGGACGGCTCCGCTTGTGCCAAGGCCAGCGGCGCCGGAGTCATCTTAACTGGACCCGGGGGACTGAACGCAGAGTACGCATTGAAATTCAACTTCAAAGCTTCAAACAATATGGCGGAGTACGAGGCGCTCATCGCCGGCCTACTCCTCGCCATTGACTCAGGAGCTGACAGCGTCAACATATTCAGCGACTCCCAACTAGTCGTCAACCAGTCAACGACAGCTTCCAAGCCAAGGACCAGCAGTTAGCAGCATATTTGGGGTACGTCAAAACGTTGCTAAAAAAGTTCAAATTCCATACAATCACACAGATCCCCAGGGAAAAGAACGCTAAGGCTGATTCACTGGCGAGACTGGCAACCGCCCAACCACATCAGAGTCCAGCGGACACAAGGGTGGAGTGCCTGGACAAGCCAAGTATCACAAAGACCATGGCGGAAATCTTCAACGTTCAGGTCAACCCCAGCTGGATGGACGAGATCATCACATATAAGCGCAACGGAACGTTGCCAGAAGATAAGGTCCAGGCAAGACAGCTCCAGCGAAGAGCAACCCGCTACAACATCCAGCACGGCAAGCTCTACCGCCAGGGATTCACCCATCCTAACCTCCGCTGTCTAACCCCAGAGGAGGGAAGGGTTGTCCTAACTGAAATCCATGGCGGGGAATGCGGAAACCACTCGGGCGCCAGATCCCTGACCAACCGCACAATGCGACAAGGCTACTTCTGGCCCACACTTGGCGATGACGCCCGGCGGATTTCGAGGTCTTGCCACAAATGCCAACAGTTTGCAGATCTCCCACACGCACCAGCGGAACCACTGTCAATCATCGTGGGCCCATGGATTCATTCCACGTGGGGCCTTGACCTGATGGGAAAGTTCCAACTGCCAAGGTCAATTCAAATACATCATTGTTGCCATTGATTACAACAGCAAGTGGATAGAGGCGGAGCCACTGACGGCAATAACTACCGCCAAGGTAATTCACTTCCTTTGGAAAATATCTATTGCCGCTACGGTGTCCCACACACAATCATCACAGACAACGGCACACAGTTCAACAATGACGAGCTCATCTCCTTCACCACCAACTAGGCACCAAGTTGAGATTTGCATCTGTCGCCCACCCCCAGACCAACGGTCAGGTCGAAGCGGCAAACAAGATAATCAAAAAGTTACTAAAAAAGAAGCTCGACGACGCCAAGGTTTATGGGCGGAAAGCTCCCAGAGGTCCTGTGGGCCATCCGAACAACTCCAACCTCCGCCACCGGAGAAACTCCTTTTTGTATGATGTTCGGCACAGAGGCTGTCTTACCCATTGAAGTTACTCAACCTACCGCTAGAGTCGAAGGCTACTGCCCAGAGACCAACAGCGCCGGCGTCAACTTGGACAGGGACCTCCTAGAAGAGAAAAGACTCAAGGCCCATTTACACAATCTACAAAACAAGCAACGGGTATCACGTTTTACAACGCCAGAGTCAGGGCCCGGAACCTCCAACTGGGGGACTCGGTCATGAAGGAAGTCATTCCGCCACCGACAAAACTCCGCCCAACTTGGGAGGGCCCGTACAAAATTGTGGAAGTCGTTAGCCCAGGCACCTTCTACTTAATGGACAAGGACGGCGTCATTTCGGCCCGCCCTTGGAATACTGAACACCTTCGGTATTATTACAAATAGTCAAACCGCTACCCATGCGCATCTTGACTTAGCTAAATCTTTTGTTCAAATGTTTAGCTAAGGGAAGCTACCCAACGGGTACTACCCCACTTTTGTACGCTGATCAGTCAGCCATCAATGAAACGAGGAATTATTCAGACCATTGTTACCAAGTCTAGCACTGAGGGCAACTGGCAACGCCAGCAATCGTCGGCAGACCCCGTCCGCTACGTGGTGCACTTGGACCAATCTTAATTCCTTTAATGTTCCATTGATCGACAAAAGAAAATATAACTCAAAAATACTACACACACATCATGGCAAACCAAGTCAGAAATTTACTTTATTCCACAAAATTCTTTACAAACTAGTCTGCCTCAGCGGCTACAAAAAAAAAAAAAAAAAAAAAGCTTTGGAGGTCTCAGATAGGTTCAGCGGTTGGCTTCGGCCTCTGCTGCTTCAACGGCTGGCGGCGCGACCGATCGGCTCGCTTGATCGGACCCTCGGGCTGTCGGACTGGGGGTCTCTATGGTGCCGTCGGCCCGGGTGTGTGCCTCCAGAAAACCGGCACGTGACACCTCCGACGGGGTCTGCTGGGGAGTTTGCTGGGACCCTTCCGTCGGATGTGGGCCACTTTCCCGCTGCCCGAATGAGCACCTACAGCTGGGCGGGCACTTCTGTCTCCGCCGGGACACTTTCGACGGCGGCACGTCAGGCTGTGACGCCTTTGCAAAGTCAATGGCACCCTTCCGCTTCAACATATCTATATTGGCCCGGGCCCCAGACTTCGCCGCTTCGGTCAGCGTCTTCTTAAACTCCGCCGACTGCTTGAATGCTTCAACAGCAGCGGCCGCAGCGGTGCTCCCCTCAGCTCTCAGGCGGGTAACCTCACCCCCCAGCCGCTTCAGTTCGGCCATCCTTTCGGCGGACTCCCGCTGCACTATAATGAGCTTCTTGTCTTTGCGGCTATCCGCTCCTGCAGCAGCCCGATCTCCTGCTCCAACTTGGAGACGTGTTCATTCCTCTCCAGATCCCGCCGGATGGCCGCATTAAGCTTGCCGCGGGCGTCCGCATAATCACATCCGCCTTGACCAGTCCCCGCTCGACTCCGCCAGTCTCTCCTTGGCCTCCGCCAACTCCCTCTGGAGACCTCCATTTCTCCCTTGAGCTCTTCCTCAACCCGGGGCTGCTTTGACGCCGCCACGAACATATCGTGTAACCCCGCCGATATTTGACCAAACGCCGAGCTGAAGGGCGATTGGTCAATTGCCGTCGGGCGCGATATGCCCGCCAGACCCCCGAACCCCAGCCGCTCGCACAGATGGAAGAGGAACTCCCGCTCCCCTTCTGTCATGAATGGCGCATACTCGGCGAAGGAGTCCAGATCGCTGACGGCGGGCGCCTCTCCCTCCACCGCCGCAGTTTTTGCAGGAGCTTGGCGGGCCTTCTTCTGTCGGCGGGCCCCAACCACCTCCACCTCTTCTCCCTCTTCCTCGTCAGGAGACTCAGCCGTCCGGCGCTTTTTCTCCAGCGCCCTCTGGCCCCCAGCAGCGGCCCTCGTCGCCCTTACTGGCGGTTCCTCCCTCGTCACAATGACTTCTCCCGCTGGCTGAACCACCTTCTGAGGACCACGCCTCTGGGCAGGCATCCGCTCCTTCTGAGGCCCGGCCGCAGCACTTCCCCTCTGATCCCCGCCGGCCGTCTGGGTCCCCGCCTGCACCACAGGCAGACCATCTTCACCAAGGTGAGACTGGTGCGGCATCGCCATCACCACCGGAACCTCGGACTGGCTCAACGCCAACGTCTCCGGGTTCACCACAGTCTGCTGGGCCGCCAGCCCCTCGGCGTACATGGCCTCCAAAAAATTTTCTATCTCCGCCCGATCCATCGCTTTCTCAAATGCGTCGCGACTTGATTTGTTGCCCGGCGGAGTTTCTAAAAAAAAGAGGGAAGACAGCCACCAGTCAGACACAATTCAATAGTATAATACGAAACGACAGGGTAGACTCCTCACCAATGGAGCGTGTTAGTCGCAGGTCGACCAATAACTCCCAACCAGTCAGCAGGCGGAAATCAAGCAAGTTTCGGTTCCGCCAGCAACCTCTGATCCTCGCCACGCGGCACTCTTCTTCGCGCGTCAGCGTATACCGAAGTCCCGCTGCACAAAAAAAAACACATCGTTAGTAAGAATACAAGTTCAAGCACGCAAGCACGCCAAACATTTTCAGCAGACACCGGACACCAACCTCGAATAGGTTGGAACTCAGACTTAATCCTAAATGACGGCCCTTCTTCGTTCGACCTAGCGTGGTACTCCCAACCGTCTGTAGCAACGCAGAAGGTCCCCCGCCAATAGGACATGGAGTCCCTCAGATTCTCGATCAGCTTGGGCGCTCCCTGCCGGCGACTCAAGTTTACTTGCCCTTTGCAGCCTTGGCGCTTCACGTATAGTAACTCGTAGAAGTGGAGCACTTCCGCCACGGTAGGCCCCTCGCACCCCGACAAGCGCCACAAGGAGTTCATCGCCAACATCAACCGCCACATGTTGGGACAGAGCTGACCAAAGGCAAGGCCAAACTCGCACACAAGGATTTGGAGATTGGGCACCAGCGGGAGTGTCACTCCTTGGCGGAATATGGCCTCATGCACGGCCGCACACCCCGCTGGGAGAATCGACGCCTTCTCATCAGCCGTCGGTGGGCGCAGCTTCACCGACCCCGGCAACCGGAACGTCTGCTTCAGTCGAGTGACAGCAGTACCGCTCATCCCCCCCCCCGCCTCGTCAACAGCTGTCCCATCCGGGAGGAACCACGCTGACTCAACATTCTGCTCCGCTGTTTCTTCCTCCCCAGCGGAGCCGCTGGCAGCACTATTGCTCGCCAAGCGCTCATCCCGCCTAGCTTTGGCGGCAGCAGCCTCACCCGCCCTGGAACTCTCCGGACGATGACCACGACCCATTGTTACTTCCCAAAGGATGGTCTGTAGCGGCTCAACTTCTAGCGGTTCTGGCAGTGAGGTTCTTGCATGGGCAGACGGACGCAACGAATCAATAAAAATCCCATCCGCCGCGCTGAGCGACACGTCAGACCCGGAATCCTCACTGCTAGAAATCTCTATAACGCTAGCCATCCCAAAACCCTAAAACCCACATCAGTTAGCACAAACATAGATCTAGCCTATTCTCGCATCAGATATAGCCAAAATAATCAAGAACAAAACCCAGAAAACTCCAAAGTATAAACAAACGCACTCAACCCAGACTCGGCTATCCAAATCCTAAACCACTAAACGCATTGGCCAACCATCATTCAACCCCCCACAAAAAACCCCATTTCACACCTCAGAACACACCCAGAAAAGCAAACACAACAAAACCCAGAAACAAATAGCAGAAGACGGAGATCCGAATACCAACCTCAGTGGTGCAATCTCCGGCACGGTGGTGCACAGTTACGACCGACGTCTCTCTGGGAGTGGTATACCCAAACTTCGGTAGGCTCCTTCTCCGGTCTCGGACAAACGGTGACTAAGCTTTCAAAATTTTCACAAAGTGTCGAATCCCCCAGAGTTTCCCCCCTTTTTATATCGGCCCCAACGCGTCCTCAGCCGTCCGCTCCATACCGACATCACTTGTTAGCCGTACACGTGTCGTACGTCTCCACTCACTCTCCGGATTGCCCGAGGCGTCATCTCGGTTACGAAACCCACAGTTACTGTCATTAAAGGCTAGAAGACGGACAGGCTTAGCAGACAAACCTACGCACGCTAACCCGCTATAGGCTCGACACGTATTAACCACCGAAGGGGCAACATCGGAAACCCCGCCAGCGGAACTTCTCCCTTGTCATTTTTCAAGAGACGAAGTCTCCGCTGAGCAAACCCCGCCAGCGGAACTTCTCCCTTGTCATTTTTCAAGAGACGAAGTCTCCGCTGAGCAAACCCCGCCAGCGGGACTTCTCCCTTGTCATTTTCCAAGAGACGAAGTATCCGCTGAGCAAACCCCGCCAGCGGGACTTCTCCCTTGTCATTTTCCAAGAGACGAAGTCTCCGCCAGCGAAACCCCGCCAGCGAGACTTCTCCCTTGTCATTTTCCAAGAGACGAAGTATCCGCTGAGCAAACCCCGCCAGCGGGACTTTTCCCTTGTCATTTTCCAAGAGACGAAGTCTCCGCTGAGCAAACCCCGCCAGCGGAACTTCTCCCTTGTCATTTTCCAAGAAACGAAGTCTCCGCCAGCGAAACCCCGCCAGCAGGACTTCTCCCTTGCTACCCTGCAGGCGGGGTGTCTTTCGCTACACACCGCTGGCGGAACCTTTCTTTTCATCTTGCAAAAATACCGCCAGGCACGTCTATCGGACTCTGCTTCCTGCTGCATCCAGCGGGGGGATGTCCGCCAACGGAAAATCCCGAGGCTACGCCTCACTCTGACAACGACCGCCACTCGGCGTTACCGTCAGACCGTCCCTACGGGACACGGGGACTAGTCAAACAGTCTACGACGGCCCTGATCAGGCACGTTGACCCCCGTCATTTGGGTGCTAAACATTGGGCTCGCTACCCAACACCCTCTGCTCCGTGCAGCTCCCCCTCATCAAACAAATTACCGACCATCCGGAGGTCTATCTTCGCCGGGGAGTGGGGGACTCCCTGGGGGGCCCAGCAGGGGCCCACCCGAAAGGGTACAAAGCGTTTGCTCAGTAAAACCAACGGTTGACAACGCACTGACGCTAATTATGCTCTTGCAAGTCTAGCGGAGGAAAACGCTTCAAACCGCTGAACAACTCCCCAACCAAGATTGCCCTCCTTGACTGGGGACTTGGGGGACTTGTACATACATGTACATTTGCAAGCATAATTAGCTATAATAGGCCATGCTCATTGTACCGCTAAAGGTACTAATTCCAACCAAAGGAATGACATGCAGACACACCGCCAGACGGGTTACAACCTCAGCATCAGACCGCCTCCAGATCGCCACTGACGCGCCGCCACGCGCCGCGCCAAGGTGGCATCAGAAGCTTCTGAAACTGAGAACTGAAGCATATCAGTCCCACATCGAAAACAAAGACAAGATCAGTCTCTTCCTCACCTATAAAAGGTTCTCTTCTCTCCTCATTAATTACGCATTCAATACTTACCTACTGTTACTTTGTCAACATAAATACATTGACTAACTTAGGCATCGGAGAGTTGAAGACCGCCCAGCGCGGTCTCCCTCTGACGCCCGTTGTATTTTACTTGACAGGTAACGGGGACTATAACACCAACACAAGTATCGATCCGCCCAACGGATCAGCGTTAACTAAGGTCCGGCTACCGCCAGACTTTTAGACATTAACAACATGATTGTCTCTCTCATGTCTTTATCTCTCTCATCTCTTTGATATGAATATGTTAGGTTAAACTGTTAGAGTCAAAATGTCTTGGCCAACATGATTTAGTCCAACTTAAGCAATTGAAGTACAATTTGCAGGGCGCCCTCAACTTCATGTATCTGTCTGTATTCGGAAGAATCACAGCTTGGTATATGATAGGAAATATGTTATTTTGCAGTTCTGTACCATTAAGTTGGACACCGCTACAGTGCTAGAGGTGATGCAGTTGGTGCACCTAAGTAGAGGGGCTTATTGGGTACTATGGCTACCATTGCTAGAGATCGAAGAAGGTTTAGCAGCACTTTGGAATGGTATAATTCCAGGGTTACAACGACAATGCATCTATAGAGGCTTAAGAATTGGGTTATATGATATTATTCTTTCGTAATACATCCTGAATTGCCTGTTTAATGCTTTCTTTGTGACACATTTTGTATATCCCTAAACTACTTGTTGAATAGGTCAAACTTTTCTTGTTTGGTAGTGCTTTTGTTGGAGATATTCCTATATACCATAAAGTGCTTGCTGCACTATTAACTGGTTAGTACAACCGATATCCCGCTAACCTTAATTGCATCCAAGTGTTATCTTAATTCTATGCAAGTTTTTGGCAATTGTAAATGTGTCGAAATTACTGTGTATATATTCCTTGCCTTCTGAATTGAAAACTGCAAAATTTAACTTCCTAAATTCATGACAAACTTTTACATCAACAGATGCTTTAGCTATCGTAGTGGCTAATCCAACAGACCTTGTAAAGGTTCGAATCCAAGCTAAATGAAAATTGCTCAGCCCACTGGAGTTCCTAGGCATTACTCTGGAGTAAAGATGCCTATTTCACTATAGTGAGACAGGTTAGTTTTCTTAGAGTAGAAGAATGTGCTTCTTTGCCCCTTTTTTTTGTTGTTAAATTTAGTAGTCCATACAATTATCATCTTATTATGGCTTTCTTTGTAACTTTTCTGTAAAGGATCCTTCTTGGGTGCAAAAAGGTGCCTTCCTCCTGATACGCCCAAAATAGACGCTCAACTTAACCCTGCAAGATGTAGTCGTTAGCAATATAGAGTAAGCAGGGATCGTTCAAGCCGGGGATTGAGGGTAACAAATTATTCACACAAAATAAAAACAAACTAATTTAAACTAACTAAAACAAAAATCAAACAAATAAAATCTGAAACTAAACAAAACAAAAACGTCAAATACTAGAAAAGAGAGAAAAATATGGCAAGAAACAGAAGGGGATAGAAAGGGCTCTGCAATCCTAAACAAGAACAATATTTTGGGGTTTTTGGTTTGTAACGAAAATAAAAGAGAAAACAAAAAGAAAACAAATTTGATTTTAGGTTTTGAGAAAATAAGATGGAGAACATGTTAGAGACTCAGAAATCCACCACCAATTACTTTCGAACAATGTTAAGTTAACCTAGTTTCAATTACTAAGGTGTGAATAGAAATCAACCAAGAAACAAGTCGGAGCAGATCATGTCCCTTATTAATGTTTCCCTAATTACTTAGTCTACGTGAACGCACAATAGCTAAGCCTATCAAACATGCAATCAAGGTATAGAACGCTATCCTATCAACAACACATATAGTGTCAACACATTTGAAGCATTAAGATCTCATGGAAAGGATTGATTATAGAGTTGCAGTCTAGTGTGGAACGCCTACCTAGCATGCTCTTCTAGTTGTTTAAAACATCAACTTTTGTTCAAAGCCTTGCATACTTGTGGATTAGAAAACAAGACGATTAGGTGAATTATTTTCTAAACCTAGCTCCAATTACATGCATAAATCCTATGTTGGCCACCATAAAACAAACACATGCAAAAGTTTTCAATCAATCAGAGATAAACAACCAATCCACACCAAAGATCAAGAAACTAAATTTAAACAAACATATGTTCTACATAATTGGGGCTTCAAACCTTGCCCCTAACAAAAATAACTAGCCACACATCGTCTTAAATTCAACAATTAAAAACATGAGTATCAGATTACAAGATGATAAAAACCGTAAAGAGCAGAGTATGAGAGCCACGAGTTCAAATGAATATCTATCTTATATATTTTAGAAAGTCTCCATATTTACTACATAAGTTTGTGCTAATGGCTACATAACTGATGCAAAAAAGTTGGAGGAGTGGGTTCGACCTCAGACTTCCACTTCGTTGAATGAGATAGCTTAACCAACATATATGACCCTCCAAGAAGTGGATGCAAACAGACTGACACAAATGATCATATTTGAAAAAGTTTCTCGAGTTCAAAGGTTTGCCACGAGCCCATGAGGGTCTCTACACCGCAAGTGAAAAATCAAGACTGCTTTGTGCCAAGTTGGAATCAAATACAAGGCATATGATCAGATTTTGTGGTCAAATTGTAGAAAGCTGTTACAGTTTACTGTGCAAGTAGAAATAGCTGGTATACAAAACATCTGAAAAATGCTTGACCAGACTATTAGATAAATGAGCAACATCAAATCCCAGTGGGAACCACAACCCAGCTGATATGTGGTGACGAACACCGACACCCTTTTTCAGCAGACAGATCAAATGTAGCTAAGTTAGCTTATACGTAGAACAATATATTTTTGACAAGGACACAGCAGTTGTATTGTATATTTGCACATTATCAGAACATTCATATTAATGGTATTGTTAGTTGCAAGCATAAGTCTCTAGCCATCCAATGTTGCAGATTTTGTTTGAAAACCTGCAGCAACGTGCGGGCACCTATGCTGGTCAGACCTATATGTAAGTATTTGTAAGTTATAATCATATAAGGGATAGAGAAAAATTTAAGAATAGTACAAGCGCGATGTTTGAGCAACTGAGAATTAAGGTTTATATATAGTTTTGGTACCTCCAAGTTTCCTTGTTTTGTAACTAGAGGTGGTGTTAAAACCATAACTAAGTGATAAGGTGCTGCTCGACCAAAAAAAAAAGTAATATGGTGCTGGTGTTGTATACTGAGGTTGTTTAGTGCTTATCAAATCCAAATTCTGTGTAGTAAAATTAACAAGATATTCAAAGATCAGCTTATTTTTCAGTGACCTTAAACCGATTCTTGCTTAGAAAATTTAGGAAGTATTGGGAAGCGTTGAATTACCATCAATTCAAATACCAATAAATTCTCAAGTCTACATATAGAAAAATTGATACATTCTAAACCCTGTTAATTGAATGCTTATAATTATCTGCATTCAAAGTAGTTCTTGATCGTTACTGCGACAGAATTTGAACCTGCTTAAGCAACGTACTCACTTAACAAGGATAATGAAATTAATTAATCATCAAAAAAAGATAATGAAATTAATTAAATAAATGCACTATCTCCAACAAAATATGGACAAGTTAAGCACAAAAACGCTCTGCAGCGATTATTACAAACAGTTTCATGCCAGTCGTGTTTGGTGTTTGGCTACAATTTTGCTGCAGCTGGTCAACATTCTCTTTTCTACGCACGGGTATGCCAGCACCATCGGGTGCGGTCGTCGGGGATGTCCCTTGACCTGACTTATTTCAAGTGATTGTAGACGAGGAGAGCACCAACCTCGTCGCAGGGGTCTTTGTGCCTCGTGATGAGGACTTCTGCTTAGTTTCTTCAATATCACAAGATCGATACTTGACGTCGTAGATCGAGTAGAGTGAAAATCCCTAGTAAGTGGGGAGAACTTGCTAAAGCGTGACTGTTGCTTGGCTGGTTTGCGAGGGCGTTACCCTGGCTTGGCTGGTTCCGTAACCGTTGTGGTCGCGGTACTACAGTCGGCTCCTAAGGAGACTAGGACCGAAGCACGTTGACAGAAGGTTTGATGGCACTGACAGTCGGCTCCTGAGGATTCTGGGACTGGATTGTGGTCACCGGTAAGAGAAGGAGAAGGGTTGCTCTAGAGAGGCTTGGATAATCTTAGAGATTGTTGTTGATGAATTGTGTGTGTTGTTATTTCATTTTAGCCTCTATATATAGGCTACCATGCCAAAGTGGTTGACCTTAAACAAATCATGATAATGGAGCACTAAATGGAGATGGAAATGATGAGTTTTGAAGTGATTTTGAGTCACTTTCTGCTCCTTTATTCCTTCAATTATATATCCACCAAGAATTCAGAATGGGCCTTCGACTTCTTCATATCAAATGATCCACCATGAGTCTAGATCATTCTGACAAAATTTCAGAGCTTACTTCCATGTGGTTGGGCCGAAAACGCTGCTGGACTCCTTACAGGTCCGATTTTCCAGTTTTGTCTTTCAGAAAATTGGACTAATTGTTTGAAGGTTTTCTACTCTAAACTAGCTCTTGTACTATTCATAAGAAATGATACTTGGGATGTCTAGAATAAATATACAAAGTTTTAGCTCATTTGGATTTCATTTGGGTAGTCTGCTGGCCCTCCTTCCTTGTTTAGCTCGGTTTCTCCTAGCCGTAGTAGAAAAATGTGCTAAAGTTGACTTTTCATTTCCATGCTTCCATCATTTCCTTTTCTTGCAGCTCGCATAATCTTCCATAATTCTACAGGTAGGCTTTATTTAGCCTCTAAATAATATATCACGAACTAGTTGACAATATATAGCTTGAGCCACTGATATTGGCTCAATTTCTCCAAGACACGCCTTGTTAGGCCAAAATGCTCATTTTGGGTTCAAACACTTGGTGCTTCATCCGTTTCTGTGGTTCAGTCAGGCGGCTCGTCCCTGTGACGTTTTCGTTAGACCCGTAGAGGTAGTAGGTTTCGGTTGTC
The DNA here is from genome assembly GCA_024704745.1 of Rosa lucieae. Classification (NCBI taxonomy): domain Eukaryota; kingdom Viridiplantae; phylum Streptophyta; class Magnoliopsida; order Rosales; family Rosaceae; genus Rosa; species Rosa lucieae. The sequence goes on along the minus strand of CM045495.1, from coordinate 38,850 downwards.
AGCCCACAAGTGAAGGTCGAAATCGGGGTCACGAAGGGGACTGGAAGGACCGATGGTGGAGCAAGGTGTTTCGGCTGCAATTTCTGCAACCACTAAGACTGGTCACCTAGGCCGCCAATATTCCTCTCTTCCCCTAATTATGGGGGCCTGGTGGAGGGATACGTTCCAGATACACATGGTTATTAGGCACCATGGCAGTCTACCGTGTCTCGTCATCTCTGGCCTTCATGTTTCATCATCGGCGTTCATAAGTGGCGGGTTTTGTTGGTGGCCTGGTCCTGCCACTGATACTGGTCGAGGTTCGTCGACGGCGTGCTTCAGCGATGGCAGTGCTCCGTCTCAGAGGACACGTGCGGGAGGCGTTTGGGTCGTGGACCTGACCTGAGGGCTTGGGCCTCTCATGTGGTTCTGGGCCTGTTGGACCGGTTTGGGCCTCTCCTACTGGTTTGGGCCTCTGATTGTGGTTCTGTCCTAGGTTTTATGTTTTCCTATTATTAGGTAGGTGTATTTTATTTACAATAAATCCTTGCCGACTCTTGGTAAGAACATGTGAGTTTTGTCCCGGCTCGCATTTTAGGTGTGCCTTGTCTGCCCTAGTAAAGAGGCGTTTTGTTGTTGACTGGATGCAACCTCCTAGTGACACAATGAAACAGAATGCCATCGGTCTTAGTTTCGATTGGCAACATTGTGAGACAGCTGGTTTTATTTGTCAACTAATGATCCTCTTTGTGAGAGTGATCTTGCCGGTTTGTCACCATAAAGCACATGCAGTTGTCAGAGGTGCAACCATTGCTATTTATAAAATGTTAGGATACATTTTTTTTGTAGATGTTCCTGCTATTATTGCGGGACATTCTATTGAGCTAATTGTAAGTTAGGGTTAAGACACCATGTCCCCACCATGTATCATTCTGTTTCATTAATCAAGGCTTAAGGGCAGCCGCACCGGCCCTTCTTAAAAAAAAAAAAGGACAAGTTTCCTCAAAAATAAGAGAAGGATACATGTGTGGGGACACAAGTTTCCGCACGTGCTTCACAAATTACAAATTGCTCATAATTCACTTTTGGAAACAAAATTCAATTGACATGTGTGGAAGACTAGTATTACCATTCTCAAAAAAAAAAAAAAGTAGTATTATATTACTCGAAATATAATCTCACATCACCCCCACAAAAATATTAGATAATTTCCTAATATATCTACTTTTTTCATCAAAATGAAAAAGTCATGTAGAACTAGCTCTCATATAAAAGCCTCTCTCTCTAAAATCTAGAGAGAGAAAACAGATCTGAAAACACCATCACCCCTCTCCCTTTTCTTTGCCCAGATCTTGATCCCTCCGGATCTAGATCGACAACTTGAGAGTTGGGGGTGGTCTCTCTCTCTCTCAGCTCGCTCTCTTTTCCGTTTTGGGAGTCGGCAACGCCCCTCCAGTCTCTCCACCCTCAGTGGTGCATCTCCACCCTTTTGTGGTGAGGTTTTCTGAGCTTTGGTCTCAGTTTTAAATCTTTTCATGTCTCTTTTCCATTTTATCTCTCCTTGTGCTTGCCCAATTTCTCATCAGATTTCCAGATCTATTCTCAAACCTCCCATCCTCCTCCATCTCAGACACCTCACCCTCTCATCTTCATCTGATTTTTCTCTTTTTCCACAACCCCGTATTCACTTTCAACCCTTGGAGTCTCGACAGGGATCTGTTCACTTAACTTCACACCTGATGATTGCAGCAGTACCGGCAAGCCACCGCAGTGTGTGGACATCGCCGGACCAGTGGTGTTGTGATGCATGGTGGTCTCCACCTCCACGACTACCTTTACTAAGTTCTCTGTTTTTCTTGTTTCCTCCTGTGCATGCAATTTTGGTGTGGTGAATGATGGTGGAGAGTTATTTGGCCTCTGGAAGTCAAGCTTCTGTCGGAGCTCATCTGGCCATGGTGGTACTCACGACGGCCAGCCTGTGTTGCAACGAAGACTTTGGTTTTAAATATAGGTTTTCTGGTATTTTGGGCTTTTGGGCCTTGGCTTGTCAGTCAGTTCTAGTTTAGTTTATGGGTTGTGTATTGGGTCTTCGGGCCTAGGACTCCTACTATTTCTGTATTACCTTTGTAATATGAGTTTCATCTAATGAATGAGTTTATTTGACCAAAAAAAAAAGAACTAGCTCTCATATTTTCTTCGTGACAAAATACAAATTTAATATTTTCTGCCGCTCACATTGGAAGCACCAGGAAGGTGCTTACGATGGTGTTATGCAAGGCCTAAACCATTTCTAAATCCCACGGTAGGGAGGAATGTTCCTATCTGTCGACGGAGGTTCTTGATTTTGAAACGGTTCATGATTTCCTGTCTCGATTGGAAGCTTGCCGGCGGTGTCATGCTGACAATATCTTCTTCATCAAAGGACGTCAGGTTTTCGGCTTGTGCCTAGCCTGGGCTATGGCCTTGGTGTTTGTTCTGGATCATGTGTACAATGCGTTGCTTCAGAAGGGAATTGACACCTTCTCGAATTAGGTCCTAACTCTCAACCTTGCCCTTTTTATTTTTGATATCTTGATTTTGAGACTTTACGGATGGATTGATGTGTGGCTGTTTCTGGATATTTCTGTAGTCAGTTCTCGAGCTGCTAACCGTGGCATTCTGATAAGGTTTACAGCATTAGTGCTTTGATGAGCAATGATGCTCAGCATTCTTCAATCACTCGTGCCCCTGGCGTCTGTTTCGGCTCCCAAAAGATTGAAGCAGAGATTGTATGAGTTATGGCTTTCTGTAGTTCGAAAATGGCCTACGGTACACTTACGACTTATGCACCTGTTATCTTTCTCGATCAAGCCTCAACTTTTTCTTTGAGCTAATAGAACTGTGTCTCTTTGAGAACTGTTCTTATTCATTGGGTTTTCTCTTGTTTGGGTCAATGGCATTTTTGATTTTGTTGTCCTTTGTGCTCAGATTACCTTGCTAGGATGTCTTTTGTGGTTAATATCTCTATGGTGCTGGTTCATCCAGGTTCTCCCTATAGCTCAAGATTTTCTGCAGTTGGTCATATGTGCCAACCTGATGTTCTTTTACTTTGAAGGTGAGTTCGGAATTTAGATGCTCATGTATTGTTGTGAAAATTCTAATGGGGGTTTTGGGTAGAATCTAATCTCCTTGCTACCATCAATTCTCTGCTGGTCTCTATTGTCATTTATCGAAACATGCTGTAGGCATTCGTTATGTGTTCATTGGAAAACCATCTAACCAAGTTTATCAGTAAGATTGTTAAATTTGTATCAATTTAGAAGAAGAGATAACAACATTAGCTCATGTATGGCTGCAGTGTATTCCATTACCTGTTAAAGACAAGCCAAAGGTGGGTGGGTGTTGGTTGTTGCCTTACAGATGTCAGATTCAATTTTACTGGCTGACAGCTTTTAAACTGAAAAGTTGTGGGGTTCACCTGTATGCTTGTCAACATCAACTGAACTTGATCTATCAGGAAGCAGTTTTGTTATTCTTCCCACCTACATTGGCAAATTTGTCAACTTATGGAAACTGGACTTGCACTGTTGCAAGAGGCTTCAAGAAATTCCCCATCTTCCACCTAAAGTAAAATGGATAGACGCAAGTGAGTGTGAGTCATTGTAATTATATTCAAAGTTGTCAATGGTATTAGAGCAGAAATACTCACAAGGTATTGAATGGATCAACTTGTGGAATTGCCATCGATTGTGTGACAGTCTAAGTATTTGTATGGAAAAGTTGGAAAGAATTATATTGAATCAGGTATGTATCTCTCCTTCTAACATATTTATCTATATACAGAGGAATAGAGTAATGACATGCACATTTATAGACTCATACCATATATTTTGTCCTCGAGACCAAATTTCTCTGAGATGTGCATACATACATGAGGGTCTCACATGGATTACTGGTTTGGAGACATGTGTTGAGTAAATTAATACTGTATATATAGCTAGTTCTATTGACATAATCAGTAACATTTCAATAATTGCAGGTGTCTGAAGAAGTTACGCCAACTAATGGTGTATCCGTTGAATTTGGAGCTTACATTTGGATTAATAATGTATATGTAGATGGTGATTTCTGGTTTCATAAGAAGTGGTGATGTGAAGTCAGTTTGGAAAATGTTCAATGAGATGCCAAAAAAGTGATCTTGTCTCTTGGAACACTATGATTGGTGCTCTGGTGCAAGAGAGCAAGTTTAGGAAGCAGTTGAACTTTTCTGGGTGATGCAGACTGAGGGAATAAAAGGAGATAGGGTGACAAAGGAGGAGGTTGGATCTGTCTGCGGATATCTAGGAGCTCTTGATCTTGCAAAGTGGACCCATACTTATATCGAAAAAAATGAAATTAACTGTGACATGCGGCTCGGGACAGCTTTGTTTGACATGTTTGGTAGATGTGGAGACCCTCAAAGTGCAATGAAGGTGTTCGATAACATGGCAAGAAGAGATGTTTCTGCTTGGACAGCAGCCATTGGAGCAATGGTTATGCAAGGAAATGGGGAGCGAGCTCTAGAGCTTTTTGATGACATGCTTTGTGGGGTGAAACCAGATAAAGTAGTCTTTGTGGCAGTACTAAGTACTAACAGCATACAACCATATTAGTATTTTGGAACAAGGGCGGAAGACTTTCATGTCAATGCAATCGGTCCATGGCATTTCCCTCATATTGTTCATTACGGTTGCATGGTTGATCTACTTGGCTGAGCAGGGCGCTTGGAAGAAGCTGTTGATCTGGTAAAGAGCATGCCAATGGAACCTAATGATGTCATTTGGGGCACTCTCTTGACTGCTTGTCGAACCCACAAAAACGTCGAAATGGCAGCATATGCAGCTGAACATGCATCTAAATTGACTACTCAGAGGAGTGGTATTCATGTGCTTCTTTCAAACATATATGCATCAGTGGTACGCTAAAATTAAGCGCACAACTTAACCGTGCAAGATGTAGTCATTAGCAATATAGAATAAGCAGGGATCGTTCAAGCCGGGAATTGAGGGTAACTTTATAATTCACGCAAAAGAAAACTAAACTAAACTAACTAAAGCACAAAACAAATAACAAAACTAAACAAAACAAAAAAAGTCAAATACTAGAAAAGAGAGAAAAAGATGGCAGGAAACAGAAGGGGATAGAAAGGGGCTCTGCAATCCTAAACAAGAACAATATTTTGGGGTTTTTGGTTTTTAACGAAAATAAAAGATAATATAAAAGAAAAACAATTTTTATTTTAGGTTTTGAGAAAATAAGATGGAAAACATGTTAGAGACTTGGAAATCCACCACCAATTACTTTCAAACAATGTTAAGTTAACCTAGATTCAATTACTAAGGTGTGAACAGAAACCAACCAAGAAACAAGTCGGAGCAGATCATGTCCCTTATCAATGTTTCCCTAAATACTTAGTCTACGTGAACGCACAATAGCTAAGCCTATAAAACATGCAATCAAGGTATAGAACGCTATCCTATCAACAACACATTTGAAGCAACACATTTGAAGCATTAAGATCTCATGGAAAGGATTGATTATAGAGTTGCAGTCTAGTGTGGAACGCCTACCTAGCATGCTCTTCTAGTTGTTTAAAACATCAGCTTTTGTCCAAAGCCTTGCATACTTGTGGATAAGAAAACAAGACGATTAGGTGAATTATTTTCTAAACCTAGCTCCAATTACATGCATATATCCTAAGTGTCGACCCAAAGAACATAAACACATAAAAGTTTTCAATCAAGCAGAAATACACAACCAATTCACACCAAAGATAAAAGAAAACTAAATTTAAACAAACATATGTTCTACATAATTGAGGCTTCAAACCTTGCCCCTAACAAAAAGATAGTTAGTTACACATTGTTTTGAAAACCAAAATAAAACAAATAGAGAAAAAGAAGAAAAAGATGATGGCGGATGAATGAGAAAGAGAGATAGAAGAGAAGGTGAAAGGCGTGGTCCTCTTCAACGTGTGCAGAAGCTCAATATATATAGGAGAAGTTCAGCCCTAGTTTCCTTCTTCAACAATGCTTTTAAAACCTTCCCTTGTTGCTTGAGGATTCCTTTAATTGGTGCATAATTAAATGATTTTCAAGCCTTAATAATCTTCCCAAAATCTTGAGGAATCATTCTAGGACTCTCCTACATATTTGCAGCAGCAATAACCTTCCAACAATGCCCTGGAAATCCGTCCAAAGAAGAATCTCGGCCAAAATGCCCTGTTTTGACTATGATTCAATTTCTGTCTCTGAAGCTTCCTTCTTGGACAAGGAACAACTTTGTCTTGACAGGTTTCTGGATGGTTCTTGACTCCCACGTGTTCTATGATATCATATCTTCTAGATTGATGAACAACCTTCTGGAAAAACTCCAATAAAATCGCCGGAAAAGATCTCCCAAAAAGCTTCGTGAAAAACTGACAGATTCTGCCTTATCGGGAAGCTTATTTTGCGCTTGGTTTCCTACTGCCTCGTTGACACTTCTGACCAGTTCTTTGGCTCCTGTTGAAGTATAACATCATGTATTCAAGGTTCGCTGGCCCTTTCTTCATAGGTGCAGATGGAATGATGTAAGAATTGCTCCTCAAAACCATTCCCAGAAAGCTGATTCTGAAACTGCAGTTTTCTGCTGTGCAGCAATTGTTTTGCACAATGATTTCCGTAGACTTCCCTTGTAATTTATGGCTAAATAGTTAATCAAACTTAGTCCTTTACATCAGTACTTCATGATCCATGTGTTGAGAGAAAATCTGCACACAGTGAGTGTAAATGTCACCCAACATATATAATTTCACTCGTATTCATTTAGTGAATAGAGTTTTTATTATTTTGGGTTCGACCCATTCAAGATAGAATGTGTCTCTTAATTACAATCCCTTGTTACAGGGAAACACTCTTTGATTCCATTTATGAAGAAACCAATTGATGCGATGTATGTTTGTTTGTTTTTGTGGCTGCACCCGGATATTTGAATGGGTACGTTGCCTACGTACCCTTGGAGAGGGATCAAGCCACTCGTAGTTTAAGTGTTCCAATGAGTGGATGACTCATTGGAGGCTTTTGATTTTGGAATGAGAGTAGTGTTTGAGATGAATTTGGTGTAAGTGAATCAGGGATTCGATTTTGTGTTTAGGACGCGGTTGCATCTAGATAAATTTGGTTCTAGATTGCCTACATACCCTTTGCGGGATCAAACCACATGTAGTTCCGGCATTTGAGATTTAAATGAGTAGATGACCCATTTATTTTGGATTTGTGTTTGAGAGATTTGAAAGGTTTAGAGCCTTTGAATTTTGTGTGATTTGGGAATGATTTGATTTTCTGGTGCTGAGAGAATTTGACTGGAGTCAGTGATTCATTTGGGACTGGCTGAATTTGACTGGTGGAGTCAGGGATTCTGTTTGGAGTTGCGGTTGGATCTAGTGGGTCGCTAGACTTCCTACATACCCTGTGAAGGGATCAAACCATTATAGTTCATCAGAATTGGTATTTCGGTTTTGTACAGACTTTTTATCCGACGGATGTGTGTATATTTTTTTTGAACCCGTCAAATGTATTTCTTTGGGACACCCAATTTGGTAGAGTGTCTGTTGATTTGACCCAGACCCGATGTACTGAGATTTGCAGTGAGCCTTGTGATTTGGAATGGGCTTTAGGCTGTAAATTAATCGGGCTCGAGCTTTAAAGTGCTCAAGACACCCATATTTATCCTCAGGCTTTAGTTTCATCAACACCAGGTGGAAAAGTGATCTGGGCATCATAACGGGCCTTGGATTTTGCAATGGGCTTTGTGTCGCCTTCTTCACTTATCGGCGAAAAACAATTTGATGGGGCCCGAACTTCTGCGAAGTTGTATAACGGGCTTTTGAAATTGGGCTTCGTACTGCTCCGAAATTGGTTGATGGGAGATTACTTTGAGCCCAAAAGCTTGCAATGCATAAATTGATTTGGACACCCATTAATACAGCCCCATTGAGCCCAGCTCGCATCTGTCAGAGCTATTGGTGTTGAGCCCAGAACCGGAGAAGAGTCATCCTTTCAAACCAATTGAATTTGCTGGGTCTGATACTACACTCCAATTCATGCTTTATTTAAATGCACCGATTGCTCTATTCACTTTCCACCGATGTCCTCGTTGCTGGATTGTTGTCTGTGCCTTATTTTGAATATGGATTCTTCTATGTTTCTCCTTGATTGACAATGAGACACGTAGAAAGAGGCTTGCTGCACAATTGTTCACTTGCATAGTTTGAGAGCTTTTTGCATGTGAAATTTTGTCTTGAAGTGTGATGAAAAGTTTCCCACCGCCAGGCCTTTAATGGAAGACTTGATCATCATTTTGGCATGGTCTTTCTTTACTCTTCTTGTATTATTAAACCATTATCCCACCGCTTTATGGTCACAAAGCTTAATTAAACAATTAAACTTTTGATTCTTCAAAGCCTCTCTTATTTTCAAAGCAGTTTTGCAACAACTTTTGACAAGGCTATGAAACTTTTGTCTAGGCGTGCTGATCAATTTCCCACTGCCAAGCTTTTCTTCTTTTTCTATGTCGGCACCTCATCAAGCTTTTTTTTTCTTTCTTGTCGGCTACCGTGAATGTTTAGATATCAGCACATGTAATTGGAACTCCTCTTCAATATGCAATGTCACCACCGGTTCATTCTTTCTTTGTTTTGCAGTTACCAGTGAGTGACCTGGTGCTTTGGGAAGGGAACAAGAATCCAGGAAAAGTTGTTTGGTTGCGGTGGCGTGCACGTACGTCAAGGGCCTTGGCAAAGCTCCAGTAGTGGCACATCTGAAAGGAGAGGTGCGGGCTTCGTCAGCAGCAATAGTAATTTGCACCAGAAACAATTGTGTTTGTAATCAATTGTGTCTTCTTTTCCCCTTCATCAACTTGTGTTCATTTGACAGAGCCTCTGTATGTGGTGCAGGTGCTAGTGCAGAAGAGGTTTGATGGAGCTTGTCTTCGTTAAAGCTCCGTTGACACTCTGTTTGCTGTTGCAAAGCCCTTGTTGGTACTCAACAAGGCTTAGAAAATTCCACTGGATTGGTCATACACCCGTTGATAGACATGTATCGTAAACGAGATTGCGACCGCTCCGGGGACCTCCATAGCTCCATAGTGACACAGGTATAAGAGACGTTGCATTTATTTGCTAGGAGAGCACCATCATTTGTTGAAGCAGCAACCCTTCACTAGGAGAGCTCTACCATCAGTCCTTCACTGGGAGAGCATCACCAGTGGTCCTTCACTAGGAGAGCACCATCATTTGTTGACGTAGTGGTCCTTCACCAGGAGAGCACCTCATGGGGATGGTGTTGTGGTTCTGATGCGTGCCAGAGAGACTATTGTGGGCAGCAGCTTGACTTCTCCGTGATTGCCGATGTGGTAATCGCCTTGGTCACCGACAGGAGATTATGAGGACGGAAGCAACATAGATACTCCGGAGAGATTTTTGGCCTTGCTTCATGGATCTTAGCACTTGACAATGTCTGCACCATGAAAGGAAAAGTTCAGTAATTTCATGTGATAATCATTATATACCTGTGACTTGTGGAGCTTCTTCTACTGAAATGTGGTCTTCCGTCCGTAGCTTCTCTTGGAAAGCTTTAAGGATGGAAAGCTATAGGACTCCGGTCTTGTGTGAACTCTTTTTTTTTGTTCTCATCTCTCTTGTGTGCTTCCGTGCTGCTGGCTTTTGCTTTTTAATGTTGCAGAGCTTTCACTTCTTTTTTTTGTTCTGCTCTCTAGCCTCTTTCTCCTCCTTTTCTCATCGGTGTGGTATCTCCTTTTATAGGAAAGTAATGGATGAGGTGGAGCTGAGGATGACTCCAGTTTGAAATTGAAATGATTTGATATTCAAAACTAGTTTGACCGAGTTTGTAAGTGTTCGGCCAGCCCCACAAAGCTGCTGGAATTTGAATTGATGATAGCTATCTTGGCTTTGATCTCATCATAATTTGAAAAGTCCAACTAACTGTTGTGGACGTTAATTTGCATGCAGGAGCCAAACAACTTTGAAATTTGAAAAACTGCATTATCTCTTCCAACTCTAACTGTGGTTGATCTCATCAGCTTCCTCTTTTTTTGGTTTGAACGTACTTGGCCTCTTCTTTGTCTACACTTGCTTTTGGTTTGCTTTTGTTACTCTGTCTTACAACTAATCTTAAAGTCATCATTTCATGCATAATTGATGCAACCTACTGCATTTGAATTCCCCAAGATAACATAATATTATCATAAGAAATAATGTAGCAAAGCCACCCCTCCAAAACTTGAACGTCACTGTTTTTTTATTTTTTTTCAAGGACGTCTTTTTTTTTTTTTTGGTTTCAACACCATGGCTCCATTGCTCCCTTTCAGCTCCTATTTCTCTTGAATCACTCCACGAACTACCTAAAAAGAAAACAAAGTTAAAACTGAATTTTTAAAGGAAATAACTAAGAAAAGTGTAAATGATCGATTGCACTTTGTATTTATCGCATTTTTGCTCCTATCAATCAGCTGGGAAATGGGTTGGTGTTGCAAAAGTGAGGCTACAATTGAAGGAAAAAAGGATTCAAAAGGCACCATGATCCAGTTCTATTGAAGTTAATGGAGCGATCCATGAGTTTACCTCTGGTGGTGATACTGAAACGCACACAGAGAAGAGCCACATTGTGCAAGAAATAAATAGTAGACTCAGAGATGCTGGTCACGTTCCTGATTGGATAATGTTCTGCTTGATGTTGATGAGAAGGAGAAAGAGTTCTTGCTCAGTCGACACAGTGAGAAAGTGGCCATAGCTTTTGGGCTTATAGGTACAGGGCAAGGAATTCCAATTCGCGTGGTGCGTCAACTAATCAGCATATCTAGATGGCATCTGGGGTTACCATACTGGCACCTTAAGAAATAGAAGCAAGTACCTCTAGGTATGTTAGGAAAGAACTTTGATCTTAGTAAACGGCTCCATGGATTGGTAGCAATTTTTATTTGTATATATTTTCTGGAAAAGTTTGACAGCATGTATTCCATTGCGGTGAAGTGGGGTGGTTTATGAGACTAATTGTATGCAGAGTCATAGGTAAGTGTCATGAGGCTCTTCTGCAGGACAACTACAATACAATCTTTATTCATCCCCAAGTATTTATATGCATCAAAATTTATCAATATGTAAGTTTTGTAAATGTGATAATCTGTATCTTTTCATTTTCCAAGTTTTGTGACTTATAGGAAGTAGTCGAATTATCTCTATGCTACTATTGTTGTATGATTAGGTTGTTTCAGAATAAGAGGGCGTAACTCGCATAGCAAAGAAGCTTGTATTCTAACAGAATCATGAAGTGGATGGAACTTGCAGTTTCTTTGTAAATAACTAAATATATCAGTGACCCAACCATTGCTATAATTGGCATTATTTACAATCATTGACTATACTCTTTGGTTGTGGTCATAAGTTGGACCTTCTATACATGCTTTACAATTTCTTTGTCTCCTTGAACAAATTTGGCTTGAAGGATTGAGTACCCTTTAAATCTACTCCCAGAGCATCATAACTTATTTTGAGCACATCGCTTATCTCTCTGTGGGGATCTTCTCCCCAACAACTGTCTAACGTAGCTTCCCACTCCTCTCTGGCTTTACAAAATAGATGAGAGCCTAAAACTATCAACGCTAATGGAAGGCCTTCACTATGGGAAAATCCTTATTAGGCGACGCTTTTCACACAAGGAAAAAAAAATTTCTGTTGTGTGTTGATGAAAATTGCTTCAGACAACACGTTTAAAGAACTTACGTCGTATAAGGCTGTTGAAATTCAGAAATTTTTAGCTAGAAGGTCATTGCACAACATTTACAAGAATGGTTTGTTGTGTGAATGAAAAAAAAATGAGCGGCAGATTTCCCTCCTAGCTTGCTCAAATTTGGCTTCAAATTTATACTACATTATACAACAGAATAGCTATATCTGTTGTTTGAGTGTAACTTATAAAATGTCATACAACAGTTTTTTACTTTTGTGTTGCATGATCAAGGAAGATATATAATTTGGGAAAGTTTGGATTTTGCCCCCAAATATCACTTATGCCCCCAAAGCCTACAAATTTTCATCGACATATGTGTGATGACTATAAGTTCATACAACACAAATACGCAATTTGTGTTGTCTGAATGAGAAATGTTTGTCCCTAGCGCCAAAACTGATACTTTGATTGCACACAGGTGGGAATTTTCCCTCCTTGCTCCCTTAACTCAAATTTAATATGTACATTATCAGACAATCGTAACTTATTTTAGTGTTGTGTGATTCATGAATACAAAATTGAAGAAAAAAAACAAACGCCCGACTTTGACAGCTTCAGTAGGGCGACTCTGTCTCCCTACTTGGACAAAATAGCTTTCCTATCACTTGCACATAATAACTCTGCCTTTTCATCCCTCTTCTTTTTCTGTCTATCTCTTAGAGGCCGACACATTTCCCCTCTCATCTCCCCTTCATCACCTGCAAACCAAAAAGGGAGAAGCTCAAACTTTTGGTTCTAAGCAACATCACCACCAAGGTAATTCCCTTTTCTCCTTCTCTAGATTTGGTCTTTTCTCCCCATTCTACCATCTTTGGATTTCCATATTTTCCAGATTGTGATTTTAGGGTCTTTTATGTTTTTGTTTTTCAGATCGGGAAGAGATACTCTTCATCCTCTCTTCAACTGAGCTACTACAGGAGAATTCTGGTGAGGAAAATCTAGTTTCTCTTTTATGATTTTCGATCTCTCAATTCAATTTCTCTTTCAGCTTGGGTCAATAAAATTTTAGAAACTTAGGTATGTCCTAGTATTCATTTCGATTTCAAGTTTATGTGTGTGATTTAAAAACTTGGGGTTTCATATTTGGGCAACAGAACTTCTGATTCGGGTTTTGGTTGAAGTTCCAAAAGATGTAGCGAAGGGGCGGATCCAAGCCTTTCTTGGTAGGGATTGAATTGTGGGATGAAAAAAAAAAACTATATATATGCTATTTTTTGTTACTGTAAATGTATTGTCTCTTGGTTAAGCCCACCCGATTACCCGAAGTTGAACTGTCAGACCTCACTTCCTCAGTGCGCCACTACGACTACGATTTTGCAGCCATCTCGCCGAGACATCCAGGAATTCATCTTCTAGTCTTCTAATATTCTTCTTCCAAAAAACCTTCATCTTCTACTCTTCTTCTTCCAAAGAAATTTTAAGTATGTATTTCAATTTGTTCAAATCATTAATTGATTCAATTTGGGGAAAATTTTGGGTTTAAGATTGATTTCAATTTGTTGTGTTTCTGTGATTTCAGACTCTCTTTGTTTTGGGTGTTTTTGTTCTAATATACTATGGTTGTTTTGGGTGATTTGAGTCTTTGACGTATTTCAGACTTTGATTCATCAGTAGTAGTTGGCTAATCATGTTTTGTTGCTATCTATCAATGGTGCCTATTTCGTCATTAAGTTTGTGATTGTTGCTATCTATCAATGGTGCCTATTTTCTATTCTCTTCTAGTTATTAAATCCCCAATCAAACTCGTTAATGGCAAAGATTGCATATCCGTTCATGATTCATGTTACTGATGTTAGAATGAAAACAGATTGCATCTTAGGAAGTTAGGAGCCCGTGTGCAGCAATACAGTATCTGTCTTGGTGATTTAAAGTATAAAGAATATTTTTCTGATTCCTAAGCTACAAAATCTTTAATTGGCAGGAAGCTAGAGCATTATTAGGAAGATGTGAATATCGTAATGAGACATAGAAAGTTGCTTTACATGTATTTGAAGGAATAAATATTGTGCATTGAGTCTGAAACATATTTTTGAATGTAGCTTACTTCTCTGCAAGCATATTTTTTTCTACTATGCTTGATCTGGGAGACTGATTTTATATATTGTCATTGCTAGTTACTTGCTATATATTAATTTGATAAATTAAAACAAGCTATGATGCTTTTTTTTTTTGATAAATTACCAAGCTTTGAGTATTGTTAGGAGTAGCTATGAATGTGAATAAAAATAGGAGCAGATCGATTATATGTATAATGCTGTGTTGTTCTTTTGCTTTGTTAGTGATATATCTGAAGGTTTTGTAGCCCTTTAGGTATAATTGACATGGAATTCTTATAAAAGAATATGCAGATCAATCATATGTATAAGTCTGGGGTTCACTACTACAAAAACTGCATCACACAACACCCATCAGACAAGAGATTAAAAGTTTACTGTCGTCTGATAACGTGAACTCCATTGTACAACGGTGTTAATCAAGTTCTGTTGTAGGAATGGTACCAAATTGATGACTTTTTCTTCAGAGTTCTATCACACAACACAATTATGCATGTTCTGTTGTCTAAATGACACAAAATTTAGCGGCAGATATCCCGCCATCACTGAACTCAAAATCCCCTCCCAAGACAAGTTCACCAATTTAATCACACAACATAAGTATGTTTCACCGTTGTAAGAATTCTGCATGCTACAACGGTGTAGTTGTTTCTGTTGTAGGACTGGAACGGGGTGCCAACTTCTGCGCCAAATTTTGAGTGGGCGGCAATGTTGTAAAAATTTGACACCTTCTACTAGGTATATGGAGTGTGTGATATAAAAAATGGCACAACAGATTATGGGCATTCTGTTGTGTGAAGGCTCAAATCTATTTGAATTGCTTCCCCCAAACCTAGCAAGGCAAGCCAAATTTCCCTCCCTACTTTGACATTGTATAGTCTCCTACGACAGTTGTTTAATTATCTGTTGTATGATGAACTTAACTCTTCTTTGACAAATTCATTGAAGTACTCAAGTCTTACCAAACCTAGACAAATATTCTCACCAAACCTAGCTATCTGTCGAGAGAAAGAAAAGAAAAGAACCCAGAAACCTTCTTTCCCTCTCGATCACTATCAGAACTCTAAATTATTATCAAAACTTTCTAGCCCGAGTCAAAACACTCTCAATCACTCTCAATCTCTCTCAAAACCTAGATATCGGGTTCTAGCCTTTTTTTCTAGACTGAAGCCAATTTATCCCAATTCCCAAATCGAAGAATCGAAGACAGAACCCTATCACGAACGAAGTCGCCGTTTTCACGTTTTGAACCAAAACTGGAGTCGCCCTCTCTCAGTCTCTTTCTCTCAGAGACTCAGAGTCTCAGTCTCTCCCTCTCTCTGCGGTCCGGCTGCACGATTCTTAGGCTCTCAGTGGCTCAACCTCTCTTAGACTGTCGGAGTCCCCGGTGACAACGAATTTCTGGTAAGTTGAATTTCTGGGTTTTCAATGATTCAATCGAATTCGGAATCATGATTCTCACAATCTCATGAACTCATTCTGGGTTTTCACTTTCCAGTCATCACTCATTCACTCTTGGTTTGCTTCTTCGACTCCTCCTCAAGCTGTCAAGCCACTCCTCAAGCAGCAAACTTTGGTTCGATTTATGGGTTTTTGTCTTTCAATTTTTCAAACTTTCAATCGAATTTCTGGGTTTCATTGTTTCAATTTCACAATTTCTGGGTTCACACTTTTCAGGGCTTTCTGGGTTCGATTTCTGGGTTCAAGGCTTCAAGGAGTTCAAGCTCGGTGATTCTGCAATACATTGTGAGTCTTGTTAAGTTGCTGGAATACTAGGCATTGAGTCATTGTCTCAAAGTATCAAACTTTGAATGTTTTGTACTTGTGTATCTCATTCTCAAGTTTTGGATTTTGGTGTTTCTTATTCATGATTGTTGGAGGCTTGGAGCTGTGTTGGACTTTGCTTACTGAGTTACTGTATTGTCTTGAGATAATGATATTTGGCCTCTGTTTTGGGAATTGAATGTTTTGATTAATTGAATTGCAGCTGGTTTTGGCCTCTGTGAATGACTAAATGGGAATTGAATGCTTTGATTAATTGAATTGCAGCTTGTTTTGGCCTCTGTGAATGACTGAATGGGACTAGGAGTTCAAGATAATCCTAGGCAACACTCACCTTAGGTTGTCCGATTTTCTGGATCATATATGGAACTATTATTCTATTTATTATAATTATTGTTTTATGTTCGGTTAAATGGACTGCTGTTAGTTCTTAAGTTCTTTTTCCCATTCTTAAATTCCTTGTTTTCTATTTTAAGTGGAGCTATTTGGTGAAGCTTGGCTTGCTGGTTTTTTGGCCATAGTTTTGCGTGATTACATAAAGCTTAATGATCAATGGGTTTTTCCAGGAAGCATCCGACTCGCTCAATATTCCTGTAGCATTTATTAGTGCCATCCTGCTCCCAGTTGTAGGAAATATGTGGTCTATCCTGTTTTCCATGAGAGAAAAACTTGTGAGTTCTTTGAAGATTATGCACCTCACCTCCCTTAAAAGACTTCATTTATTTGATTGATGGAATTAGTCTTCTTGCAGGACCTCATGCTTGGAGTCGCTATTGGATTATCTATACAAACATCCATGTTTACAGTAAGGACTCGAATTCATATTCTCAATGCAGACCATTGAAACGTAGAGATTTCTAAAGTTGAATACCATTCCTAAAACAGACTTACCTTATTAACAATCCCTCGGGAGATAACTGATAGTGTTTTGCTTTTTATGATTGTAGATCCCCTTTTGTGTAATTGTTGGGTGGATAATAGGAAATCCTATGGACTTGAATTTTCAACTCTTTGAGACTGTTATATTGGTTATGGCTGTGCTAGTAGTGGCATTTATGTTGCAGGTTTGTGTATTATTTCTTGTTTTTACTTCCTTTTAGCTGTAAATTATAATATTGGTATTTATAATCTCCAATTTTGTGTATGAGAGATGTATTGCTTTCAATTCCAAATTCTAGTTTGTGTATTGAAAAAGTAGCAAGAAATTGGGGATGCAGAATCAGTTGGTAGTAGAACCACTTATTTGTGAAGATGGATCATTCACAATTTTCAGATATGCAATGTCATGACTGAAAAGTCTGTGCACAGTGAACTGAACTTTGAGGTTTCTGATTACATAATCCAAGAGGAGTATTGCTAAGTGATTAAACTAAGAATTTTCTCTATATCGAAACCAACACTACATATGAAGCGCATATAATTTTTGCATCATATTGCAGGTTTGTTATGCATATATCGTTTGCCTCCCCTTGGCCATTATATTACATTATTGACAGTTATGCATCTCCATTTTTCAGCATAATACATTTCTTACTTATTCCATATAAATTATAGTCTAGTCACTGCAGAATCTTTTTCATCTAAGATTCATTGCCTTAATCTTTTATAGCAAGGAACGTCAACCGACTTCAAAGGATTGATGCTTATAATCATCTAAAATGTTTGACATTGTAATCAAATGTTCACATATCACTTAGTTACATATCACACCAAAAGAGTAATCATGTTTCCTTTCGCTCTAGTTTCTGTCCATGCTTTAGTTTTACTGTAATTATGATTCTATAATGTAATGTTAATCATATGCACTAATCATGATTAGAAGGTCAGAACACTGTTCTTTTTAATTGAACTGGTGAGTTGCATGCTTCACATGATTGTTCTTTTTCAGTAACTTGCTATTGTTCTTTTTCAGTTAACTTGCTAGTATAATTCATGTATTAACATATGGGAACTAATTTATGGTATCCTTAATCAGGGTACTAATCAGCAAGCACAACATGCAAATGTAAATATGGTATCCTTATTTTAGTATTTCAACTTCACTGCACATTCAAATGTAAGTATGTTCTTTCATTTATATTGATAGAACTGTAAGTTTGGATTTGGAAGTATTGATTTTCATTATCAAGCTTGAAACTTTAGTGGTATATCCTCATGTGGTCTGGTGATAGAAATGACCTGTACAGTTTGTTGTTTGCAAGTAAGAGAGCTGAAATAAGCGAAAGGCTACCCTGCATTGAGAATGAGTGCTCGACCCATCACTTAAAGATCTTGCAGGAGAGTTGGAAGGAGCCATCAAATTGGTTGAACGAAAGCATTTTGTTAAGTTCTGCTGATACATATATTCACATGCAGCAACTGCATATGTGCATGTTTTATATTGTATCAGCTTTTGCTCTTTTTAATTGTTAGCTACAATGCAGCAGCCATCAAGCTAGCTAGAATGCTTTCTTTTTTTGTTACATGGTATAGATGAATGTATGGATGATTGATAAATACTAGCTCTTTTGGTACATGCTTGAATTAGAGTACTTCAGTACTTAATATATAGAGCATTATTTTTGTGCAAATATTCCAGGTAAATAATCGATAATGAACGAACAATAGTAAATTAAATTACGTTGTATGAATACGCATGTCGTCAATCACACAACAAACCACTTATAATCACACAATAGTATCTATAAAATTATGTCGTCACATTAGTACTCACACAACAGAATAAATGGGTATCAGTTGTCCAATGTTAAATCACACAACGGTATAGAAACAATGTGTTGTATGACTTGTGAAGAATTCAACACTGAGCCTCACACATACAACAGTTACTTATGATACCTGTTGTGTGAAGGAACAACCAACAACAGTCGCCATATATTTCTGTTGTATGATAAGTTAACCAACAACAGCGTGTACTTACTTCTGTTGTCTGAGTGTTATTTTTCTGTTGTGTGAGAAGTTAACCAACAACAGCATGTGCTTACTTCTGTTGTCTGATCACCATCGAAAATGCGCCGCATCCAATTTTTGGCATTGGCATGCGCAGAATTGGTGCAACGGTTATAAGCAATGCGTTGTGTCTATGATATTCAGATAACGGTGTTTCACCGTTGTGTGAGTGTGCTCATCACACAACATCGAGATAGACGACAGACATGGTCCACATCACACAACAGATTTCCACCGTTGTGTGATGCAGTTTTTGTAGTAGTGGTTATATTATTTTTATCCACAAATTTTGTGGATAAAATATCTAAAACTGTTGTAAATATTTGTGGATAATCATGTAAATAGATGTTGAGTAATAGGTGTCTATCCCTATAGATTGGTGATTGATAGGTTGTAATTATAGGAGTGCATGATTGGATTGTAATTAAGCATTACCCTTTTGTGTACACCATGTAGTCCTATATAAGGCTCCTCATGGTGAGATGAATAATACACTCATTCTATTCTCTGTGTCCAAACTCTCTCTCTCTCTCTCTCAAAATTTTTTCTGTTTTACAACATGTTATCAGCACGAAGCTCTAACCCAAACCCTAGCCAGAAAAAAAAACCCCCTGCTGCAGCCTGTTTGCACGCCCCGAAACCTCTTGATCGGGACCTCAGATCAAAATCTTTCCTTCATCAAAGTTGTTCGTCTCTGCCTCTTCTATCTGGCCTCCAAATTTCAGCCCTATTGGAGTCGTTTTGAGACCTGTACACCATTCGAAGTGGCAGCTGTCCAGAAGAGGCGAATAGCTCTTGGATTGGCTGAGAAGACAACCTTCTCAGTTCTGCACACATAAGCTGAAGATTTATCCGTCCTTCATCAAGTAATGTTTTCCAAAACCTAATTTTATATTCATGCTCACTACTAGAAATCTATTCATAGACATCGCATGTTTTAAATCGGTTAGACTTGCCCACGATGTAAAAAAGTAATCTAACATCGTTTTACGAAAATACCGATTTAAATGTATATCATTAACATCGGTTCTTAAAATGACCTGTGTTAAAATTTTTGTTTGAAAATTTGCGGGAACCTATTTTTGCAAAAAGCCCTAAGTTTTTAAGTGAAATGAGGAAGCGGGTACTAAAACTGAAAACTTTCACACTTACAAAAAAATTTGCGCCCGACCCCAAAACTGAAACAGAAAACCCTAGCGAGACTCCTTCATTCTAAGCTCACCCCAAACTGGATCTCCTCCCAAACTCAAC
Source organism: Rosa lucieae (assembly GCA_024704745.1). Taxonomy (NCBI): domain Eukaryota; kingdom Viridiplantae; phylum Streptophyta; class Magnoliopsida; order Rosales; family Rosaceae; genus Rosa; species Rosa lucieae. The sequence continues at coordinate 19,031 of CM045495.1, read as the reverse complement.
CTCCATTCTGGACCCTAATCTTACTCGAACTCGATCGCGGCCATTCTAGAGCTCCTCGGCTGCTTCGGCATCGACTCCGTCCAGTCCGTCATCTTACGCGCCTCCCACTACGACGGTGACGACGTCCTCATCAACTCCCGCTGCTGCCCTCCCCCTGCCAAACCCAAATTCGATTTCTTCTGCTTGAGGGATTCGAGTTGATTTTGCTTCCTCCAAAACCCTTTTCAACTCTTCACAGTTCGCCCTCCAAAGCGTTTTGTCCGAGCTCGTTGAAGGACAAGGTTTATAGGATCTTCTGCAGGGAAAAGCGAAAGCTCGCCGGTAGAAAGGGTAAGCTTCGTGATACTTCGCTTTTCTTTTAAGCTCTATCGTGAACTGGATTTTTCGATTTCCGATTTGTTTGGAATCGTTCGGTTGTAGAGAAACTGTATTGGAACTATGTCTTTGTCTCTGAACACCACCATCATCCTCATCCCTGTCTCTGAACACTTGCCTCCATACAAACCCCCACCCCTCCATTTCTTGGCCACCGTGCTCCAATTCCAATCCCCCCATTTTTTGTTTTGTTGTTGTTATTATTATTATTATTATTACAATATTAAGCTCCACATCAGGACAGCCATGACAGGTAAGGAAATCCTCCACAAGATAAAGGTATGGTTACAAAGTTGGACTCTTTTTCATCCGTGACGTATTTCCCTTCATGGGTTTGAACAATCTTCATATGGGTGGTTCTCTATTTGATTACAGCAACACCCATGTTGGCTAAAGTCTTCTACTTGTAGATCCTTGTATATGGTGGTTGAGAATAGCCCATTTGTCTGAATTGGGTGCTGCAACTTCTTTGCTGTGTGTGTTTCTGTCCTTTTCGTAGTTCTAATTTTAGATCTGGAAGTCCACTCTGGATTGTTGATAGTTTGGGTTTATGGATGTTGCAGGAGGTTTTGTTGATGTGTCAAAAGTCAAAACCCCACTTTTGCTTTTGCTTTTGCTACTTTCAGTTGATGAGGTTGCAGGAGTAATACCCTTTCTATGTACTAGACAAGTCAATTTCGTAAGTACTGTTTAGTGGAAGATCTAGTTATTGCCTGGAAGTTTAGTGTTTTGATCAAATATATGAAGAATAATAAAAAGGGTACCAGAGCCAAGACTAGCATATTTAAAAAGAATATGATGCATTTAGAGTTTCTAGCTTTGATTAATTGCTGAGAGAGGGTGGCAGGGTTTGATTTCTGAACTTCCGATTATAATTGAGTTCAAGTATTTGGTTGCTTTGTCAGGAATGTGATAGTTTCCATTGAATTGGTTAAAACTACTAATATTCTAGTTCTGCTTTTGGATAGCTATTATAAATGTTTGTCATACGCTTTTGTGCAAGTAGGTTATTTATGCCTTGCAATTTGAAAACTAGATTCCCCTAATATGAAGTTTTTGCTTTCTCTTGCTCATTTTGTACCGTTGATGTTGTTTTTTGAGCACTATCGCCGGTTGTTTGTTCATTTTTTGATTTGTTTCAGATTGAGAAACTCATTTTGAGTTTGCTTATTGCAGGAAAAAGTTTTAGGTCCATCGGACCCTGACTCTGGCAAAGGTAAGAGGAAGATGTCACATAATATATCACATGGTTACCACTTGGTAAAGGGAAAATCCCATCATGCTATGGAAGACTATGTTGTTGCACAGTTTAAGCAAATTGAAGACCATGAGCTAGGACTATTTGCAATCTTTAATGGGCATTTGAGTCATGAAATTCCTGAATACTTGCAGTCTAATCTCTTCAATAATATCTTAAAAGAGGTAATATATGCAGCAGGCAACAATACCTTTCTTAACTTTCAGGTTCCCTCATGCTGTGGTTATATTATAAAAGAATATGCAGATCAATCATATGTATAAGTCTCGGGTTATATTATTTTTATCCACAAATTTTGTGGATAAAATATCTAAAACTGTTGTAAATATTTGTGGATAATCATGTAAATAGATGTTGAGTAATAGGTGTCTATCCCTATAGATTGGTGATTGATAGGTTGTAATTATAGGAGTGATTGGATTGTAATTAAGCATTACCCTTTTGTGTACACCATGTAGTCCTATATAAGGCTCCTCATGGTGAGATGAATAATACACACATTCTATTCTCTGTGTCCAAACTCTCTCTCTCTCTCTCAAAATTTTTTCTGTTTTACAACAAAAACATCTTTTTCCACCAAATATCTTTTTCCCTCAATTGTGGCCAAATATATGGATAGCATAAATTTTGCAGTTATATTATTTTTATAAGTCTGGGGTCGAGATTATTGGTTTTTCTAAGCTTTTAATTCATAGTGGTTAGTAACATGTGGAATTAGCACAATGGTAGGTGCATCAACTAATCAGCATATCTGGATGGCATCTGGGGTTACCGTACTGGCACCTTAAGAAATAGAACCAACCACCTCTAGGTATGTTCGAAAAGAATTTTGATCTTAGTAAACGGCTCCATGGATTGGTGGCAATTTTATTTGTATATATTTTCTGGAAAAGTCTGACAGCCTTGATAGGAGCATAAATACGACAAATATAATGTGCAATATTTTACACTTTTCTTAGCTATTTCCTTTCAAAAATATGTTTTAACTTTGTTTTATTTTTAGGTAGTTCGTGGAGTGATTCAAGAGAAATATGAGCTGAAAGGGAGCAACGAAGCCATGGATCATGAAGTACTAATGCAAAGGACCAAGTTTGATCAACCTTTTAGCCAGAAATTACAAGGGAAGTCCACGGAAATCTTTGTGCAAAACAGTTGCTGCAAAGCAGAAAACTGCAGCTTCAGAATCAGCTTTCTGGGAACAGTTTTGAGGAGCAATTCTTGCATTCTTCCAGATGCACCTTTGAAGAAAAGTCCAATGACCTTAAATACATGATGTTATAATTCAACAAGAGCCAAAGAACGGGTCAGAAGTGTCAACGAGGCAGTGGGAAATCAAAGTCAAAGTAGGCTTCCCGATAAGGCAGAAACTGTCGGCTTTTCACGAAGGTTATTGTAATACCCGGTTGATTTTTTTTAATCAAAACATTTGAGTGGCATGCACCTTTGAATCAAAGGTAAGGTGTTCCTTGTTTGATGCACTAGTGGATCAATCAAGACCATCAGTTGTGCATGGTTGAAAATCATTCAACAAAAAAAAAAAAAGCCATAACAGTTTTTTTTTCATTCTCTCTCTCTCGTCCGAAACCACCCAAAACAGAGCAAAACTTCTCCAAGCTCTCTCTCACTCCACCGGCCACCAATCAAGACCAGACCACTTCCTATAGCTTCGCCTCGACCTTGCACAGCTGCAAGTGGCAGCCTTGCACCGCAACACGTCCGACATCGACGGCGGAGGACACGGTTCCGTTTTGAACTCATTTTGGTTCGATCTCGATATCTCGAGCTACCGGCCACCAATTCTCTTGATCCTTAGCTCTATGAACTTGCCTCAACCTGCTGATCATCATACCAGAAGGATCACACCTGGAGTGACCGGATTCACGTTCGTCTGAGCTTGACCGGTTTTCGATCGAAACAAATTGTGTAGCGGGAAATTCTACAGGTCAGGGGAATCGAGAAGGCGATCAGCCTTCTTAGAGTAGTGGTATTTGAGTTACCGCTTTATTGTGAGGTTGTTTTGCTCACTGAGCTTACATTTAAATTTGGAGAGAGTGTGTTGTAATATTAAACTCTTGAGGATTTGGTTTATGTATTAGTGAGTGAGGCGAGGCGAGGTGTGTTTATTTTTGAGAAAAAAATTCAAAACGTTTATTTGATTAAGTTGTTTATTTCATGTTTCGGTTTTGAATTTATTATTCAAAATTCGGGGCGTGACAGTTTGGTATCCGGTCGAGCTCCGACGAACGTGAATCCGGTCACTCCGGGTGTGATCCTTCTGGTATGATGATCAGCAGGTTGAGGCAAGTTCATAGAGCTAAGGATCAAGAGAATTGGTGGCCGGTAGCTCGAGATATCGAGATCGAACCAAAATGAGTTCAAAACGGAACTGTGTCCTCCGCCGTCGATGTCGGCCGTGTTGCGGTGCAAGGCTGCCACCTGCAGCTGTGCAAGGTCGAGGCGAAGCTATAGGAAGTGGTCTGGTCTTGATTGGTGGCCGGTGGAGTGAGAGAGAGCTTGGAGAAGTTTTGCTCTGTTTTGGGTGGTTTCGGACGAGAGAGAGAGAGTGAAAAAAAAACTGTTATGGCTTTTTTTGTTTTGTTTTGTTGAATGATTTTCAACCATGCACAACTGATGGTCTTGATTGATCCACTAGTGCATAAAACAAGGAACACCTTACCTTTGATTCAAAGGTGCATGCCACTCAAATGTTTTGATTAAAAAAAATCAACCGGGTATTACAGTTTTTGGGAGATCTTTTCCGGCTACTTTCTTGGAGTTTTTCCAGAAGGTTATTGATCATTATAGAATATATGATGTCATAAAACACGTGGGAGTCAAGAACCATCCCGAAAAGTGGCGAGAGAAAGTTGTTCCTTGCCCAAGAAAGAAGCTTCAGAGACAGAAATTGAATCCTAGTCAAAACAGGGCATTTTGGCCAAGATTCTTTTTGGACGGATTTCTAGGGTATTTTTGGAAGGTTATTGCTGCTGCAAATATGAAGAAGAGTCCTAGAATGATTCATCAAGATTTTGGGAAGATTACCAAGGCTTGAAATTCATTTAATTGTGCACCAAGTAGAGTACTCCTCAAGCAACTAGAGGAGGCTTTCAAAGCAGAATTGGAAAAGGAAACTTGGGCTGTGTATTCCATATATATAGAGGCTCTGAACACATTGAAAATCACCATCCTACAGCGCCATCTTCTGCTCCTAAACCCTAGCACACAAAGTCTTAAAATTCCAAAGTCTTCAAGAAGAAAAACCGTGCAATCCATCACCCATCCTCCATGAAGCTTCTGCCGTGCCCCATCTTGAAGGAGTGCTTACGTCCAAGGCTGCCTAAAAGTGAATTCGTGGCTCTCATATTCTCCCTTTACTGTTTTTATCCTCTTGTAATCTAATACTCATGTTTTTACTTGTTGAATTTAAGACAATGTGTGGCTAGTCTCTTTTTGTTAGGGGCGAGGTTTGAAGCCCCAATTATGTAGAACATATGTTTGTTTAAATCTTGTTTCTTGATCTTTGGTTTGAATTGGTTGTTTATTTCTGCTTGATTGAAAACTTTTATGTGTTTATGTTCTTTGGGTCGACACTTAGGATATATGCATGTAATTGGAGCTAGGTTTAGAAAATAATTCACCTAATCATCTTGTTTTCTAATCCACAAGTATGCAAGGCTTTGAACAAAAGCTGATGTCTTAAACAACTAGAATAGCATGCTAGGTAGGCATTCCACACTAGACTGCAACTCTATAATCAATCGTTTCCATGAGATCTCTTAATGCTTCAAATGTGTTGACACTATATGTGTTGTTGATAGGATAGCGTTCTGTACCTTGATTCCATGTTTGATAGGCTTAGCTATTGTGCATTCACGTAGACTAAGTAATTAGGGAAACATTAATAAGGGACATGATCTGCTCTGACTTGTTTCTGGGTTGGTTTCTATTCACACCTTGGTAATTGAACCTAGGTTAACTTAACATTGTTCGAAAGTAATTGGTGGTGGATTTCCGAGTCTCTAACGCTTTCTCCATCTTATTTTTCTCAAACTAAAAATTGAAATTGCTTTCTTTGTTTTCCTGTTATTTTTGTGAAACCTAAAAACCCCCAAAACATTTATTTTTCTTTTCTTTTTCTAATTCGTTGCTTCTTCTCTCTTCCCCCCTTTTTTTGTGTTTTCTTTTGTTCTTCTTTTAGTTAGTTTCTTTGTTTGTTTGATTTGTGTTCTTTGTTAGTTTAAATTAGTTTGTTTTTATTTTTGTGATTAATTTGTTACCCTCAATCTCTGGCATCGAACAAACCTTGCTTACTCTATATTGCTAACGACTACATCTTGCAGGGTTAAGTTGAGCATCTATTTTGGGCGTATCAAGCCTGTATTCCATTACAGTGATCAAGTGGGGCGGTTGATGAGACTGATTGTCTGCAGAGTCATAGGTAAGTGTCATGAGGCTCTTCTGCAGGACAACTATAAATACAATCTTTATTCTTCCACAAGTAGTTATATGCATAAAAATTTATCAATATGTAAGTTTTATTTATGTGATAATCTGTATCTTTTCATTTTCCAAGTTTTGTAACTTAGAGGAAGTAGTAGAACTATCTCTACACTACTGGTGTTGTATGATTAGGTTGTTTCAAAATAAGAGTGTAACTCGCATCGCAATGAAGCTTGTATTTGATCATCTCTAACAGAATCATGAGGTGGATGGAACTTGGCAGTTTGTAAATAACTAATTATATCAGTGACCCAACAATTGTGTTATAATTGGCATTATGTTTAAGTAAAATAGATTCGAGAGAGAATTGATGAGAGAATTGTGTGTCATATTATTGAGAATAGGAGCCCTATATATAGGGATTACAAGTACATATTCTAATGTTACAAGGAATACTAATCCGAGTAGGATTAGAAATTCTAGAACCTTCTCTCCTATTGCTACTCCTAGTTTGATAAGGCACACTAAGTCAATTTTCCTTCAACACTCCCCCTTGTGCCACTCAAACTTGGTGGTGACGCTTCATCCGTTGCCTCGTTAAAAACCTTGCCAGGTAACAAAAACCCTGTGGGGCAAAAATAACCCTGGTTGAAGGACAAAAAGAGCACAACATGTCCTTCACTTTTCAAGATTGAACATGTAGACATCATAACTCCCCCTGATGTCGACATCTCCCCCTGATTGCTACAATCATGGAGTTCGGATAACTTTCTCAATCCGATGCTCTTCACATGTTTCTCGAAGGTGGATTTAGGTAACGACTTAGTGAATAAGTCCGCTACATTATCCTCTGATCGGATTTGATTCACTTCAATCTTTAGAAGTGATTGTTGTTGCTGATTATAAAAGAACTTAGGCGATATATGCTTGGTGTTGTCGCCCTTGATGAAACCTAACTTCATTTGTTCAATATAAGCCACATTATCCTCATAAATGCATGTAGGTTTATCAGTGGTAGGCTTCAAACCACAACTTCCTTGCATATGTCTAATTACAAACCTTAGCCATATACATTCACGAACGGCTTCATGTAGAGCAATAATCTCTGCATGATTTGAGGAAGTAGCAACAAGGGTCTGTTTCGTAGACCTCCAAGATATCGCAGTGCTTCCCATGGTAAAGACATAACCTGTTTGGGAGCGACCTTTATGAGGGTCAGAGAGGTACCTTGCATCAGCAAAACCCATCAAAACATCATTGTTGTTTTGATGGAGGGGGATAGGGTGAGGCCGGCCACCCTTGGTGGTGGCGGCGGCGTTGGTGGCAATATGGCTGACCACTTTATCATGGTGGATGGTGGCTCCATGCCTAATGGGGTCTGATCCCATTCTTCTATCATTCCTCTTCTCTCTGTAGGGATAAAATAGGCCCATATCAATCGTACCTCTTAGGTATCGAAAGATTGTCTTTATACCAATCCAATGGCGGCGTGTTGGCGCAGAGCTATGTCTAGCAAACAAGTTCACTGCGAATGAGATATCCGGTCTCGTGCATTGAGCTAAGTACAATAATGAGACTATTGCACTTAAATAGGGCACTTCGGCCTCTAACGATTCTTCATCCTCATCCTTTCGACGAAACGGATCTTTTCCGGGCTCAAGACTATGACCAATCATGGGAGTACTCACAGGCTTTGCTTTATCTTCATTAAAGAGCCTTAGGATTTTCTGAGTGTATGCAGACTGATGAACCAAAATTCCATCACTACGGTGCTCGAGTTCAAAACCGAGACAAAACCGTGTCTTCCCAAGATCTTTCATCTCAAATTCGGATTTCAAGTATTTAGCAGTTTCCTTTAACTCATCTAGAGTTCCAATTAGGTTCATGTCATCGACATAAACTGCTACAATTGCAAATCCGGAACTTGTTCTTTTAATGAACACGCATGGGCATAGTTCATTATTAATATATCCCTTCCCAATCAAGTAGTCACTTAGACGGTTATACCACATCCGTTCGGATTGTTTTAATCCATATAGTGAGCGTTTTAATCTTATTGAAAACGCGCTCCGTGGTTTTGAGCCACTTGATTTGGGTAATTGAAGTCCATCTGGAACCTTCATATATATCTCTGAATCTAGATCCCCATAGAGATATGCTGTAACCACATCCATAAGCTGCATGTCAAGTTTTTCATAAACTACCAAACTGACAAGGTAGCGGCATGTTACAACGTCCATTACGGGAGAATATGTCTCCTCGTAGTCGATTCTAGGGCGTTGTGAGAAACCTTGGGCCACGAGAAGGGGTTTATATCTTACTGATTACACGCATTTCTATGCACGTAATTGCATTCTAAACACGTGAAATAAGCTAATCCTTAAGTAAATTAATATGTAGTTAATATATTTTAATTTATTTGTAGGAAATAAGCGGAGTTGCGGAAATCGAGAAAAAAAATTGACACAGAAATGATGCAAAATGGTGAAAGTCGAAATTTCGAAAAAAGGACAAAATTGTGAATGGCTTAATTAAGCTTAATTGGTTAATTAACCAACACACACTGCATTCATGCACGTTTGATGTTGAAATTGACTTCTCCAACCAAGAATTGACACGTGGCATGTCACCACAATCACCCAGAGACTTCATATTCTCTCCTCTTGGTCACGTGCAGCCTTATCCATGATTAATATCTTCCTCTAGCCACACATACCCGATTCATTTTTTTCATCAGCCTTTACTCACAGCGCCTCCTGATAGGTATATATGTATAGATATATATTGGGAAGAGGAGAAAAAAGAAGGGGGAGAACACCATCAGTAGCCGCACCCCATATATCCATCAGAACCATCCTCCACCAGATTCATTTTTCTTCAATTTTCCTTCTTATCTTTTCTTCCCACTTGACCAAGATTCACACTTCACCTCACCTCATCAAATTTCTTCCTCACCAAGATTTTCTTTCCTCCTCACCAAGAAATTCTCCTCACCAAGATCTACTTCACTAAGATTCAATCTTCTCATCAATTCCACAAATTTCAAAGGGGGAGCCCAAGCATCGAGAAATTCATCACCATTAAATTTGGGTAAAAGTGGGGAGCCATAAATCAAGGCTATCCATAATTGCTTTATAGCAATTTGTGGCTTGTTCTTGTTACTCCTACTTCTCTTCACTTTGTTTTCTTCACTTTGTTCTTGTTACTCCTACTTCAATTTGTGGCTTTCATGTTTGTTTAATGATGGGCAGTGAGTAGATTTGTTATTGGGGGCTAGGGTTGTGTGCCCTAGTCCAAATTTTATGTAAAGGATGCCTATTTTAATGTCATGATGCAATTTAATTTGTTGGATGCTTATATCAATTTTTGTTGGGTTAAAATGCATGTCTAGGAGCCTAGTCAACTCTAGGGTGTGTATTTTGAGCATGTCTAGGATGGAGTTAGAGGCTTGACCCACTCTAATTCCTAAGCTAGAAACCTTCAATTTCGTATTCGAGGGGTTATAAGCATGGTGATTTACACCCGTTGCGTGAATGTGCGGGCGGGTCGCTTAGTAGTCTAATTCCTCAATCTTTAGGCCTCTTGATGTGAATTAGAAGCCCTTGAACCGGCTCTAATTCATGCCAAGTGAGTTCCTACGACCCTTGAACCGGAGTAGGAATACCATGAAAGGGAATTTCGGTCCTTGAGCCTTGAACCGCCTTGGATACGACTACCACCAAAGTAGGAAATTTGCATCTACATTAGATTAGCTTCCGACACATGAGATTTGGGTGAAGGAACCTCCCTAGCACCCAACATTCCCATTATATTGTTCACACTTTTCTAGTTTAATTTCCTTGCATTTTTATTAATCGCTTTACATTTTATTACTTTTTGTTAAGTTTAAATCCACTCTCAAACATTAAATCCATCAACTCATTTGTGTATACCCATCTTGAGGCTATAAGTTAGTGGCTTTGAATAGGCTTGGTGTGAGCTAAGCCGAGCATTGCCAAGGCTTGGTGCCTTGATTGTTTATAGTCTTATTTTACTTTTATTTTTCTTGTGTGCTTTTAGTATCATACCGCCAATTATCTTGGTTAGGTCCAACACGTAATCCCCGAGGTACGATAAACTAAGGTTCAATTACTTCCCTTACTTGACAACGATTCGTACGCTTGCGAAGAGTTTATGAACCAAGTCAATGGCGTCGTTGCCGGGGATTAGGGTCTTCGGATCTTAATCCCTTGGTAATTGGCATTTTGGATAATTTTTAGGATACTTTTATTTTTATTTTTATCTTTATCTATTGTTTCTTTGTTTAGTTGTTATTTATTTTATTTTATTTTATTTTCATTTATTCGGTTAGTTTAGTCAAATTTAGTACTGCTTGTGTTTCATTCTCTTTTTACCCCTCTAATTACTTGTCAATTTTCATGAGTTGAATTGGTGCTTATCTTGCTTATATTTGTGTTATTGAGATACTCGATTTCTTGTTGATCCTTCGTAGGTATATGAGTGACACTCTACTACCTATCAATTTGAGAAGTGGTGGTGTTTTGCAAAGACTACCTAGAGGAAGACCAACAAGGAGAGTTAGGAGACCAAGACATCGCTCACAAGCACCTTCTAGGTCTCCTATTCGAGTAGTAGATATGGGTGACGAGCGTCAAGGACCACAAGATGAGGAGGAGATTCCATTGAGCCATTATTCATGTCCTGGCATTGTAAATGCTCCATCTTGCATTGTGCTTCCTCCGACAAATGCCAACTTTGAGATCAAGCCTAACATGTTGTCTATTCTCCCTACTTTCCATGGCATGGCTAGTGAGAGGCCGTATGATCATATAATTGAGTTTGATGCCATATGTTCCACTATGCACTTGGGAGGATTAACTTTGGAGGGTTTGAAGCTTCGATTATTCCCATTTTATTTGAAAGATCAAGCACGCACATGGTTTCATAAGCTCAAGCCAAGATCCATTCTCTCTTGGGCCGATATGCAAAGAGTGTTCTTGAATGCATATTATCCCCATCATCGGACTACTTATATGCGGGATAGCTTGACCAAGTTCTTTCAAGAGGATAATGAGACTTTTTATGATGCATGGGAGCGCTTCAAGGATATTGAGTTAGGTTGCCCTCATCATGGACTCACCAAGTGGCTTCTTTGCGAATTTTTCTACAATGGGTTGATTATTGATGATAGAAGGAGATTGGATAATGCATCGGGTGGAAATTTTCTAAAGAAAGGTCCTAATGACGCTTGGGATATTTGTGAGGAAGTGGCTACCCAATCCGGTCAATGGGATAATCATCAAAGGAGAAGAGGAGGTAGAGATGACCACAATACATCTAGAGGCCGAGATTCACATGCATATGGTACTAGAGGCCGAGTTGATATGGAGCCTCGTGGTAGAGGTGTATATGATGTTTCTCATATTGATAAAGATGATGGAGTTATGAATTCCAAACTTGAGAGGCTCGAAGCAAAGATTGACAAGAAATTTGAGATGCTTCTTCAAACGCAAAAGGGTAGTAGTTCGTCTTCTTCCCATGTCAAGAGTGTTGCTTCTTCACATCTTTGCTTGATTTGTGAGTCTCCTCATCATTCTACTCATGATTGTCACTTGGCTTCACAATTTCCGGAATTTGTTGAGGAGCAAGTTAGAGCTATTAATTCTTATCAAAGGCCACCAAGAAATGATCCTTATTCTACTACATATAATCCGGGTTGGAGTAACCACCCAAATTTCTCATGGAGAGATGGTGGAGGGTCCTCTAATGCACACCAAGGTGGTTCTTATTCATATGGAGGGAATCAAGGCCTTAATTCTTCATCTTTTGGTCCTCACGGTCATGGAAACACACAATTTGGTGGACAAAATCATTATGGGCAGCAAGTATCTAATTACAATTCTCAAGGCCAAGGGCCATCTTTTGGTGCTACACATGCTTATGGAGGAGCCCCACATGATACTCAAGGGTTTGGTCAAAGTCCCCATTCATTTGGTGGTGCCAATCCTACACAAAATGCTCCTTCCGGATTTCAAAATAGGAAAGCACCGCAACCGGAACCAAAGAAGTCTCATATGGATGATATATTGGCCGCTCTAGCCCAAAGTCATACTTCTCTTACACAAAGCCAAGCGAACACCGATCAAACTCTTAATATTCTTGCTCAAGGTCAAAGTTCGCTTGCACAATGTGTGGGAAAATTAGAGGTTCAAATGGGATAATTAGCTAAAGAGCTTGGAGCACGTCCACATGGTGCATTACCTACACAACCGGATCAAAATCCAAGACATGAGCAAGCTAAGGCTATTACTACACTTCGAAGTGGGAGGGTTTATGACAATAAGGTACGCATGCCTAAATCTTCCAACTCCCCTTTGAATGTGCATGATGACATGTATGCTCCCACTTACTCCACATCACATTCTTATGATACACATGTTTCCACCCCTATACATGATTCCATTCTTCACTTTCATATTCTAATGATGATGATCATGTGTTAGTAGAAAATTGCATTGATAGTGATGATGATAATTTGTTGCATTCATATGGGCCAAGGGGGAAGAAAATGTACCTCTTGGCCATGTTGCTAATGATAATGTGCATATGCATCGTACTTTTATTTCAAAGGAGGATGGGAACCGGGGGGAAGAAAATGTACCCCCGGGAATTGGAGTGGGTGATGTGACTTTATATACAAAAGGAAGAAATAAGGGGGTGGATAAGGAAGCCGGGGAGGAAGAAAATGTACTTCCCGGAGGTGCACAAGGAAGGAAGGCCTCTTTATCTCATTCTATATCTTCAAAGTCTCAAGCTTCTAATTCTTCATCCGCACCACCTAAGCATGTGCATTTTGGCCCCACTACTCATTTATCATCACCTAGGGATCTTCATCAAGGAGGGAGGAATAAGGCGGAAGCTACTTCATCTACTTCTATTGATACACATGGTTCATCCTCGGGTTTGAGTTCTAATGGTTCACCGCCTATTTCGTCATCTAGTGAGCATCGGGAACAACATCAAGGGGAAGTAATAAGGAGGAAGACTATTCTCATGTACCTTTGGATTCTAGGGATAGGAGTGGACCGATCCATTCTACACTAGGCGAGGCCTTGAGGGCTAAGAACCCTAGTGGGACGGTTACCACCCTTAAGGGTTCAAGGGGGAGTCTCACTTTTTCTCCACCTCTTGATTTGAACTCATCGGAGCCTAGACTTCCCTATCCACAAGTTAAGAGGGCTCAAGATCAAAAGAAGCAGAAGGAGACACAAAAGCAAGAGTTCATTGAGCTATTCAAGTCCGTTAACATCAATATCCCATTACTTGATGCCATCAAGCAAGTACCGGCCTATGCAAAATGCTTGAAGGACATGTGCACTAATAAGAGAAAGTTTGTGGAGAATGAAGATATATACTTAAGTGAGCAAGTGTCGGCCGTTCTTCAAAGGAGGTTGCCTCCTAAGCTTAGTGACCCCGGATCTTTTACTATTCCATGTACCATTGGGTCACGAAACTTTGATCGTGCATTATTGGACTTGGGGGCTAGTATCAACCTTATGCCATATGATTTGTACAAGACTTTGTCATTGGAGCCAATTAAGCCTTTGAAAATTAAGCTTAAGATGGCGATAGGAGAATTAAGTACCCTCGTGGAGTGGTGGAGGATGTTCTTGTCAAGGTAGATGAGCTTTATGTGCCGACTGATTTTGTAGTACTTGATATGGACTCTCCTTCTTGTGATGATGATGATGAGTTACCCATTATTTTCGGTAGAGCTTTTATGGCGACCCGGGGTGAAGATTGATGTTCAAAAGGGTCTACTCACCATGACAGTCTTTGACACTACCATTGGATTTCGTATTTTTGATGCTATGAGGAGTCCGTTATACCATCTTGATGAGTGCTTTCGGATTGATGTTATGGATGATATTGTTAGGAAGAACTTCATTGAGCATTCATCGACGGATTACATGGAGACTTGCATTGCTCAAGGTGGAACCAAATTTGAGAGTAAGGAGCATGTTGAGGCTATTGCACACTTAGAGGCATTGACACCATATTTGCCTAGACGTGTTCCACCAGCTTTACCTTTGCCACCTTCTACTACACCACCTATTCCTTCATATGAGATCCCACCAGAATTGGAGCTGAAGAGTTTACCTTCGACATTGAGATATGCATTTCTAGGAGAGATGAGTACATTACCTGTGATTATCTCGTCGAAGTTGAGTAAAGTTGAGGAAGATAAGCTTCTGAGGGTGTTACGTGAGCATAAGAGAGCTATTGGTTGGACCATTGCCGATATCAAAGGCATTAGTCCATCCAAGTGTCAGCATCACATTTACTTGGAGGAGGGGTGTAAGCCCACACGAGAGGCTTAGAGGAGGTTAAATCCTCCCATGATGGAGGTAGTGAAGAAGAGAATTATTAAGCTTCTAGATGTTGGAGTCATTTTCCCAATTTCTGATTCGCCATGGGTTTCACCAGTTCAGGTTGTCCCCAAAAAGGGAGGAGTTACAGTAGTGCAGAATGAGAAGGGTGAAGATGTGCCACAGCGAGTTCAGAATGGATGGAGGGTTTGTATTGATTATAGGAAGCTTAATGGAGCGATAAGGAAGGATCATTTTCCACTACCTTTCATTGATCATATGTTGGAGAGACTAGCAGGTCATAGCCACTATTGCTTCTTAGATGGCTATTCGGGGTATAATCAGATTGCTATTGCTAAGGAAGACCAGGAGAAGACTACTTTCACATGCCCGTTTGGTACTTTTGCATATAGGAGGATGCCTTTTGGACTTTGCAATGCACCTGCCACTTTTCAGAGGTGTATGATGGCATTGTTCCATGACATGACTGAGCGCTTTATGGAGATATTTATGGATGATTTCTCGATTCATGGTGATTCTTTTGATGATTGTCTTCGACACTTAACCCTTGTTCTAAAACAGTGTGAGGAGACCAATTTAGTCCTTAATTGGGAGAAGTGCCACTTTATGGTGGATGAGGGTATTGTGTTAGGGCATGTAGTATCATCAGGTGGCATTGAGGTGGATAAGGCGAAGATTGAGTTGATTTCTAGTTTACCACCACCGAAGAATGTGAAAGGGGTTAGGAGTTTCCTTGGGCATGCAGGCTTTTATAGACGTTTTATTCAGGATTTCTCTCGGATCACCAAACCATTGTGTGACTTGCTAGGTAAGGATGTGCCATTTGATTTCACTTCGGAGTGTTTACAGGCTTTTGAGCTACTTAAGGAGAAGTTGACTCACGCACCTATCATGATTGCACCTAATTGGACTAGACCATTTGAGTTGATGTGCGATGCTTCAGATTTTGCTATGGGAGCTGTTTTGGGTCAAAGGATTGAGCGAGCACTCCATGTGATATATTATGCTTCCCGGACTTTGAATGATGCACAAGTCCATTACACTACTACCGAGAAGGAGCTTCTTGCTATTATTTTTGCATTGGAGAAATTTCGGAGTTATCTTCTTGGGAGTAAGGTGATTGTCCACACGGATCATGCGGCATTGAGATATTTGTTGAGCAAGAAGGATGCCAAGCCCCGTTTGATTCGTTGGGTGTTATTACTCCAGGAGTTTGATATAGAGATCAAGGATAAGCCGGGTAGAGAGAACCTTGTTGCAGATCATTTGTCTAGACTTGAGCATGGCGGAGACTCTTCTGATATACCATTGATTGAGCATTTTCCTGATGAGTACTTATTCCGTGTTGACACTGAGATGCCTTGGTTTGTAGACTTTGTGAACTATTGGGCTAGCAATTGTACTTTCATTTCGGATAACTATGATGCACAGGCCAGGAAGAAGTTTCTTCGAGATGCTCGGTCATATATTTGGGATGACCTGTACTTGTGGAAGGTGGGTAAAGACCAGGTGATTAGACGTTGTATTCCTCAATGGGAGGCCCCTGAGATTATTTCATTGTGTCACTCATCTCTATGTGGAGGTCATTTTGGTGGGAAAAGGACAGCTTTCAAGATCCTTCAGTCCGGTTTCTTTTGGCCTACTTTGTTTAAAGATTGTCATTCTTTCGTGCTTGAATGTGATAGATGTCAAAGGACCTGGAATATTTCCTCCAAGAACCAAATGCCTCTCACTAATATTATGGAGGTTGAGATTTTTGATTGTTGGGGCATAGACTTTATGGGACCATTTCCGAAGTCTCATGGGAACGAATATATCATAGTCGCAGTTGATTATGTTTCGAAGTGGGTTGAAGCCAAGGCCACAAGGAAGAATGATTCTAAGGTAGTCACCAAGTTCTTGAAAGAGCATATTTTCTCTCGATTCGGGACTCCTAGGATTATTATTAGTGATGGTGGCACACATTTTATCAACCGGACTTTTGATGCTTTGTTGAGAAAATATGGGGTCAAGCATAAGGTTGCCACACCTTACCACCCTCAAACCTCCGGTCAAGTGGAGGTGTCAAATAGGGAGATTAAGAGAATTTTGGAAAAGACGGTCAACTCTTCTAGGAAGGATTGGGCTATTAAACTTGATGATGCTTTGTGGGCCTATCGGACCGCATATAAGACTCCTATTGGCATGTCTCCTTTCCGCTTGTGCTATGGAAAGAATTGCCACCTTCCGGTCGAGCTTGAGCACAAAGCTATGTGGGCTATCAAATTTTTGAATTTTGACTTGGAAGCAAGTGGTGAGAAGCGGAAGCTTGATCTTTGTGAGTTGGAGGAGATCCGAGAAGAGGCATATGAGACTGCCAAATTGTTTAAGGAGAAGACCAAGGTGATACATGATCGAAAATTGGTGAAGAAGACATTTCTTCCCAAGCAAAAGGTTCTCCTATACAATTCTAGGCTCAAGTTATTTTCCGGAAAGTTCAGATCTAGGTGGAGCGGACCTTTTGAGGTAGTTGAAGTTTTTCCTCATGGTGCTATCACAATCAAGAATCTTCATGGTGGGGAGCCCTTCAAGGTAAATGGGCATCGATTGAAACCTTACTTGGACACCACATTTGACACTCAAGAGGAGGAGTTCACCCTCCAAGATGTCCCTTGACTCATCCTTGACATATGGACCGGCAATGAAGTCCTTAAGCAAAGCACTCGCTAGGGAGGCAACCCTAGCATTACATGTGATGTTCTTTCTTGTTCATTTTGCATCAATAAGGCTATTTAGCCATCTGTTTGGGAGGTTGGGAGGTGCTTGGAGTGTGGAGAATAAGGAGATATTTTGAGCTACAATTCCTATGTGGAAGTCATGGAGGATGATTTTGGGTTCTGAGTTGATGGGATGAAGACCATGAGCTTAATAGAGGACCCTTGTCCTTATTCCTTTGTGGGCTACTTGTGATGCATTGCTCTTGGACACTCACATTTCTCAATGGAGTTGATCTTTTCATGAGCACCTAGAGCGATTATGGAGCATATGTTAAGGAAATCAAGGCCTTGTGCCTTGAAGTGGTGTCTCATATTGGTCTTCTCCGAAGGTCGTGAGCAATTGAGGGTCGACAAAGGGGGTTTTCCGTAACTTTTCTCCGCATTTAGATTTTCATTTTCATAGTTAATTTTTTGTGCCTTCGCTCGAACTTCACTCTCATGCCTAAATCAGACACGGATTTTAGCTTTCGAGCTCACTTTACAACATTGAGGACAATGTTGGTTTTAAGTGTGGGGGAGAGGGCTCGGGTGCCTTATTTTCGTCACTTAAAAAAAAAAATTTAAATTAGATTAGCTTTATGTAATTTTATTTTAGTGGTTAATGCCTTTTCCAACCCCAATGACGAGCCATGGACTTAACTTGTTGTGATTGTGAATAGACTAAGCATGATCTGTGATTTTGAATTTGTTTTGTGGTTGAGTGCATATGTGATTTATGCTTGACTATATGTGTGCACATAGCCTATGGTTAGATTGGTTCATCATAATTAGAGAAGCATATAGATGATTCGATTGACTTGCATACCCTTATTTGTGAGCTTTTGTGCCTATATCTATAGTGTATGCATCGTTCATTCACTTATTCTTTCATGTGTGTACAATTTCATGACATTGCGTATCTAGAACTTGCTTGAGACCTCTCGAGGCTACTTTTAGCTTGCGACATGATAGAAAGGATGGAGGCATTAGGACTATATACCACCATGGCCAAAGAAGCAGTGCCCAAAATATTTACCACTAGATTGCCACTTTGAGCCTATTTATATAATTTAGCCTTTTTGTTCATTACCACCACAAATTCCTACCTAGCCTATACACTTTTATCCTACCCTTCCATGGTAGTTGGTGAAGCGATTCGAGAGAATGACTTTATGTTTGAGTGCTTCCAAAGAAAAGAAAAGTCAAAAGTGTGAGGTTATAAAAGAATAAGTGTGGGGGTGAGGGATTTGTATAGAAAAAAAAGTTCTAAAAAAAAAAAAAAGAAGTTTGTGCAAATAGAAAGAAAGTTGTGTGAAAAAAGAAAAAGAAAAAATGTATGAAAAAAAAGGGGTTGTATGAAAAAAAAAAAGGAAAAAAAGGGGTTGTGTGAAAAAAAAAATATTACATAGTATAGTAGTGTAGTGTGGGTTGTACATTGGAATTAGAGTGAGTGATTTAGCATTCGAAAGCAAAAGTTTTAAATCTCTACAAGAGAGAGTTGCTTCATGAGGTTCTATGGACTTTGTATTTCCTTAACCTTCATTTCTTATAGCCACTTGCCCTTAGCCCCATTACAACCAAATAAAAGACCTCTTAATCTTGAATGTTGTGAGCTACCTAACGGAGATGAGATCGAAGAGCAAGCATACGGCGGCGCATGTTGTGAAATTGCTTTTGAGTGAAACACATATAGCCTCTAAACACTTAAGCAGAAATATTTAGTGAACCTATGTGAGTTTAGTGGGTTATGTCGAGTCTTCTATATGCCTATGATTGTGGTGGATTGATGTGACACACGGTTACACATGCCATATACTTGAGCATTTCTTACAT